>JADLZK010008980.1:0-179073 GCA_015847255.1 Hyparrhenia diplandra | reverse complement strand
GTTTTACCGTTTAATGACAAAGATGACATAATTGAACAAAGTACAAAGGACCTATACATGTGATTTGCAAGTTTAGATACCTGAATGATACTCTTGATCGAGTATCTAGATAGATGATTTTTTTTTTTTTCAAGAGTACGTCAAGGCGTTTTCATTAAGCAGATAGAGTAGATAGATGATATATTTAGAGATCAGGATAAAGGTAGCCGAAAAGTTTGATAACCACCTGTACGTAAACTTTATTACTCCTCTAATAAAATTTGTACCCTTTTTGCAACGACGGAATGTAGGTGTAACCGTGCAGCCAGCCATGGTGTATCTCTGGCAGGTGGCAAGTGGCAAGTACCATGTGCAAAGTGTGCTAGACTGTTACTGGTTCCATACGTTGCATGTGGGGGTGGTATATCACCGAAATTGAGATCGGCAAAACACAAAAAGTATCCAAAATCATCTGTATCAGGGAGGAACAAGTTGATTGGGGCCGTGTGTGCGCAGGTTTTGTGCAAGTGCAGCCACACAGTCTGCATACCGAATAGAGCGACTAGTTATTTTTTTTTTAAGCCCTCTCTCTTATATATATATCTTTTTGCATCCTCGTGCCACATGTGAAAGTAATAAATAAGATTAGACTCTATCATGGAGTCCGCATTGTGAGTCCCCAAACACATCAACTACTGATAGAAGCAAAATCAATAACATAGGTAGCTTCGCTAATAAATTTCTCTGAAATCAATGTTTCGTACCTATTTGAATGAGCTTACATTAAGAATTATTGCTCTGTAAGTATGCAAAAGTTCTAGAATTTGGAACGGAACTGTGACGTGGTTGATCTTGTACATTTTCTTATGTTTTGTGATGCAGCGAGTGGTACTCCCTCCGTCTTATTGAGTTTGTCACCCCGGGATTTACGCCCATGTTGTTCGATGATTTGTCTTATTCAAATTTTTTGTACAAATATAATTTATTTTATTATGACTTATTTTATTAATAAAGAAACTTAAATATTAATTAATTTATCTTATTATTTATATAAATATTTTAAATAAGACGGATGGTCAAAACATGGAGGTCAAACATAAAAAACGATAAACTCTATGGAAAACAGAGGAAGTAACTGGCAAGCAAAGGCAGATGCATGTCTCTCTGACTGCGTGTGTGCTACTCCTACCTTTTCTAAGCTCTTGCCCTTTGGTTGCTCAAGGCTGACTCGAGAAGTCTGCAAAAAAGCCGCACCTTTCTGCATCTGACGTAATCTCCATGCTCTTGCAAGAACTCCATGCAGCAGGTCGGCGGCCATGCTGGAGTGGATATCACACGCTGATACTCCATGCTCTTGCAAGATCGCCGTAATCTCGTCTCTACCTCACTAGCTTAATACGTACTCCTCCGTCCCTAAAGATGTCATTTTCACTTCCCGAAAAGTTAATGTTTTCAAACTACCCGCAATATATATTAAAATATATAAATATTTATGCTAAGTAATTAGTATTATTGAAAAGATCTTTAAGTCTAGTTTTTAATAAATTTATCTAGAGATATAAATATTGCACGTATTTTCTACAAACCTATTTAAAGTTAGAAAGTTTGAAGACGCACCCCATAATGACGTCTAAAAGGCGACGGAGGGAGTAGTTAAGAGGTAACGTTAACGATGCCCGGGCTGTATTCTGCATTTTGCCACACCGTCACCGTCCTTTTCGGAGCCCATGCTGCCTAGTACCTAGTCAAAACAGATTCTAGCTTAGCGCATGCTCATTCTCAATGCACGGTACGCAGCGATCTCCGATCTATGGCAAATCCGCCATGCTGGAGCTGGATTACACTTGGGTCGACGGACGACGGCGCCGGCCGGTAAGGCCGGTGCATGCACGATACATCTCGCCGCAGCCACCTACATAAATGCAACCGACAGGTACCTCTTCTCTGAGCCTCTTCCTCCGATCATCATGCCATCATCATGGAATGAAAGGAACACGGAATCCGAATTACGCGCGCCGCAGCTCCGATCCGGCGGTGCCCATAATGCGCGCGCGCGGGCAGGGCCGTCGTCGTCGTCGCGGGCACGCGGCGGCACGACGCGTGGCCGGGCCCTGGGACCCACTGGCCACGGCCAGTGCTGCAGGTCCCTCGGAGTTATGCCGGCCGGCCGGTACCCACACGGAGACGCACGGAGACGCGCCATGCCATGCCGATCAAGAATGCATGTTCGGTGTCTGCGACGCGCCAGGCGCCCGCACGCGGAGTGTCCACGCGCTGACCGTTTCCCCGGTGTCCGGGTGCATGCACGGCACGGCAAATGGCGAGTTCGCGGGAGTACATGGTCGTCGGCGTCGTGCCATGCTCCCCGGCCGGCCGGCGCGCCGATTGACCGTGTGGATAGCGGGGTACTCCTGGACCGGATGGGCGCTCACATGGGCGCCCGGCGCTCTGAAAATGGCCTGTGTGGATGCGCATGGTGCGTTTCTCTCTGACGAGGAGGAGGTTGCTGACGGGGTCTGTTTCTGTTCTCCCGAGAATCTTTAGTATGCATATTTTGTCTACGGAATTTGTTTTCGGGCAGAATGGATGAAAAATACCAAAAAACTTAATCCGTTGTTTGAACAGTGCTGAGAATGCTGCCCACTGCAATGTGGCCCCAGGGGTTGTGGACCAACGTGGTAGTGGCACAACTGCACGGTCCCTGCACCAGACAAGACAACATCTGTTGCTTTCAGGTCACATAGTAAGGCCTTGTTTAGATGTCAAATATTTGAACCGAACGTCACATCGTACACTGTAGCAGACGCGTTTGCTTGTTAGTGGTAAATATCATCCTACCATGGAGTAGACTTCAGCTCAAAAGAATCATTTCGCAATGTACATCTAAACTGTGTAATTAGTTATTTTTTTTACCTACATTTAATACTCTAAACATATGTTTTTTGATGTATTTAATGTGATGTGATGGAGAGAAAGTGAGAAAAAGGTTAGAATTTCTAGCGATCTAAACAAGGCCTTAGGGTTGTATGTTGTCGCTTTGTGAATTGGCATGGTCGATAATTTGGCATCATCCGTGGTGCAATTAAATAGATGATCTGTCTAGATAGGATTGTATGTTGTCCTTTTTAATGACACACATGCAGCTGTCAATTCAGAAGAATGTGTGAGCAGACAGACTATCTAATCGATGCATGTTCTTCATCAGATCCTGATGAGTGGGGTGCTGCTGGTAATGTGACACCATGTTTATTGGGTTTTGATAAAGCTATACCACCACAGAAGCACAGTGGCATTGACATCTTGTACTAAATGTATGTGGGACGCCTACATAATGTCTCGAGTTCCTTGATATATACGCATGGTTTCTTTCTAACGTCCCGTTTGGCTCTTCCGAATTGGAATTGAAGCTCTTTCTAGTGTCATGGTCGATAAGCCGGCTGATAATAGTGTCATGTGAGAAAAAGAATAAGCAGAAACAAGCCGAAACCCAGCTGAACAAGGCCGCAATTGTCATGATTCTCTAACAGCAATGGTGATGTGCACTACAGCGGCGAGGATCGTATATGGGAGTGAGGGCTTCTCCAGAATGAGTCAGCGGCCAATAACAATAAAAATGATTTGTTTGTCCGACGAAGGACCCACATACATCTGCTTGCATCGATGCATCCATTCATAGTTTAGGTGGCCCTCTCTCATGGATAAATTGACTCACCACTACGCATGCTCTAAGGCAAATAGCCGTGATGTCTATAGAAACATGGAATCCCATTTTCGTTTTTCGGTCTAGGAATTTTATACAGCTCTAGTTGGGCTTCACTGGAATTGATTACAATTGTAGTAGTTCTAAACAGACTCAAACAGCTGTGATATCTATGTCTATATTAAAGAAGAAAACCACTTTTATTTTGTCTTGTTTGAGATTGTAGCTTTCATATATTATAATATTTTCCCTAGATCGAACATGGCACCACCAATGGATTGCATCAGTGGGGTCGTCTCTTCTGCAGCCGTTATTGTTGATTCAGAATAATGTATGACCAGAAAATTAACTCATTGTCCTGATTTCGACACGATCTGCATACTCCGAGCTGTCCACGCATTAATTCCTAGCAATTTGGCGGTGATTGATTTTTATCTTTTGGTGAGGTAAGGCCCGGCTAGTTGTTTGATGTGTGTACACCTACCGACATGCAGCCACACGGACAGACTTTGCAAAGAGGTTTCAGTACGTTTCAGCATGTTTTTTCTCCCTCGATCTCCCAACGGCCTTACTCCAACTTGTTAATTTGCGACAAAGTACTCCCTCCATTCCAAAAATGTTAGCCGTTTTTTTTTTTTTCGTGCCACAACTTTGATTCAATTTGTACAACATACGTGCAACATTTGTATTTTCAAATAAATTTGTTAAAAAACTAGATTTAAGGATCTTTCCAGTTATATTAGTTATATATGATAAATATTAATATTTTTTAAATATATAATTTATCAAAGTTGTTTCTCGAAAGCAATGGCGACAAACATTTTAGAACGGAGGGTATGGATGAAACATTTTTAAAACGGAGGGTGTAGATGAAATGTGATTGTGCAAGGATAAATGTGCATTGCCTATGCTATGCATCTAACCCTTGTTGAATAATTAATCGTCAGGAGATTGATCAGTGTCAGTACATGAACAGTGTTCCTAGAGGCAATACTGCAGTGTACTAGCTTATTTAGGCCCCTAGACTGAGGCCACGCAGGTACGCATGCACTGGCACGTACTGGATCGACCGATCAGGAATCCCAGCCAGACCGTTCGTAGAAACCGCCATTACTGAATACTGAGGAACAGTGAGCCGCGTGGGCCTCGATTAAATGGACGGCCGGTAGACGTGATGATCATGCATCCAGGCGTTCCACGGCGCAAGTACATTGGTGCCGTGAAATACTTGCAATGGCAGCAAGGCCACCAAATTCCTGTGGCACATAACGCACAAGTTCACGCCACACTGCTGGAGCCGGCCCGGCGCCGCTGGTTTCTGACTTGCTGATCGAGCCATCGGGTACGAGAAAACCGTGCATATGCATGCATACCACACACAACAACTGAGAAACTGAAAGCCGGCAGCACCTGGTTTTCGATCGGTAATCAGCGCCCGCGCCCAGCCATTCCTGAGCTCCTTGCTGCGTTTGACGTCGAGCAACAATGCTATCTAGCTAGTCGTCGATCGTTTGACATTGAGCAGAAGCTAAGTGATCACGACATATGCTGCTTACTTGCTTGATGCATGGGGCGCAGGCAGGGTCTGGTCGATCAGTTCTCGTTCCCATTGCTGCTAGCTCGTTCGTTCGATGCGGTTGCGCGAGCAGTTTCGGCTACGATACGCAACAAACAAACGTCCATGGCCGCCAATCGCCAATAATCGACCGAGAGAGCTGTCGCTGCAGCTGCATCGGAATTGGAAGTGCTCTTTGCTATTCGCGTCACCATCTTGTTTTGGTGGTGAATAGTGCGTGAGCAGCGGTCCTCACAAGTTTACTACCCTACATGAGTAATGAGTTCCACCTTCCACGTACAAGTGGTTCAGAGGATAAGTAGCCTTATGCATATGCATGTAGCGAAGGGGTGGATGATCGGGTGCCGTTTGCTTTGAACCCAGGAATATTTATTTGGCTATTCATGCATTCCGCAGCGTTGGGTTTTGTGAGCACAGAGCAGAGATTGATTTCTAACCGTCACGAACCTTGATTACCAAATCTAAATATAGTAAGAACAACAGATAATTGAGGGTACAATATCTAGGACAAATTTTTTTGAAGGAAATATCTAGGAGAATTAGAGGAAATGGAGAATAAAAGGCAAGGAATCAGATCTCCTATATTATGGTACTCCCTTGACTATCTAGGAGAACCTTTGAAACATGAGCATCAATCAAAATATACATGATAATCATTTTCAAGACCGTCTCTATGGTACTCCCTCTGTTATTATTATTTTTCAACTCTGGGGATCCCCATTTCCATTACATGAATAGAAATACCAGACTTTCAAAAGGAATTCAGAACAGACATAAGAGAAAAGACACAGGGGCAGCCTACAGCCACCCTTCTAACATCAAAGTCACCATATAGCACTACTTGCAACAAACGCACAATATTCGGCAGTCTAAAACAGAGAAACCTTGCCCTTCCAGGCTTACATCCCCGAACAAGCGAAACAAAAAACTACCAAGAACTTAAAGACGAAACAAACAGACAATATAAGAAACCAGCCAGGCATCTTCCTATACTTCACGCATTTCTTCCACTTCCATCCAGCTGATCGTTTGTTCTAGATCTCCAGCCGTCTCCTTCTTGGACACCAGGATCTTAGTTGCCATATGAAGCATCATATCCACGCTAGTGATCTGCTCCCCGTCCAGCCCTCGGCGCAAAGACCTGTCCAAGATTGCGTCAGTGCCACTGCATGACAGATAATTTTAATTGATCGTTATGATTTTCTTGTCGAAATAAGCTTTATTGTGTGCTTTAAAATAGCCCAGCAAATTGCTGCTACCCCCACACATGATATTTCTTTCAATGGGGTTAGCATTCTGTCATACCAATTCCAGCTGTATTGATATAATCCACAGCTATTACTCCGGAGCTCCTTAACTTCCTGACAGTCTTCAGCCTACACTTAACATGTTTGCTGGACTTAGCGTTATCCCGACTACTCTTCACCTTCCGTGAGCACCGTCCCGGTTATCACAATTTATGAGAATAGCAGAATTGGTTTTTCAACCACGTAAATCCATCAACAGTTCTCTCAACCATTCAGCTTCTCGTAAGAAGTCAAGCTTCGAGCCGTGAGCTCTGTCTCCATTGTAGATTTCGTAAGTATTGTCTCGCTTACAAGATCTCCAAGAGACAGCCCCGCCACCTAAAGTGAATATGTATCCACTAGTGGCCTTTAACTCATCGCTTCGATATCCAGTTTGAATCACTATATCCTTCAAGTACCCCTGGGTACCATGAATAGTGAATTGCATAACTCATAGTACCTTTTAGGTAGCGCATTACTCGATCAATGCCTTTCCAATGATCTTCTCCGGATTAGAGGAGAATCTACTCAACTTGCTTACAACAAATGAGATGTCGGGGCGAAGTTGCTAGCTAAGTACATCGATGAGCCAATAATTTGAGAGTATCTCAATGTGTCCACTCCTAGCTTCCTTTTTCTTATTCTTTTCAAGTATTAAGCTAGGATCGTAGGGTGTTGGAGAAGGTTTGCTATCCATGTAACCGGCGGTTCAAAATCTTCTCCACATAATGGGACCGCAAAAGAGTAATCCCATCCTTACCCTTATTTAACTTGATATTAAGGATCACATTTGCTTCTCCCAAATCTTTCATGTCAAAGTTTTGGGATAAGAATGATTTTACATCATTTATCTCATAGAGACTTGTCCCAAAAATTAGTATGTCGTCAACATACAAGCATAGGATTACTCCTTTGCCCTCACCATAACGATAGTACACGCAAGTGTCGGCTTCATTAACTACAAACCTAGCAGAGGTTAAAGTCTTATCGAACTTCTCATGCCACTGCTTGGGTGCTTGCTTTAATCCATACAAGGATTTCAGCAACCTGCACACCTTGCCCTCTTGTCCTGGTGCTATAAATCCATCGGGCTGATTCATGTAAATTTCTTCCTCTAGCTCACCATTAAGGAAAGCTGTCTTTACATCCATCTGATGGACAAGAAGACCATTGGAAGCAGCCAAGGATAATAGCACTCGGATTGTAGTTAATCCGCAACAGTGAGTAGGTATCAAAGTAGTCTTAAGCCTTTCTTTGTGTATAACCTTTAGCTACAAGCCTTGCCTTGTACTTTTCAATAGTACCATCTGACCTAAGCTTCTTCTTAAATACCCATTTACAGCCAACTGGTTTACAACCCACTGGTTTATCTGTTACTTCCCATGTGCCATTTGCAGTGATGGAGTCCATCTCGCTACGGACTGCATCCTTCCAATACTCCGCATCTGGTGATGCGTATGCCTGTGCAATGGTCGTGGGAGTATCATCTATGAGATACAATGAAAAGTCATCACCAAAGGATTTTTGCAACCCTTCGTCTCTTACTCCTTCTAGGAGCTTCAATTCTGTCATTCTCATTATCGCCAGGAGGCTCTATAATTGGCTCAAGAATAGGTTGAATAGGTGTGGGTTCAGGAGCAATTTCATTACACGAACTTGGTAAATCATATGCAACTTTCATCGGGAATATATGCTCAAAGAAAGTAACATCCCGTGACTCTAAAAGTGAATCAACCGCTATATCGGCGTTCGATTTTACAACTAAGAACTTATATGCGGTCTTTGTGGTATGCATATCCTAAAAATATACAATCAACTGTCTTAGGCCCAAGCTTACGCTTCTTGTTAATAGGTACACCGACCATGGCCAAACAGCCCCCAAGTGCGCAAGTAATGGAGAGATGGTTTTCTTCCTTTCCATCCTTCGTGACGGAGTCACATCACTATTTTTAGTGGGAACTCTATTTAGAACATGACATGTTGTCAACACAGCCTCCCCCCCACCATGCCTTAGCCATACCGGACGTTCCTAACATGGCATTTACCAAGTCTATTAGCGTCCTGGTTCTTTCTTTTCTCAACCCCATTAGATTGAGGTGAATGTGGAGGTGTCCGTTCATGAATTATTCCATTCTCCGCACGAGAAAAGATCAAACTCATTTGAAAAATACTCTCCACCGCGATCGGACCTAACTTCGTTTTTATTTTCTTTTCTAGTTGATTCTCCACCTCGGCTTTATAAGTCTTAAAACACTCAAACGCCTCATCTTTAGTTTTTTAGCGTAAAAACACATAGCAATATTTAGTTGCATCATCAATAAAAGTCATAAAGTATCTTTTTCCTCCTTTTGTCAACACACCATTCATTTCACAAATATCGAATGTATGAGCTCTAATAATGTCGCGGCGCTCTCGCCTCTGACCTTGTGTGGCTTACGAGGTTGCTTTGCTTGCACACACGCTTGACATTTAGAGCCTTTGACATTAGGAAAATTCGAAATTAAGTTCATACCGGATAAACGAGTCATGCAACCAAAATTAACGTGACACAAACGTGAATGCCATATATTAGCCACGTAAATCGCTTTGAATCACACACATGGTTCACGACTTTATTACGTAAAAACGGAGAGTGAAAAAGCGGAACAAGCCTCCGCTGTCATAGCCTTTGCCAATGAATTGGCCATACCTCGAAATGACTACTTTATTGGACTCAAATACCGGCTTGAACCCATCTCGACACAAGAGGGATCCGCTAACGAGGTTCTTCTTTATTGAGGGCGATGCTTGAACGTTCTTGAGCATACGATCTTCCCCCGGTGAACTTCAGATCGACCAAACCAACACCAAGAACGAAGCATGCGAGCCGTTCCCCATCATGACGGATGAACCTCCCACCGCTTTGGTAAGATGAAAACATAGAGATATCGGTACAAACATGAATATTGACACATGTATCTATCCACCAATCATTAGATTGACATACGAGAAAATACACTAGGTAAGGAATTACCGCACCCGGATCCGCTAGGATCACCAATAGTCACGTTGGCGCTTTTGCGCCTCTACGATTCTTCTTTCCCTTGCGTTTGCACTTCTTGGCGATGTGCCCATTCTCACCGCAAACGAAGCACACAACTTCATCCATGTTCATCTTCTTCTTCTTGAACTGAGTAGTTTGATTAGGCTTACGCTTGTTCTTGCCAAAGATGTTTGCATCACGTTGGCACTGGACTGTTCAGGAGCTTTTGGTGGAGCATCCTTTGCCCGAGCTTTCTCTTCAACCTCAAGAGTAGCCAACAAATCCTCAACTGAGAATTGCTGTCTCTTATGTTTCGTAGATGTGGCAAAAATTCCTCCAAGATGGAGGTAATTTGGCAATGATGCCACCGGCCACAAACTTGTCGTGCAAAACATGTCCAAGCTGCTCGAGTTCCCTCACAATAAGTTGGAACTCATGAGCCACGTTTCCACGACGGGATGGTTATCAACCATCTTGAAGTCATGGTACTTGCTCCATCACATACAACTCGTGCCCGGCGTCCGAGGTCCCGTATTTGTGATCGAGGGCCTCCCACGCTTCAAGAACACTTTTGATGTTCATATAAACATCACACACGGTGGTCGAGAGAACGCTAAGGACGCATCCGGCGAAAATCATCGTAGCCGCGGTAAACTCCTCGCACCTCTTTCTCGATCCGAGAGGTAGTGCGGGAGGATTACCGACGACCAAAACACGCCCATAGCCGAGCCACAACTCGCGCCTCGCTCGCCCATCTCTTAAAATTCACCCCTGAACTTCTCTGGTTTCATCGCATCGATTATAACTCTTCATTGCGACTGATTGCATTCTATTAGGTTTTGGATTGTTGGAAATAACAAAGAATTCAAGAACGCAATAATTAATTCCCGACAATAAGAAAAAGATCTACAACATGTATCGAAATATATGATTCATCACTAGCACTACTTAAACTAGACAAACGCTGGTAATCTAGTGCTAGCAACAACAAGAACAAGAGGGCGAACAGAAGGGAGGGGATCGACATTCTTACGTTGGGGTTGTCGGCGCTAGCGGCAAGAAAAGTAGACGGCGGACCGATGGAGACCGACGGAGAGGAAGAAGACGCCCAACAAGCGGTCGCGACGGCGCTTCCCAAAAACCTAATCGTCCCCTACCCCGCGGGGACACGAGGAGACGTAGGGCTTCGAGCCTGCTCTCCCGACGACGATGGCACGCCGGCGACGGGATGGGGAAGACGGCGGCGGTGTAACACCCCGGTGTTATTTCCACTAAAACGACATGTCATCATGATCATTGCAAAGCATCCATGATTAGCCCACCATGTGTTGCATTGAACTAAAATAAGTTTATTTTATGCTTGGTTGCAATGTCGGTCGAGAAGACGCGAGAGAAATCAGATTCCGGAAACTGTCCCTCTTGTCGGAAACCCTAATTCCAAACCCTAGTTTGTTCCCTTTTTTTTTATTCAAAATTTATCAAGATTTTGGGTATGGTCATTAAAGCACTTTTGTAGAGTTTTCAAAACTGAACAAAGTTGGTATTTTGATTTTTCAAAGTTTAGTTCAAAATTTTAAAGCAATTTTGAATTTCATTCAAACCCTAATTGCCTTTTTTTTCTATAATTCAAAATTTATGCAAAATTTGAGAAAACTTTTAAAAACTAGTTTGTAGATCTTGTTGAGAGGAACAAAAGTCATGTACAAAGTTTTTCAAGTTGTTATATGATTTTAAAAGTAATTTTGAATTCAAATTTCAAATTTTGAAGCTGCTTTTTCAAAAAGTCATATTTCTAGGCAGATTTTGAAAATGGTCCAATTGTGAAAATTGTAGATCTTGAAAATTTAAGGGGGTTACTTTTTGGAAATTTTTGAGTTCAGTTCAAATTTTGGGAGTAATTTGAAATTTTTCGGAGTTAGGGTTGATGGTGAACAAGAACCCGACCAACCCGCCGGCCACCACCGGCGGGCAAGGTTCGCGCCGCCGTCCACCGGCGAAGCCGCGGCGACGCCGACCACCTGGACGTCTTCGTGAACCCTCCGGCTACCTTCCCGCCCTCCTTTTGCCTATAAATAGCCCACGGCCGCCGTCGCTTCTTTTTTCCAAAATCGCGCGCCGGACTTTCGTCCTCCTCCGCCGCCGTCGCACGCCGCCGTTGAGCCACCTTTCACTCCAACCCTCTACCCCATCCTCTTCAAAACTTCCTTGCGCCCTTCGGAACCCGCCGCAGCCGCCTTCGCCGCCGGGTCGCCGCCGCCCCCTTCCTCTCGCTGCCGCCGCAGCCGCCGCTGAGTCCGCCGCCGTCGCCAACCTTGCTCCGGTGAGCCTTTGCTCACTTTTCTTCTTGTTTTCTCTTCCTCTTGATGATGTACCTGTGATCGACCCGCCCGTTGTCCCAGCCCGAAGCCCAAGCTCGCCGGAATAGCGGCCGACGCCGCCGTCGCCGCCACTCCGTCCGACCCATCTCCGGCCTTGCTCGCTCGACCAAGCCCCCGCCCCAGGTTCCCGGTGAGTCCCTCGCCACGATTCTGAAGCTAGTTTTTCATTTAGACCAACGCCGGCCGCCGGAACACGGCCGCCGCGCCCACGGGGCGACCGCCACCGGTGAGCGCCACGCCGCACGTGAACGATCGTCGGGGGCAAGACCGCTCATGTCGCTCATGTTGGGCCGGCCCAACACTGCTCCTTCAAGGGCGGGTCCGTTATCGTTCCTTTGTGGGCCGTGAACAGTACTGGGCTGCACAAGAATAGGCCGAAATCGCCCAAACCCATTTTTCATTTATCAAATGATTTATCCAATTTCTTTATTTTGAATAGTGTCTCGATTTTCCAAATTTCATATAAATTCAAATATAGCTTTAAAAATTCTGAAAATTTTTGTGTAGCCTTCCCATGAGTATGTCTATCCATGAAAAATTTGAAACTTGAAATTTGAATACTTTTGGCATGATTTAAAAATACAAATTTTAATTGAAAAATGCATCTTCCTTGATTTTTAATAATTATTTTATTTATCCAAAAATCATGAAAATTATTTTGGTACTGTTTTAGGACATGACCTACCTGTATAAAATTTTTGAGCTTGTTTGGAGAAAGTTAAAAATTTTATTATGTTATAACCTATCATTTCATGTGAAAAGAAAATTGTTTAATGTTTTTTCTAAATTAGGGTTTTGGGTAGATTTTGGGTTGTTTTGTGAACCCTAAACCACACCACTGTCCGATGGTCCTTGAGAACTCCGTAGGCAATGGTGATGATATCTTGTAGGGTGGTTCAACAAGTTGGTTTTGTTAGGTTGCAACTTTATCGTGAAGGAAAGTTGTACTCGAAGTTGTTTATCTTTCTATGCACCCTTGCACCCCATGTTTATATGCATGGCATCATATTAAGCATGCACTATTCTTTCGTATAGTGAACGAAGAAGATTGTGAAGTTCTTGATCAAGTCACCGAAGAGGGTTTTTTTTTCGTTGATTCGAGTTCCGAGTATCGTGATCCGTCGTCCGAGTCGGGATATTTAGCCGATCAAGGCAAGCCCCGGTTCATTTAAACCTTCCTTGTGTTTTTTTTTCAAAGCTTTATATCACCTTTGCTTTATGCTTTGCATTAGGTGATAGGAGTTGAGTGATAACCTAATTGATGCATTACCATTCCTTGTTTATTGCAATATCTACCTTGATAACCTTGTTTTGCTAAAATGCTAGAACGCTTAGCCCGGCTATATTAGTTAGACTTTTGAGTCAAAATGTGACAAGTCCCTTATGATAGCCCGAAGAGGCTTTTGATGAGAAAGGATGCTATATGATGGAACCATCTTTGGGATATGGTTTTGAAATTGAGACCGGTCGGGTAATTTGCACCGAGAATGGAGTCTCGGTGTAGTATTCCCGACTTGTCGATTAAGGATTTGAAATGTGTAAGTCATGTGGACCGGAGACTATGGAACGCAATTTGCGCCCTGAGGTCGTTGGACCAAAAGGCACGCGTCATGGGTGTTACCCCATCACGGTCGACCCTAGTTCCCGACGCATACCCGTAAGCCCGATCTTGGGGTGTCAAATCGAAACGCATAAACCGCCAAGACCGGGAGTGGAGAGATGGCGGGAGTACATGTTACCCTCGTGGGTTAAAGTCCCGGATTGGAGGTGTACGGTATTCTCGGGTGGCGTGGGGCGCGGTTCCGTTTTGAGTATCCAGGAAAGGGTTGATATATGCAAGCTTAAGTGCTACATATGTCGTGTGGAAAGAACTCCCAACTTGGGTTAATCGATTTCGAAATCGCCGTGCTTCTCGGATATGGAGATCGGGTTTCCGACTACATCGAGATTAATTATGGAACAAGAAAAGAGATGGAATAAGTGAAGGAACTTCTACAAGTGTTTGCTATAGTGTAAGATCACCTAGAATAGGTGAGAAACTTACTTGAAAAATAAAATGTTGAAAGTAAGGATTTATCATTAGTAAGCTTTTACGCTAAAAGAGTCCTTGATTCTTGCTAAAAGCCTTACCTTGATTCCTATTAGACCAAAGATTCCCGAGTCTCCTCCTATTTTCTTTAGTCGGGTAAGCCTTGTTGAGTACTCCCGTACTTTGGGTTTGTTGACCCATGTTGCGGGACCGGGAGGTCATGTTTGCACCGGACCGTCTTTGCATGACGATTCACGGGAAGATAGTGATGAGGAGTGAGAAGTGAGACCCGTGGGCAGGGTCTAGTAGTGTCTCTTGTGTAGTAAACTTTCCGCTACTCCTACTTTAGTTTTTGTAGAACTTGTTTCAATAAATGATTGAAAAAGTATTGTAATATAAATCTTTCATTTGTTTTACTCGATTATGTATGAAAAGTGTTGTAATACTTTGCAATGACCTTGTAACGGATCCCGGTTTGGAATAGTTAATAGTGCTTTTCAGGGTTATAGGTGAACATATGTGACTATTTAAGGTTGTTGAACCGATAATTAGTACATGTGGGCCCCGTAATTTGGAAGGTTCTGTTTACGGTGGCATCGGAGCCTCCGTTACCGATGTTCTTACTGTAGCATTACTTTTAAAACTTCAAAATGATTTGGGTCAAACTAATTTTATTCTTACTTTGGTCCAAATTGCTTATTCTCTTATCTTAATCTATTGAAAAACTTTCTTATCCAATTTCAAAAGGATATAAGTGGAGTAGCATTATATAAAGCCCTACTTATAAAATCTTTAATGCAAAAAGTTTTTATTGATTGTTACGTAGGTTCGATTCATGCATCATGTTTAAATCAATTGTTAATATTACCTTCCCCTTTAAAGTGGTTTGGGTTAAGTAATATCAATCCCGTTCTTGCTAAACCTTTAGATCCTCCTACCTGAGCCTGGGTAATCTGATCTTAACTATTCTACAGGATGGCCCGTACCAAAATGACCCATAAAGTAGGAGTGAGGTTTTTTGTAGAATATGTAATATAGTTTTGTTTAATAATAAGTTACGTAGATGAGCCCTGGGTAGATGTAGAATGGAACCCCGTTTTAAGAATAAGTTATATGTGTTGTTTTTGTTGGTTTTTCTTTTGAAGTTCAATAAATCTGGTTGGGTGTTATATAGTTTTGTTTTAATAGCGGATGTCGCACAACAACAGCGCCAGCTCTCAGAATAGGGGTGACCTTCCAAACCCTCCACCAGTCCCAACAAACCTGACTGATGCCATTGCGGCTCTGGTTCAAGCTACTACTGAAAACTCTCGTCTGATACGAGAAGTAGCTCAGAGTCAGAACAATCGTCATGGCCACAAGGGTCGACAGGATGATGAAGAAGACGAAACTTCTTATCCAAAGTTCACCGGCACAAAACCTCCAATCTTTAGTAGAGCTGATGAGCCTTTAGAGGCAAATGATTGGCTTCGTGCTATGGAAGAAAAGTTTGAGTTGATGACTTGTACAGATCATCAGAAGCCCCTCTTTGTTGCTTGGTGGAATAATTTCAAAGCCGAAAGCGGCTTCTTTGGACACCAAATCACCGGGATGAATTCAAGCATGCCTTTCGTGCTCATTTCATTCCAAAGGGGGTTATGGCCAAGAAGCTAGATGAGTTCTTAGCTTTAAAGCAAGGAGAAGACTTCGGTATTGCAAGATGTGGGCAAGTTTAATCATCCGTCTCGGTATGCCACGAGAACTTGTGAATACGAGATGGAAAGAAGAAGGAGTGGTTTATCCGAGGCCTTCATCCAAAGCTCCATGCCATGATGAATATCCGTGACACGGATTCCTATCATGATGTGGTAAATATGGCCATATCATGTGAAGAAAAGAATCGTGTTCTTATGGAATACGAGCGTAAGGAAGACAAGAAAAAAGAAAATTTCTCCTCGGATATTCTGGTGGCAAATCAAAGCGTCGAAAAGTGATTTACCATCCCGTGAATCATTTTCGTCCTCCTTATCGTCCACCACACGGTTCCAGCCTAGACGGCGGCCATTTGTTCACCTGCCGCAGCTCTCTTCCCTTACCCACGTCCGCCGAGTGTCCCCCGACATTCGCAACCCTACTCCACAAAGCCATATACCCATTTGTTATAACTCGTGGAAAACCTGGTCATTATTCTCGAGAATGCCCTAATCCTCGAAGATATAACCCAAAGTTATCGATAGCTTCGGAAGTCAGCCACCACAAGAGAACAAAAAATAATAATCGAGAATGCTCGAAAGGGAAAGGGCGAAAAAGAGAACCGGAAAAGTATATTACACCAATGTGGAGGACATTCTGGGGGAACCAATTATGATGGGTATGTTCCCCGTCGCAAGACACCCCGCAAAGATAATATTATTTGATTCCTGCGCATCGCATACATTTGTCGAAAAACATTTGTGGAGAAAAATGCGATAGCCATTGGGGAAATGAAGGATGAGTTCATTATACACTCACCCGGGGGCGTATGAGTACTAAAGAAGTGGTATATCAAATCCCCATAACATTAGGTGGATATGATTTCCCCACCAATATGATAGTTCTAAAGGATCAAGATATAGATGTGATCCTTGGTATGAACCGGCCGTACCAATACGGTACTATTATAGATACCATCAATAGAACTCTGTCAAAGTAAAGTTACCCGAGAAAAATTCCGAGCTCCTTATTCAGCTTCCAATTGTTAAAAGGGCGTTGAAAAAGTGTGTGCAACTCGTCAAAAGAGATTAAAGACATCCCAAAGTATGTGAGTTTCCGGATGTATTTCCGGATGATTTGCCTCGATTACCACCGGAAAGAGATGTTCGATTCAAAGATAGAATTGAAACCGAAACTGCTCCCATCTCTCGAAGAGCTTACAGAATGGCACCCAAGGAATTAGCTGAATTGAAAGCTCGTTACAAGGGTTACTAGACAAAGGATTTATTAGACCAAGCTCTTCACCTTGGGGATGTCCAAATATTTTTGTGAAGAAGAAAGATCGGACTTTGAGGATGTGTATAGATTATCGTCCACTTAATGATGTGACGATTAAAACAAGTATCCTCTCGCCGGATTGATTTACTTTTTGATCAATTAGCCGGAGCCAAAGTCTTTTTCCAAGATTGATCTCGAGGTCGGGTATCATCAAATTAGGATTAGACCTGAAGATATTCCGAAGACCGCCTTCACCACCCGATCACGGTCTTTATGAATATTTGGTTATGTCCTTTGGTTTAACAAACGCCCGCTCATTTCATGTATTTGATGAATACAATGTTCATGTCGAACTGGATAAGTTCGTGGTGGTGTTTATTGATGATATTCTTGTTTATTCCAAGAATGAAGAAGAGCATGCCGAGCATCTCGAGAATAGTTTTAAAACGACCGAGGGATCATCACCTTTATGCTAAATTCAGCAAGTGTGCTTTTTTAATGAAGGAAGTACAATTCCTGGGTCATGTGCTATCATCCGAAGGAGTTGCCGTTGACCCGAGTAAAGTGAAAGATATCCTCGATTGGAAACCACCAACAACAGTTCATGAGGTCCGTAGTTTTAAAGAATGGCGGGATATTACCGTCGATTCATTCGGATTTCTCAAGAGTGGCAAAGCCTATTACGAGTTGTTAAAGAATCGGACCAAGTTTGTATGGTCACCGGGGTGTGAGCGTGCTTTTCGGATTTTGAAGAAAGCACTAACCACGCTCCCGCTTTAGCTCAACCGATATTGAGAAACCATTTGACGTCTATTGTGACGCATTCGTATTGGTCTTGGTTGTGTGTTAATGCAAGAAGGCAAAGTTATTGCCTATGCATCACGCCAACTAAAGCGCCATGAAGAGCATTACCCAACCCATGATTTGGAGTTAGCAAAGAAGTGGTCCATGCACTAAAAATCAAGGCGTCATTATCTCGTTAGGTAACACTTGTCATGTATATACGCACCATAAAAGTCCGAAATATATCTTTACCCAATCGGACTTGAATATGCGCCGAGAGAAGATGGCTAGAATTAATTAAGGACTACGACATAGAAGTGCATTACCATCCCGGAAAGGCAAATGTTGTTGCCGATGCACTCGGTCGAGAATCCTCGGTATGTAATTGTTCTTATAGCCAACATAAAGGATAGAACTTTATGTCAAGAATTAGAGAAATCGAATATAGGAATTGTTGAGCATGGTATGGTAACCAATGCCACGCAGCGTAATCAACTATCAAGAATCGATTATTGATGCTCGAAAAATCGGTAAAGGCATAGCACATATTAAAGAAAAAGTTAGAAGTGGAAAACCCACTTGCTTTAGAATTGATGAGTCGATGTGCTATGGTTTAAAGATCGTTTGGTGGTACCAAAGAATCCTGAAGTTACGTCAACAAATCTGGATGAGGCTCATTTGACCCGGATATTCTATTCATCCCGGAAGTACCAAGATGTATCGATTTAAAACAAAGATTACGGTGGACAAAAATGAAGATTGAAATTGCCCGATATGTAGCTGAGTGTGATACTTGCCGAGAGTAAAAAAAGTTGTGCATATGAAAGCCGCAGGGGCAATTGCATCCTTTGCCCATCCCTTCTTGGAAGTGGGAAGAAATCGCAAGATGGATTTTATTGTTGGATTACCCCGAACATCGAAAGGGTTTAATTCTATCCGGGTTATAGTTGATCGACTTACCAAGATAGCCCATTTCCTACCAAGAAATGATCAATATAAAGCAATAGATTATGCCAAGCTATATGTTCATCGGATTTTTAAAGTCTACATGGGATACCAAAGCACATTGTAACAGATAGAGGTTCTTTGTTTATGTCCAAGTTAAGAAACAAATGCAAAAGTCACTTGGCACCAAATTAAATCATAGTTCGGGTTATCATCCCCAAACGGCAGGACAAACGGAAAGAGTAAATCAGATTCTAGAGGACATGTTGAGAGCATATATTCTCAATTATTCGAAAAGTGGGATGAATGTTTACCATTAGCGAGTTTGCCTATAATAACAGCTTATCAAGAAAGTATCCAAATGGCACCGTTTGAAGCTCAGATGGGACGCAGATGTAGAACCCCACGCATTGGTCGAACCTGGAGAAAGATGGTTCTACGGAGTAGATTTGGTAAAGGAAATCGAAGAAAAAAAGTGAGATTTGTGCAAGCTAAATTAAAAGAAGCACAATCTCGACAAAAGAGTTATGCCGATAAGAGGCGTAGATTCTTGGAATTTGAAGTAGGAGATTATGTATATTTAAAAGTGTCACCCATGAAAGGGGTGAATCGCTTTGGAGTTAAAGGTAACCGGCACCTCGATACATTGGTCCATTTCAAGTTTTGGAAAACAGGGGACCGCTTGCTTATCGACTCGGATTACGAAAAGACTATCAACAAGTGCATGATGTTTTCATGTATCTCAATTGAAGAAATGCCTACGAGTACCCGATCAAGTGATTAATTTTGAAGACGTCACATTGGAACCGGATCGACCTACTCGAATATCCTATTCGGATCTTAGACCAAAAGCTCGAGTCACTCGAGCGGAACCATCAAATGGTACAAGATCCAATGGAATCAACACTGGAAGAAGAAGCTACTTGGGAATCGGAAGACTTCCTAACGGAAAAACTTTCCCAAATTTCCACTTTCTTATTCCTTGTAAATGTAAGACTCCTTTTTGTTTTATGAAATAGTTAGAAATGTGTTTTGTCCGACACATTTCCTTTGCCGTTATTAAACCCTAGAACTTTAAATCTCGGGGCCTAGATTTCTTTAAGGAAGGGGTCAGAACACCCCTGGTGTTATTTCCACTAAAACCTGACATGTCATCATGATCATTGCAAAAGCATCCATGATTAGCCCACCATGTGTTGCATTGAACTAAAATAAGTTTATTTTATGCTTGGTTGCAATGTCGGTCGAGAAGACGCCGAGAGAAATCGATTCCGAAACCGTCCCTCTTGTCGGAAACCCTAATTCCAAACCCTAGTTTGTTCCCTTTTTTTTTTTATTCAAAATTTATCAAGATTTTGGGTATGGTCATTAAAGCACTTTTGTAGAGTTTTCAAAACTGAACAAAGTTGGTATTTTGATTTTTCAAAGTTTAGTTCAAAATTTTAAAGCAATTTTGAATTTCATTCAAACCCTAATTGCCTTTTTTTCTATAATTCAAAATTTATGCAAAATTTGAGAAAACTTTTAAAAACTAGTTTGTAGATCTTGTTGAGAGGAACAAAAGTCATGTACAAAGTTTTTCAAGTTGTTATATGATTTTAAAAGTAATTTTGAATTCAAATTTCAAATTTTGAAGCTGCTTTTCAAAAAGTCATATTTCTAGGCAGATTTTTGAAAATGGTCCAATTGTGAAAATTGTAGATCTTGAAAAAATTAAGGGGGTTACTTTTTGGAAATTTTTTGAGTTCAGTTCAAATTTTGGGAGTAATTTGAAATTTTTTTGGAGTTAGGGTTGATGGTGAACAAGAACCCGACCAACCTCGCCCCCGCCACCGCCGGCGCAAGGTTCAGCGCCGCCGTCCACCGGCGGCCGCGCGACGCCGACCACCTGGACATCTTCGTGAACCCTCCAAATACCTTCCGTCCCTCCTTTGCCTATAAATAGCCCACGGTCGCCGTCGTTTTTCTTTTTTTCCAAAATCGCCGCCGCCGGACTCGTCCTCCTCCGCCGTTGCCGCACGCCGCCGTTGAGCCACCTTTCACTCAACCCTCTACCCCATCCTCTTCAAAACTTCCTTGCGCCCTCGGAACCGGGCCGCAGCCTGCCTACGCCGCCCAGTCGCCGCCGCGACCCCTTCTTCCTCGCCGCCGCGCGCCGCGGCGCCGGCCGCGAGTCCGCGTCGTCGCCAACCTTGCTCCGGTGAGCCTTTGCTCACTTTTCTTCTTGTTTTCTCTTTCCTCTTGATGATGTACCTGTGATCGACCCCGCCCGTTGTCCCAGCGAAGCCCAAGCTCGCCGGAACAGCCGCCCCGACGCCGCCGTCGCCGCCACTCCGTCGCCCCACCCATCTCCGCCTTGCTCGCCGACCAAGCCCCGCCCTAGGTTCCCGGTGAGTCCCCTCGCCACGATTAGCTAGTTTTCATTTAGACCAACGCCGGGCGCGAACACGGCCGCGCCGCCCGCCGCGCGGGCGCCGCTGCGACCGCCGGGGCCGCAGCGCCGCTTGCCGCCGTGAGCGCTCACGCCGCACGTGAATGAACAGTCGGGGCCAAGCACTGCTCATGTTGGGCCGGCCCAACACTTGTTCCTTCAAGGGCGGTCCGTTACTGTTCCTTTGTGGGCCGTGAACAGTACTGGGCTGCACAGAACAGCGAAATCGCCCGAGAAACCCATTTTTCATTTATCAAATGATTTATCCAATTTCTTTATTTTGAATAGTGTCTGATTTTCCAAATTTCATATAAATTCAAATATAGCTTTAAAAATTCTGAAAAATTTTTGTGTAGCCTTCCCATGAGTATGTCTATCCATGAAAAATTTGAAACTTGAAATTTGAATACTTTTGGCATGATTTAAAATACAAATTTTAATTGAAAAATGCATCTTCCTTGATTTTTAATAATTATTTTATTTATCCAAAAATCATGAAAATTATTTTGGTACTGTTTTAGGACATGACCTACCTGTATAAAATTTTTGAGCTTGTTTGGAGAAAGTTAAAAATTTTATTATGTTATAACCTATCATTTCATGTGAAAAGAAAATTGTTTAATGTTTTCTAAATTAGGGTTTTGGGTAGATTTTGGGTTGTTTTAGAACCCTAAACCACACCACTGTTAGATGGTCCTTGAGAACTCCGTAGGCAATGGTGATGATATCTCGTAGGGTGGTTCAACAAGTTCGTTTTGTTAGGTTGCAACTTTATCGTGAAGGAAAGTTGTACTCGAGTTGTTTATCTTTCTATGCACCCTTGCACCCCATGTTTATATGCATGGCATCATATTAAGCATGCACTATTCTTTCGTATAGTGAACGAAGAGGATTGTGAAGTTGCTGATCAAGTCACTGAAGAGGGTTTTTCTGTTGATTCGAGTTCCGAGTATCGTGATCCGTCGTCCGAGTCGGGATATTTCGTCGATCAAGGCAAGCCCCGGTTCATTTAAACCTTCCTTGTGTTTTTTTTTTCAAAGCTTTATATCACCTTTGCTTTATGCTTTGCATTAGGTGATAGGAGTTGAGTGATAACCTAATTGATGCATTACCATTCCTTGTTTATTGCAATATCTACCTTGATAACCTGTTTTGCTAAAATGCTAGAACGCTTAGCCTGGCTATATTAGTTAGACTTTTGAGTCAAAATGTGACAAGTCCCTTATGATAGCCCGAAGAGGCTTTTGATGAGAAAGGATGCTATATGATGGAACCATACTGGGATATGGTTTTGAAATTGAGACCGGTCGGGTAATTTGCACTGAGAATGGAGTCTCAGTGTAGTATTTCCGGCTTGTCGATTAAGGACTGGAAATGTGTAAGTCATGTGGACCGAGACTATGGAACGCAATTTGCGCCTGAGGTCGTTGGACCAAAGGCACGTCTGTCATGGGTGTTACCCCATCACAGTCGACCCTAGTTCCGGGCGCATACTCCGGTAAGCCTGATCTTGGGGGTGTCAAATCGGAAACGTACAACCGCGCACTGGGAGTGGAGAGATGGCGGGAGTACATGTTACCCTCGTGGGTTAAAGTCCCGGATTGGAGGTGTACGGTATTCTCGGGTGGCGTGGGGCGCGTTCCGTTTTGAGTATCCAGGAAAGGGTTGATATATGCAAGCTTAAGTGCTACATATGTCGTGTGGAAAGAACTCCCCATTTGGGTTAATCGATTTCGAAATCGCCGTGCTTCTCGGATATGGAGATCGGGTTTCCGACTACATCGAGATTAATTATGGAACAAGAAAGAGATGGAATAAGTGAAGGAACTTCTACAAGTGTTTGCTATAGTGTAAGATCACCTAGAATAGGTGAGAAACTTACTTGAAAAATAAAATGTTGAAAGTAAGGATTTATCATTAGTAAGCTTTTACGCTAAAAGAGTCCTTGATTCTTGCTAAAAAGCCTTACCTTGATTCCTATTAGACCAGCATTCACTGAGTCTCCTCCTATTTTCTTTAGTCGGGTAAGCCTTGTTGAGTACTCCCCGCACTCGGGGTTTGTTGACCCATGTTGCGGGACCGAGGAGGTCATGTTTGCACCCGACCGTCTTTGCATGACGATTCACCAGGGAAGATAGTGATGAGGTGAGAAGTGAGACCCGTGGGCGGGGTCTAGTAGTGTCTCTTGTGTAGTAAACTTTCCGCTACTCCTACTTTAGTTTTTGTAGAACTTGTTTCAATAAATGATTGAAAAAGTATTGTAATATAAATCTTCCATTTTGTTTTTACTCGATTATGTATGAAAAGTGTTGTAATATTTGCAATGACCTTGTAACGGATCCTGGTTGGAATAGTTAATAGTGCTTTTCGGGTTATAGGTGAACATATGTGACTATTTAAGGTTGTTGAACCGATAATTAGTACATGTGGGCCCCCGTAATTTGGAAGGTTACATTACATACCGGCATCGGAGCCTCCGTTACCGTGTTCTTTGTAGCATTACTTTTTAAAACTTCAAAATGATTTGGGTCAAACTAATTTTATTCTTACTTTGGTCCAAATTGCTTATTCTCTTATCTTAATCTATTGAAAAACTTTCTTATCCATTTTCAAAAGGATATAAGTGGAGTAGCATTATATAAAGCCCTACTTATAAAATCTTTAATGCAAAAAGTTTTTATTGATTGTTACGTAGGTTCGATTCATGCATCATGTTTAAATCAATTGTTAATATTACCTTCCCCTAGGAATTCAGAACAGACATAAGAGAAAAGACACGAGGGGCAGCCTACGGCCACCCTTCTAACATCAAAGTCACCATATAGCACTACTTGCAACAAACGCACAATATTCGGCGCCTAAAACAGAGAAACCTTGCCCTTCCAGGCTTACATCCCGAACAAGCGAAACAAAAACTACCAAGAACTTAAAGACGAAACAAGCAGACAATATAAGAAACCAGCCGGGCATCTTCCTATACTTCACGCATTTCTTCCACTTCCATCCAGTGATCGTTTGTTCTAGATCTCCAGTCTCCTTCTTGGACACCAGGGATCTTAGTTGCCATATGAAAGCATCATATCCACGCTAGTGATGCTCTCCCCTCGGCTCGGCGCAAGACAAGATGCCGTCGGCGCCTTTGCGCATGACGGATAATTTTAATTGGATCGTTATGATTTTCTTGTCGAAATCCGCTTGCACCCGGCGGGATCCGTATCCCAACAGTCCCCCCTTGAGGGCGAAAGGTCACTCGCGGAGGCGTGCCTTCGTTCTCAACGATGGCGATGGCGGCGGAGGTGTTGAGGGTCCTTCCCCCCGACGATTTCGCGAGGGACCTTCGCGATGGGGAATGCGGGCGTCGGTTTTGCAACGACAAAAAGGCACGCTCCTCGAGGCTAAGGTGACCGTTTTTACGCCCCGTTGGTCGTAACGGTGCGTCTTGGGATGCGGGTCGCGGGGACGATATAAAGGGGCTCCCCCACGAGCGGAGGGTTACCCCCGCCATCGCTTTATTGTCGCTTGCTTTTGCCTCCTTGCGCGTCCTTGCTTTCTCATTCCCTTTCGCATCCGCGTGCCTCCGCTTGCTTTAGCGATCCGCTTAGTTGCATGCGTGCGTGCTCGGGCCGTTTAGCGTATGGGGCCGCTTCCCCGCCGTGAGCTTTATGGGCCGTCGCGCGGAGCTTCTCCGTGACGCCTCAGCCGCACGCACGCGCCTTTACGAGGAGTGTATGCTAGACGCAGCCGCGCCAAGAGGACTTAGAAGAGACTCTCTCCGACGTTGAGGCCTCCGTCGGTGATCTGATGGCGCACGAAGATGTCGACGCAACCTACGAGCTGGGGACATCGAGGATGACCCGGGGATGGTCGACGAGCTCCGCCGAAAGGGTTTTATCGGAGCGAACTGCGAGGTAAAGCTTCCTCAGGGGAGACAGTGCCTGAGCTGCCGGAGCGGCAGGAACAGTGGGGTATCGTATTCAGGGATTTTTTCACTTGCGGCCTCCGCCTGCCTTATTGCTCGTTTCTACGCCGCTGGTGGAGTCCTTTGACGTCCAAATTCACCCGCTCACCCCCACGCGTTTCGCTTTATCGAAGTTTGTGTGGGCTTGTGAGTCCTATGGTGGAGAGGCGGACACAAATACCTTCGTTTGCTATTATGAGCTACATAAGCGACCAAAGTCGTGGAAGATGCCCGACGGGAGCGAAAGAAGTTGCGGTTTTGGATGTTTGCACATTTAGCCAGCGCCCGTCACCGGGGCGAGGAGAAGGCGGAGATCTCCTACGCTCCGAAAAACAAGTGGGAGCCTGGGTGGATGGATTACTGGTTCTATGCCAAGTCATCGCGAACGGGAAGACCGTTGATTCGGGTTGAGGTCCGCCGCTATCCGCTCGCGTCAAAGTTGGTTCCCGTGGACATCGCGGCACCCGCCCGATCCGAATGACGATCGGACGGAGAGGCGAGAAGTGTCGCGGCTTTTCTCCTTGCGTGCGGTACTCCGAGGCCGCGATCTTGTGGAGGAGATGTGCGCGGCTAAGTATTCGCCTTTGCGGCGCCATAAGAATCCATTTGAGGTGGAGAGGGTGAATCTTCCCGTGTTTGGGGACGCGGAGATGGTGCCGCACCCGCGCCTTGGCGTCCGCACGGAGGGCGTTAGCGCGGATGCGTTTTTGATGACCGTGGAGATGGAGGCTCAGAAATCTTGGGCCCCATTTCTACGAAGGAGTTTCTAGCGCGGAGTTCTCGGGGCGGGAACATGCCTCGCCTTAACCGCATTCTTGAGGAGATGGGGGTTATTTACGGTGCCCACAAGGTTCTGGAAAAATTATAGCGGAGATCGAACGTCGGGAGGCGGAGGAGGCCGCTAGGTTGGAGAAGGCGGCCGGGGGGAGCCTGTGGCGCCGGCGTGGGCGAAGAGGAAACGCCTCCCCGGACACGGGGTAGGTCGAAGAAGAGTAAGCCGGAGGATGGCACCTCCGCTCGCGTCCCCGCTTCCTCTTCTTTGCCCGCACGGCCAAAAAGGAGGCCAAGAAGAAGAAACAGCCTTTGCCTAAGCGGGCGTAACCGGCGGGTTGCCCCGAGGGGTACAGCTCCCGGCCGGCCGGAAGACGAAGACGAGGCCCGTGGTGAAGAGGAGTCCGCTGCGGGCTCCTCCGGTGTTGCGAAGGATTTGGTTAGCGGTGGGGTGCTGGCTCGGCATTGAGGTCGGGCCCCTGTTTCCCCTACCGTTGAGGCCCTGTCGACGGGCTCTCGATGGCAAGGCGTCGTCGGAGGTGTCTAAGGCCATGGCCGATGTCATGGCCGACCGCCAGAGCCCAAAGAATAGCGCCTCGCCGAGTCACGAGCCGGAGCATCCAGGGAGCCGGGTCGGTGCCGAAATCCCCGCCGGTATGGCGGAGCGAGAGGTAGCGATCGCCTCGCTTCAAGATTCATTCATGCCTCCTCCCGGTGTGAATCTTACCTATGCTCAAATGCAGGAGCTCCGTGTCGTGCATGAGGCATCTAAGGATAGGGATCTTTGAGGCGGAGAGCTGCAGGAGTGAAGGTGGTTAAGGCCGCGGAGGTTTTGGAGGTGCTTCGCACCGTGGCGCGCCTACTCCCCGCCGTGGACGGAGGTTTGCTTTGTTCTTCTATTTTTTTGTTTTTTTGGTGTCCCGTTGTCTAGGTGACCTATTATTTCTTACTTCAGGTGGTGGCGAAAGTCTGTTCTTGGGTTGGGGGTGGATTCCCCCCACGTTCTTCTTGAGGAGACTTGAGTGAGTTCCCTAATCCGTTTGTTTTTCGCTTTGTTTTATTCTAACATATTTGGGAGCTTGCTTTGTCTTTTGATCGGATACTATTTGTAAATATTTTTCGAGGGGGACGTCTATGAGGTGTTCGGCAAGGCTATAGATCAAAGCCTTTCGGTGCGGAGATATTTTGTTCGTGTATTGCCTTCTTTTTTTTATATTGGTGGCGAAGGTCTAACCGTGCGTTTTTGTAGATGACTACGAGTCTCGAGTGCTTTCGCGCCAAGGTTCATCGGGAACTTGTTGCTCGTGACAAGATCTGGTGGATTTGAAGGCGAAGGTCTCCGCTTGGGACGAGGAGAAAACGTCTTTGGAGAAGCCGGTTACCCAGAGCGGAGCTTCGCGGTGAGTGAGGCTGCAGCCAAGGAGGCGCAAGATGCGTTGGCCACCCGCGTGGAGACGGCGAGAAGGCTCTCCGCGATGTTGAAGCGAAGCTTGAAGAGGCCAACACCGGTCTTACGCCTTCACGGGCCCGGGTTTACGAGCGGCGGAGGCGCTTGGACGGAGTTTATGCGTCTTGTACCTTCCGCGCTCACGCGCGTGAGGTCCGCTCACGTGCGGTGGCGCGGTGATCACCCCTTTTTCCCAGCGGATGGTGGAAGCTCCGGCGTCTGGCGTGGATGGCGAGGAATGTCGCCAAGCTTCCAGACGTTCTGCGCGGCATCTCCGACTTTGGAGCCCGGGTCGCGTCAAATATTACTCGCATTCTTTCTAGCGAGGGGTGCACGGATGTTGCCCTTCGGCGTGAAGGAGACACACCATCCATCGTGTTTGGGCGAGCTTGGAGGTGGTGCCTTGAAGTTTGGGGGCTCGTTCATGAAGAAATTCTGGGCCGTTCATGGGCGCGCGGAGGTCGCGTCTCTTGCTCGCTCTCTTCTCCTGGTTAGCCTATACGCTTTTTTGTCTCAAGGCGTCTTTGCAGTTTGTATCTTCTCCTTATTTTATGGTTGGTTACGATGTTTTACGTTTGAGTGCATCGGTGCCCAAGCGGATGTTCTTTGAGCCTCGCGTGGCTCACGGAGGACGGAGTCGATGCGGATGCACCCCGCGGCGGCTTTCGGGAGACGGAGGGGACGAAGTCTCCGGATGTTGATAACGCGGAGGTGTAGGGAATTAGGCTTTTTCTATTTTTTGTTTTTTGTGCGGACTGTGTCTCCGCTTGTAAAAATGATGGGATACTTGTTTGAAATAGGGGTCTAATATTTTGTTTGAATCAATGATCTCTCGCGTTGCGGTTCCCGATGAGGTGCTGCTTGCAGGGAAGTAAATCCCTTGTGCTTTTATCGAGACGGCGTCTACATTGACGGGGGTCTCTGGTTATTTTGGAAGGATACCTTCGCCAACCCTAGTGTAGATGAAATGTATGAGGACGTTTTATTTGACTTAGGAGACGCAGCGAATGGCATTTCTGAACGATGTAGCTTGGGAAGGACCTCCACCCAGTTCCGACTAGGCACTATTTTGTAGCTCGATTGTATAATGGTAATCTTCGTTAATAAAGCGGAGCTTGTTGGATTGCACTTGACTCATTGTTCTTAGTTACATTGCTTATTCTTTTTCTATTTTTCTTTAAAATTTTGCTTGGGACCTTCGCTTGTGGATTTGACAAATGGAGGGTAGTCACTTGTTTGCGGCGCCATTTAGTCCCCTTCCGCATTTGCGAAGTACTCGCGTGGAGGAGTTCCTCGGTCTGTGTTGGATCTCCGCTACCCGTGTGGGAAGCGCATTTTGTCGCTTAAACTTCACGGGTCTTCGGCAAGGATCTCGCATTTGGATACTTTATAAAGCTTATAATCTCCGGGGGATGTTACGAGTTCTTACGCGGTTTCCCCAAAATTGTCTAAATGCCGGGGTCGTTACGATTTCTTACGCGGTTTCTTCTTGTCCGTGGCTAAGTCGGGCGGAGGGTGACGTCTGCACTCATATTTTCTTTGCTTTTCGATTGGCCGGGTGTAATTTTTGTTTTGGAAAGATGGAGTGTCGTAGGGGGGGCTAGGTTTGTTTTTATAGGGCTTGGACCTTTAAGTGGACTTATTGATATTGTCCTTTGGTAGGTATGTTAGGTTGGTTGGGTTAGTATATAACCCATTCATTTTCTTCCCCCCCCCGTTTGTCTCAAGTATGATGGGTCGATCTAGCAGGTGGCTTAGCGGTAGGAGCATTGATACCGTGTAAGGGTTCGTAATTGATGGTCTAGGCTGTGTACTTGGTTGTCCTTCTATTCGTTGGCTGGAAGCTCAGACTAGAACAGGCACGGAGCTATCAGCTTTTGCCCATGTACTATTAATTCTTGGCGATGAGCTTTGGTGGCTCCAGTTGCTACTTGGTCTATTGTAGGGGTCTATTTCTTTAGTTGGACCTCCACTAGGGCATCTTCAGGTCTATTTTGAGTGCGCCTGTCGGAGGTCAACTTGGGTGAGGTGTTCCTATGGCGGCCTGCTGGCTGCACGAGAGGACGCGTTGACGCTGGCGGAGGCTTCCTTGTTAGCACGGCGTGAAGCTGTTGCCCTCGCGTGGTGGTGTAGCTCATCTCCTCTGTCTTTTACGTATTCATGCTACCCTTTGTACCATCTTCTCGCGAAGATGTTTGTAGCTTGGACGAGTACAATGTCGAGCACCCTGTTATTTGTGAACATGATAGTAAAGTAAG
Organism: Hyparrhenia diplandra; assembly: GCA_015847255.1. Classification (NCBI taxonomy): domain Eukaryota; kingdom Viridiplantae; phylum Streptophyta; class Magnoliopsida; order Poales; family Poaceae; genus Hyparrhenia; species Hyparrhenia diplandra. The sequence continues at coordinate 149,561 of JADLZK010008980.1, read as the reverse complement.
AAATGTTTTAAGTATACTGAAGCTTTTGTGTTTTCCCTCCTTGTTGCCTTTGTTGGCGGAGGTGTTGCTGATGCCTGAGATGGACAGATCTTTTTTTAGCTTTTTAATTTTTGACACATGCCGTTGTGCCACCTCGATGCCTACGCTTCGGGTAGGACTTTTTCGAGGATTTTTGGAGACCGTTTTGTTGGTCCTTGGAGGTCATTTTTAGGTTAGAACCTCCGCGTTACGTCCGTAAAAATGTCCTCTCGAGCATTTTTTGTCATGTTTGTCGAATTACGTGACTGCGTTGCTAGTCACTTTCGACCTATTCTTTTCTTCTTGTTTTGGGGAAACTTCCTCTTTATATTTCAGAGGATTTTACATTAGCCTTGCCTCGTTAAAAACCTCACCTCCGCTAGGAGTTCCCCGTGAGGAAAAGAGTGCAAGACCTTCATTGGAATGTTTGTAAAAATCTAATGCTACTTGCGAGAAAGTAGGGTAGTGGGCGGCCTCCGCTTATACTTCGCGGGGGATAGCCTTACACATAGTACTTATGGAGGTTGTCCACATTCCATGTGTGATCGGAGGTGTTGCCTTGCTCATCCATCGGGCGGAAGGCTCCTTGCCTTGCTATTGCTTTTCGCGATGAATGGACCATCCCATTTTGCTTGGAGCTTGCCTACGGTTGAAGCGTTTGGTTTTCTTTTGAGCACGAGGTCTCCGTCTGAATGTTTTTCTTGCGGACTTTGCTGTCTCTCCATTTTTTGGTCTCCGCTTGGTATTTTTGTATGTTTTTCCACGGCTTCCAAATTCCTTGTTTGCTCTAATGTTTCTTTGGCATATTCTTAGTCTTCTGCCATTTTTTGCTTCATGACGCGGAGCCTCCGCGTCCGCTCCTCCGGAGCATTGCTTCTTCTCCATACATAAGCTTGAATGGGGTGAAGCCGGGTAGCTCGCAAGATGTTGTGTTGTGAGACCAGATTACCTTGGGTAGTTAAATGCGCCCATTTGCCTTTGCGTAGGTTGAACAGGGGTCTTTGATATTGCGGAGAATATTATTCCGTTTGCTCTCTCCACCGCTCCGTTTGATTAAGGGTGGTAGATCGACGCGAAGGCTATCTTTGTTCCCATTTGGGAACAGAATTCTCTGAACTTGTGCGAGTCAAACCGCTTGCCGTTGTCAACCGTTACCATTCGTGGTACCCGAATCTGCGATTATGTTTTGCCAATAGAACTTGGTGATGGATTACGAGGTTATCTTCGCCAGGGGCTTTGCCTCTATCCATCGGGTGAAGTATTCTCTTTGCTACAAACTGCGAATTTGTTTCCTCCCTGTGCTGTTGGTAGCGGACCGACAATGTCGATTCCCCATCTCTGTAGTGGCCAGGTCGGAGGTATCGGTTGTGTTTCTGCTGAGGGGTTTTTCTGATGAGGTGCAAAGTTTTGGCGGGCTTCGCATGTTTTGACGATTTCTTCGCGTCTTTTATGTGTGTGGGCGGTAGAAGCCCCGGCGGATTGCCTTTGCCGATAGTGCTCTTGGCCCGATGTGGGATCCACAGATGCCAGCATGTATTTCTTTCAGTAATTCTATACCTTCGCTTTGTGGAATGCATTTCAGCATCGGCTGGACTAGTCCCCTTTTGAAGAGTTGGCCTTCGATGAGAGTATAGCTTCTTGCTCGTGCTTCTGTTCTGGTGGCTTCCACCTCATTTTCTGGATAGCTGATGTTGTTGAGTTTATCGACTATTGCTTGTCTCCAGTCTTCACCTTCAACTAGCATGACTGTCTTGAATGCTTTTTTCAAGTGTTTACATTCTGCTGGTTTGTTTGTCACGTTGTAGACGGTGTTCGGGGCATACGGAGGTTGTTTCTTTGCCGCTTTGGCCGAGTGTCCGCCTCACTGTTCGCTCTCGTGGGATGAACTTTACAGTGAACCCCTGGAATCTTCGTTCCATTGCTCTGACCACCGTGAGGTAGTTTACGAGTTCCGGTTCCCTGGCCATGCATTCTTTTTCTACTTGACCTGCTACTAGCATTGAATCTGTTCTGACTTCGACCAGTTTTGCGCCGTAGGCTTTTGCTTTGGCGAGCCCTAGTATGAGTCCATCGTATTCTGCTGTGTTGTTTGTCTAGGAGCATTATAGTCGTGTGGCGAAGTATGACTTTACGCCTTGAGGTGACATTATTACCGCGGAGGCTCCTGCTCCGTGTCTGCCCCATGCTCCGTCAGTGTAGACCATAGCTCCGATCGATCGTTTTGCTCTTTTTGCTTGTGCGGCGTCCCATTCTCGCCACAAAGTCGGCTAACACTTGGGATCGTATTGCGGACCGTGCACGAACGTTATTTCGAACCGAGATAATTCTCGCTTTGCCCATTTACCGATTCTTCCCGAAGTTTCCTTATTTCTTAGGACCTCCGCTAATGGCTGTGTGGTGGGCACTATCACTTTATATGAGTGGAAATAGTGCTTGAGTTTCCTGGACGCTATGACGAGGGCGTATGCTATTTTCTCTATTTCTGTGTAATTGATCTTGGCTCCTGTGAGTGCCTCCGAGACATAATATATTGGGAGCTGGAGGAGGTGGTTATTTTCGATTTTCTCTTGAACTGCTACTGCGCTAATGGCGTAGTCTGATGCTGCGATGTAGAGGAGTATGGGTTTCTCTTCGTCGAGCATGCTTTATTTCTTGCCCGGCTGTTCTTGCAGATATTCTTTAAGTTTTGCAAAGGCCTCCACCTGCTCTTCTCCCCATTTGATGCTTCCTCCTCCCCTCAGTGCTTGGAAGAATGGGAGGCTTTTTTCTGCTGACTTGGAAATGAATCTCGTTGAGAGCTGCTATCCCGCTTTGTTAGCTTTTGTACCTCTTTCTTTGTCTTTGGCTCCGCCATGTCTCTCGATTGCCTTTGTTTTTTCTGGATTGGCCTTGACCCCTTCGGGCCCGACAATGTATCCGAGTACCTTTGCTTTGGTAACTCAGAAGACACATTTGTCGGGGTTTAGTTTGAGGCCCGATTTCGTCACAAGTTCTGCGGTTTCTTGTAGGTCGGAGATGTGGTCCTGTTCTTTTTTGCTCATAACTATGAGATCATCTACATATGCAATCATGTTTTTGCGTAGTTGCCCCATCGGTACTTTTCCCGTCATTCCGGCGAAGGTTGCGCTGCGTTTTCAAACCCTCCGGCATTCCGACGGCGGTATGTTCGAATGGGGTGGTGAAGCTGGTCTTTTCTTCGTCTTCTTTTCTTAGCCATACTTGGTGATACCCCGAGTAAAGTCTAGCGGTGAGAATCTCCGACACCTGGCGCCTTATCGACGGATGTGTCTATTCTTGGCGGGGGGGTAATTGTCCTTTTAGTCGCTTTGCTGAGATCCGTGAAGTCTATACACATCCTCATTTTGCCGGAGGTCTTTTTTGGCACCAGGACAACATTCGCGAGCCAGTCGGTGTACTTGACCTCTCGGATGACCTTGGCGTCGAGTAGTCTCTGGACCTCCGCCTGAGCCGCTAGTACCCTGTCTTCTGACATTTTGCTTTGTCGTTGCTTCTTTGGCCTCATGTTGGGGTTGATATCTAGGACATGTTCGATGGTGTCTCTATCGACCCCGCGGAGGTCTGCTGCTGACCAGGCGAAGATTTCTTTGTTTTTGACGAGGAGCTCCACTAGCTCTTTTTCCTCTTCCAAGGGTAGGTCTGCGCTGATTGTGACTGTGTGGTGCGGGTCATCATCTATTCTTATCTTTTTGGTTTTCTCTTGGCCCTTGGCGCTTGTTTGCTCTTTTTTCATGTCGGGTGGTTCTGCACCTTCGCTTTCTGCTTGTACTGAATTAACATTTCTATGGGCGCGATATATTGCCTTCTCTATGTTTCTGGCCTCTTTCTGACTCCCGTACACGGTTATGATCCCGTGGAGCGCTGGCATCTTCATACACAGGTAACCCATGTGTATTGCGGCGTTGAACTTGTTTGTGAATCCTCTGCCAAAAATTGCGTTATACGGGGAGTAGACATCAACGATGTCGAAGGTTATGTATTCTGTTCTGGCGCTTTTTTCGTCCGCGAAGGACACTGGCAAGACTATTTTTCCCAACGCCGCACTTGTCTTCCGCCAAATCCTATGAGTGGTGAGTCGATGGTCTGTAGGCGGTTTTACATTGAAATTCATCTTGTCGAAGGCGTTGACGAATATTATGTCTCGCGGAGCTTCCCTCGTATCCACAAGTACTCTTTTCATTTCCCATGTTGCTACATTTATTTCTATCACCATAGCGTCAACGTGCGGGTAGCTCTCCAGTTTGAGATCTGCTTCTGAGAAGGTTATGGGAGTTTTCGACCATTCCCCAAACCCGACCGAAGGCTGAACCGCTACATTGTTGACTAAGCGGAGGTGGTCTCTTTTCTGTTTTTTGGTTTCATATTCTATTGATGAACCCCGTGATTGGCATTATGGTTCCTATGGAAGGTAAGGGGGCGTGGGGGTTGTACTGGTTTTCTAGGCTTGGCTCATTTTTCATGGGAGCACTGGGTGGGGGTCCTTGCGGAGGTGGTGGCAAATTTTGGTTTGAGACTTGGTTGACAGGCTGTCTATTCGTGTGTTGAGGCCGTCTGTCTCGACATAGGTTAGATGTTGCCTCGGGTTCGAGTACGACATGCTTGACTCCGGGAGTAATTCGGGATCGGAGGCCGAGGCGGCGAGGGTCTCCATCTTTGGGAGGAAGCTGGGATAGTAAGCGTTTGCCGTAGTCGAGGGGTGCACTTGGTTTGATGTTAGAGAGGGGTAGACCGCAATATTCTTGCCGGCCCCGAGCCGGAGGAGGCTCCGTGCGTGTGTATGTGTAAGCATTGTTTACCTCCCTTGTTGGTTGCGGAGGTTGGTTTGTGGGGAACTGGTTTGCTAGTCCCTTGAGTGCCTTGTCTCTTTCTTCTTTGGATGACCGGGCGCCTCTTGTGTAGTGGCCTATCTCTTCGCCATGTATTGCTTGTGAATCTGTTTTCTTGGCCCTCTGTTCCAATTTTCTGGGGCCCCTTTCCTTGATACGGCTTTTGATTGTTGGGTGGCCTCGCCCGCGATTATTACTTATTTGTTGGCTAGGCTCCATTTGCGGTTTATTGTCGTACTTGCTGTCCCCCGAACTCGCTTGGGTTGTTCTGCTGAGGTTCTCGACCGTTTCCTCTTGTTGCCCTTGGCCTGCCGTCTATCCATGTTTTGTTCTTCAAGTCTCTTCCGGTAGTCTTCGCCCGACGGATCCAGATTTCAAACTGTTCACGAGCTCTTGCATTGTTCTTGGTTTCCTTCGCGCCAGCCTCCGCGAATGGTCCCAAGCGGAGCCCTCGATGGCGGTATCTGTTGCCACTTGATCGGGGACGTCGGGGGCCTTCGCTTTTAACTGCAGGAACTTCTGGAAATAATCTTTGAGTGGCTCATTGTAGCCTTGCTTGCATTGGAATAGGTCCATGGAGGTGAGTGATTGTATTGCCAAGCCCTTGAAATTTTCCAAATTTTGTCGCGGAGGTTTTCCCATGAATATATGGTCTTGGGCTTTAGCATGGAGTACCAAGCTAAAGCATCTCCTTCGCTGCAATTATGAAGGCCTTCGCCGTACGGCAAAGATCGTTGCCACCGGCCAGAGGCTACCGCCGCCTCATAGCTCATTATGAATTGATGCGGGTCCGTCTTCCGTTGAATCTTGGGAGCTGGGTGGGCTTGTACCTGGTCGGCCATGGCGTCCGCTGTATTCCTTCTGATAGCGGAGACTTGGGATCGAAAGCTCTTCGGTCCTGCGGGACGTCATGGATGATCAGTGGGTTGGGTGAAGCTTCGGGTCAATGTTCATCGCCATGTGACTTGCTATGGGGATGGATGGGATGATGAGTGGCGGCTGAGTTGGTCGTGGTTGATTGACAAACCGCATGCTTTGAATTTCCGCTTGCGATAGTGCTATCTGCTGCCTGATTTCGTCGCCGCTTCTTGCGGAGGCCTGTTGCGCTTTGAGGATCTCCCGCGTGCGGTTGCCGCCTTGTCCTTTCCCCTGTTGCGACCTTTGGAGTGAGGCTGCCCTAGCCTAGCGCAGCCTCTGTGTTTGGGCGGGGGGCCCCCCCCCGGCCCGGCCCGTCTCTTCACCTCCGCTCGCTACTTCCTCCTCTTGTTGTTCATCATCAAGCGGAGGGTCCTCCCCCCGCCGACGCGTAGGTACTCCTCGTGCTACGCTTGGGTCGGGCGCTCTTTAATGGCGCCTTTGTATTTGTGGTAGTTCTTTTCCTCTTACGTGGAGCCATGGTTTCTCTGTTCGGGCCCCACGGTGGGCGCCAATGTTGAGCTCGGGGCTCTCAACACAAAGCGATACCTCCGCTCGAGGCGATGCCCCGAGGGAGAAAGTACTGAGGTGAAGTGTATGAGGACTAGGTGCGAGTAATGACTGTCCATAAATGGAACTTACCAACCTCTCGCCCTTTTTGGGGGAGAACTCCTCCCTATTTATAGTTTCACAGCTACCCGAGAATTCGAGATTACAAGTTTGCCCTCTCATATTCCCGGCATATTCCCTCTCTCATCCACACACAACACGGGTTCTTTCCGTACTCTTGCATCTCGCGCCGCCTTTCTCCCCGGTCCGGGTCCGCACGCCAACTCGAGTTCCTCTTCCGGGGACCTCCGCCAGCTCTACGCCGCGGTCCGTCGGGGCCTCACGCCGGTCCGGATCCCCCCATCTCGGCACGCTCTCCTCGGACCAGGGCGGAGGTTGCGACCCTCGCGACCGGCGCGGCGGTAGGCGGGGCCACCTGTCCCCGGGAGCCTTCGCTGGCGGGGAGTAAGGACCTCCGCCCGCGCGGCGGCGGAGGTCCGTAGGGCACCAGCTTGACCTGAAAGAGTTAGCAATCACAGATTCAATCGTGAGTGTGAACCTTCGCGCCCGCCTTCTCCTGCCGCGACTACCTCCGCTTGCACCGGCTGGGATCCGTATCCCAACACCAGGCATCTTCCTATACTTCACGCATTTCTTCCACTTCCATCCAGCTGATCGTTTGTTCTAGATCTCCAGCCGTCTCCTTCTTGGACACCAGGATCTTAGTTGCCATATGAAGCATCATATCCACGCTAGTGATCTGCTCCCTGTCCAGCTCGGCGCAAAGACCTGTCCAGTACTTCGTCAGCGCCACTGCATGACAGATAATTTTAATTGGATCGTTATGATTTTCTTGTCGAAATAAGCTTTATTGTGTGCTTTAAAATAGCCCAGCAAATTGCTGCTACCCCCACACATGATATTTCTTTCAATGGGGTTAGCATTCTGTCATACCAATTCCAGCATTGTGTTAAGTCACGAGTCTATTGAACAATTAAAAAATAAGTGATCACAGGTCTCATTAGAATCACAGAAAGAAACATCATGGGTGATCCTCCCAATTCCTTTTAATAATCATATAATCTTCAGCGAGGACAACATTACACCTTTGGCGAACTTCCAAATCTGTTTGAAATCCGTACCACAATCATTAACAGACAAAGTGTAGTATACAAGGATTTCATAGAAAATTTAAATTTATTTTCCAGTTTCCAAACAATACAGTCATGAATATCTCTAAGAGCAAAACATTGAGCTAATTTGTGCCAAATATTTTCCCACGTCATTTTCAACCCATCCGTGAGCCATCTTCTAGAAGTGACATGTAGCAACAAAATGCTAATTAGCAACAAACTGCAATACCGACCGACATGTAGCACACGGACAGACTTTGCAAAGAGGTTTTAGTACGTTTCAGCATGTTTTTTCCCCCTCCCAGCGGCCTCACTCCAAATTGCTAATTAGCAACAAACTATATATGCAGATGAAATGTGATTGTGCAAAGGAAAAGTGTATCTTACCTTGGCCCTGTTTAGAGCCCCAAATTCCTCCCAAATTTTACTATGCAAAAAGAAGATTCCCCATCACATCCGTCGGCCGGCAACATGTATGGAGTACGAAATATAGGTAAAAATTAAAATAATTACACAGTTTAGATGTACATTCTTGAGATCGATTCTTTTGAGCCTAGTTACGCCATGATAGGATAATATTTACCACTAACAAACGAAACGTGCTACAGTGTAACCAAAATTCGCCCCCGAATTCGGGGCTCTAAACGGGGCCCTTGTTGGAGAAATAATCGTCAGGAAATTGTCAGTACATGAACAGTGTTCCTAAATGCAAGACCACAATACCAGGTTTCTCACAATTTGCCGCCCAATAGTATAGCTTATTAGACTGAGACCACGCACTGTCACTGGATCATCGATCGATCAGGAATCCCAGCCAAAACGCCGTCCGTAGGAACCTCCATTACTGAATACTGACCTCACGCAACAGGAACAGTGATTAAATGGAGCGGCCGGCAGACGCGGTGATCATGCATCCAGGCGTTCCACGGCACAATGAGCTGCGGGCGTCCGTCGAGAAGTCACAAGTCCAAGACACATGCTCTGATGCGACCATGCTCAAACATTGGCAAGGATGTCCACAGCCCGGTCAACACCATTTGTCATCATAAAGAAAAAAGGGTCAACACAAAGCACCACACCACCGAGCATGGGATGGGACCCATGTAACAGCGACAAACACTAATCTGCGGCGGCCGACCCATGCAAACTCCTCCTTCTCTTTTTGTCTCGTCTGTCGTGCCGCTTGCGCCGCCGCGGCTCTTTTGTCTCGTCTGTCGTGCCGCTTGCGCCGCCGCGGCGACGAGGTGCCGCCGTGCCAGCCGGACCTCGATAATCCGGAGCAACCAAATCCAAGCTATGCCTGTGACGTGGAGGTAGAGACGGCGGGACTCTCCTCGTCTTTCCCGGGCAGTGCGGAATCGGCCGCTCCTCCGCTCCGCTGTGAGTAAAATTACAACCCTAGCCGCCGCAGTTCTCTTTTTTTTTCAGTTACTGAGATCAATCACACCGGAATGCCTGTTTCTTCTTCTCTCTATCAGTTTGCGGTCGATTCATTCCCGCTCGGAGCCGTATTAAGGTCCATCTACCTTAAAAGCCCAGAGATTTGGGGTTTGACACTGCCATTGGTAGGTGATGGAGGAGCAGGGGATAGATGAGGATGATGGGTCCTCGGGTGCTGAGAGTGGTGCTGGCATTGCCTTGGACGCAATTACTCTTGCACGCTTGGGTGAGGCGTTCAAAAGCATGGATTTACAGGGGATATGTCAGGGTGATGGATCCTCGGGTTCTGATAGTGGTGACATTGATTCCACCCTCGTGCCAATTAGGCAGGTGGTCAAAGGGATTAGTTTCTCCGATCATCAGCAGGAAGGAGGTGTTGATGCTAAGGCGCGGGCCAAGATGAAAGGCAGAAATCAGCAAGATACCAAGATGCATGCTGAGGCACAGGATGGCGATGACTGGGATTGCTGGCACTGCAGCAATGAGGATGTAACTCGCATGAACAAGGTTCGTTTCAAGATGCTGTCTTCCAAAAATGTTGCATCATGTGCGCATTGCCAGGAAGGTTCCTCAACGAATCAGGAAGCCTCGGGAAGAAAGGGGCTAGGTGATAAGGAGGAGAAGAAGAAGAAAAAGAAGAAGAAGAAGCATAAGAAGGAGAAGGAGAAGAATAAGGAAGCTGGGGATACAAGAGGTGCCTCTGCCAAGGATCAGTCAAAGGTGAAGAACAGCAATATCTGGGTCTGTTTACACTGCAGTAAGCAGTTCTGTGGTGGTCCAGAGAGCAGTGAGCCAGACGGCCATGTCAAGTTGCACTGCCGTCAGAACCAACATTGGTGGGCCGCACATTATGACGATCCAACCATGATATATTGTTTCAAATGTAGAGTGGAGGTTGTGGTCAGGATGCCTGATGTTACACCATCACAAAAGAAAGAGAAAAAAGAAGTCATTTGGTCCAGTGATCTTAGTGAAGTGTCATCTCCCCATCACATGACCAATCGGACTCAGATGAGACCATGCTGATGACAAAACTAATGAGCGGCATGGGGTCCAATGATCCTGCACAAATATCATCTCCATCAGATCGTATGGCAATCCCGAAGATGGACCTGATGCCATCTCTGCCTTTAGCCAGGGAGGAAGACAAGGGAACCAGTGATACAGGTGTGACTCAAATATCATCTCCATCAGATCGTATGGCAATCCCGAAGATGGACCTGATGGTATCTCCGCCTTTAGCCAGGGAGGAAGACAAGGGAACCAGTGATACAGGTGTGACTCAAATAAATCAGCACTCTCAGCCTACAGACAATCAGGATATTGCCATATCCGGATCAGTTGCCACCAGCACGAATGTCATTAGAGGGCTGAAAAATTTGGGAAATTCTTGCTTCTTCAACGCGATGCTCCAAAAAATTGCTTGCAATTGATTATTTCTTGCGCGCAAGATATTCGGACCAGACCTTTGGAAGGGGCTTCGTGTTGAGTGTTTGAAGCAGCTCTTTGTGGAGACTAGCACTTCATATGATCCAGGAGTCCCACTTGACCCAAAGATCCTTTGGACAATTATTGGCCATGATTTTCCAGAATTCAGTGGTAGCACCATGAACGATAGCATTGAGTTGTTTGGCAAATTTCTGGGTAGTTTGCATGATGAGGAATCAGAGTGGCAAATGGGTGATATGGACAATCGAAAAGTTGTCACAACATTAGTGGATTCCATGTTTAGGGGTGAAGAGTGCAGTACAATATATAGCGTAGAATGCCCACACGTGTCCCCTAAACCTCAAGCCTTCGTGGTTCTACGCAGCTTACTATTCCCCAACTTGTATCCAATAACCCTGTATCTATAGAAGACTGCTTCGCGTTGTATACTAAGCCAGCTGTTATACCTACGTGGAATTGTGAGCAGTGCACAAATGTAGCCAAGAATGACATGTCTGAAGAATACAAGAAAAAGAATGAAGTTTACAGACTTGCAGCCAAGAGAAATCTCATAACTAGGGCTCCTGATATAATGGTTGTTTGTTTGAATAGATATGCCAGGAGTGGATCTCAGAAATTGAAAGGGCATGTGCACTTTAAGGAGATGCTTGATATGCATCCGTACATGGACCAAAGGTATCGATTTTAACCATTGTTTTTTTTTCTTTACCAACTAATATTTTGTCTCCTTCTATAGTTAAACATCTATCACATCTACTGATTGTTTTGTTCGTCACTGTTTCTTATAATATGCAGAGCTAATATGACAGACAACAACATATACCGCCTAGTTGGCGTTACTCAACACATTGGAACCCTTGAGGGAGGTCATTATATTACTTTTGTGAGGGCTACCAAGATGGAAGGACCACAGGAGCAGGGCAGTGAATCGAAGTCGTGGTTTCATGCTAGTGACAAAGGTGAAATCAGAAAAGCTTCTCTTCTGGAAGTTCTTGCTGCGAGGCCTACGTACTTGTCTATGAAAGGGTGAGAAACTAAGATGTATATATAGAATGTGTTTACCATAGCATAAACATGTTTCTTTTGTTCGATAAATGTCAATATTCTCTTTACTGTTTTGTAGTGTGGTTTGCCCGATGACTTTCTCGGCTTCACCAATGTCACGGGTGAGGAATCTCAACTCACCAATACCGGCCTGTCGGCACAAACAGGAAGTCCTATCTATGATCCAATTCCCCACCCCAAAATAAAGATGAATCGTGGGAACATCAAAGGTATAAGAAGCGGGATAAGAGGAAGGAAGAAGAATTGGTTAAGAAAGACGACACGGTGGCAAACAAGTTTTGGGGGTTTCTAGATGGGTATATTTAATTCTTTTGTGTGATTTATTTTTGTGCAGCTGATTTTTGAGTTCCAAATTAATAATCTTCTCACTGCTTAGGTTTATTCTTTTCTGGAGATACGGTACCGTATTACCGTTTCATATTGACAACCATGATTGAGAAAGGGTTTGGACCACGAGAGCTAATTATTCCTTACTCTCACCTATTAAGTTACTCAAAAGCTGTCGCAATGGAGATATGCAATAACTATCACAGGTGTTATTTTGTCTCGATTGTCTCTTCAAACTTATCTTCTTTTTATTATCTATTAAGTTAATATCCATCATATTTTATTTAAGACTATATTGAATTTATTATATAAATAGCACTAATCCCACACTTTATCATTTCCATAGACAGGGAACATAAAAAAACATGTTTTATCTTGAATTGAATGCATATATGATACATTGAATCATTGACACATGACAAAGCTAAGTGATAAAAAGATTATCCATGAGTTCATAGTGCATACACTCCATAGCCTTGAAGGCATACAAGCAAATAAGTTCACTATTCATCACAATTGAGCTGTTCAGCCAGCCATAAAGGCACACAAGCATAAGCAAATAAGTTCACAATCCAGCTAGCCATAAGTTCACAATCCAGCCAGCAAATGAGTTCACAATCCAGCCAGCCATAAAGGCACACAAGCTGTTCAGCCATAAAGGCAAGGGCAAGCACATAAAGTTCACAATTCACAACCATGTAGGCTACAGATAGCTGATAACGAGATTAAATTCATGCAAACAAACTAGTATGGAGATGGACTGTATGGTTCAGAATCAGAACCAGATAGCTTGTCATCAATATCATTGTCATCTTCCCCATCAGAAGATGGAGATGACTCCTCCTCAAATGTTGGGATCAACCGCTTTCTCTTCCTACTCCTTGATTTTTCCTGATTACCTCTCTTAGTTCTCTCAACTATAGGTGCAGCTGCAAGTGACAATGCTCCAGTTTCTTTTTCTTTTTCTTGCTCTGAATCTCCTTCTGTTGGCTCAATGCCAGTGATCCACTCATTCTCTCCATCTTCTAAAATTACATCATGCACATGTATCTCAATGGGATCTCTATCCTTGTTGTCTCTCTTTTTGCTTTAGTCTTGAGTTGAACTTGATAAACACAAGATCCCTCATTCTGTCATGAAGGAGTATGCTGCGTCTCTTTGTGTGGACCTGCATAGGTTTCATTGTTTCAATAAGTAAAAAAATCACTAGAGGTAGATGATGGACTGAACATAGGAATCAGTTTCGTACTTGTTCAAACGAACTCCAGCATCTCTCACAAGCTGATGAACTGCATGTCAAACTTAGAATTCTCGCAGCTAACTTTCTCAGGTTTGGTGCACTACTTCCATGATTCAGCCACCATTTAGCTAAGGCAAAAAGAAAAAACAGCCAACATAGTAAGAATGGTACAACCAGCCACCATTTATGTAAGGTAAAAACAGCCAACATTTAGTTTAGAATGGTACAACCACCATTTATGTAAGGTAAAAAAAATAGCCAACATTTAGCTTAGAATGGTACATCCACCATTTATGTAAGGTAAAAACAACCAACAATTTTTCATACCTGGATCACAATTGATATTTTTGCACTGCCTTTTAGCAATATCTTTGCCAAAGGATCCTTGACATTCTTGAAACAGCTCCAGCTCTTCCATAATCTTGTCTTGAGTCTCAATATTTGGAACAAGCTTGGTAATGCAATTGACTACAGCATCTCTAAGAGTTGCATCCTCCTCAATAGCCAACTTGTTTTGATAGTAATAGAAAGGGTTGAGGTAGTAACCAGCCCTATGTAAGGGTGTCTTCAGCTTACTGTCCCACCTTTTGTCAATGAATTCAAAAACCTCCTTAAACTTGTTCCTGTCATTGTTGAACCTCTTAGAGATCTCATTCTTAGCTTCTATGAGATAACCATGCAAGAATCCCATGGCTGGAACGTCACTGTCCATTCTCCTCAACACTATAACTAATGGCTCAAAGTAATTCACAGCAGTCTCAACTCCTTTCCAGAAAGTTTCAGATTTGACAACACCATTTGCTTTCTTCCCTTTGGCACTTTTTTAGGTAACCGAGTTCATTGAGCTCATCATCTCTAAAAAGCCTCTGCAGTTCTTTCTTGTTTTCTAGCAAGCTCTTCAAGTTGAGATAAGCTGTTGCAAACCTTGTAAACAAATTCTGAGGTCAGTTTTTTTTTTTTTTGCAAAACAGGTTGAGGGTGAAGATAATGGAAACCATGAGGGCATATGTGTTGAAACTTGTAGAGGTGGAGGGTTTGAATGTGACAAAAGATGTTGAGATGTTAATGCAGCATATGGAACTAAAATTCATGGAAATGCCAAAAACTGTAATGATCTGAACCCTTTTCTCTCTCTTGTTGTCTCTCTCTCTATGCCTAGTGTTCATTCAAATAATATTGTATATATACTTGCAGGCACGAAGAACTGAAGCAATGTCTTAGCACTGATTTGCTTAGAAAAGTGGATGTTTTTGGTCATGAAGAGAAAGAGAAACCGATTGCAATACCAATACACGAGAAATCTGCCCTTCTTCAGGACCTCATTTCATATGTGCTGAGCAAACACAAGGCTGGTTACTCATGGGTAGGTGATTTTGGCATAAGTGATATTGATGTCTTGGATGGTAGGGTGGTTATCACAAAAGAACCCAAGTTGTTTGAGATGCAACCTCGAATCACGGATGAATTTGTTACTTGCCATGGAGAAGGACTTTCTTAAAATTGTGGCTGATGTTCTTAAGAGATTCAGCAGTTCTAAGACTCATGTACCATATTATAGACCCTACAAAAATCTGCTGAGTGGCATTCACAGATATGCTACATGGTGGTCCAACCCAAAGGCGCGAGGCTCTCATGGGAATGGATACAACACCATCCATTTTTGAAGGTGTCGATGGCTCGAGCTAACTTATTGTGCGGTATCCACAATGCTTCTAGAGCTTATGATTCAGGTGATGATACTTGCTCTATTCAAGGAGCTCTTAGAACAAGCATCTGTCAAACTTTGACTGATCGGTTATTGGAGACAAAGAACCGAGTGCTTTTGGATGTTTTCAAGTACAAAGACTACCACGAAAAACCCCACGGAAGACGAGATGTATTACCAAAGACAACTGAGTTCTTGTTTGAGTACCGAGGCACTTAGGTCAACATGGCACTTCAAGTTCATTCGAGTATAGACCATTAGCTAAGCGTGGAGATGGTCCCCGTAAACGATTGATGCAATCACTTGATGAACTCGAGCTTGCGGGTGCCTTTCGTCTGGAGTTAGCTGTCGACTGGGCTTTGTTTCATCTGATTCAATCAGGTGCAATGACAGGAATGTACGTTTACTCTCTACTATTGCATTTTACTATTTTGTTTACTCTCTACTATTGCATTTTACTGTTGGAAACATATACTATTTTGTTTACTCTCTACTATTGCATTTTTACTTGTTGGAAACATAAAACTAGGATCTCAAGATTGAGACTAGAATTGATTGCCGGAGGGCAGCTTGGCCATTAGGCCGCTTAGACATATATTGCTCATGGCTAAAGACATATACTGCTCATGGCTGCAATTGTAGACATTACTTGCTCCTGATATTCATGGCCATGCACCCTGTTTTCGGGGCGGCCGGGTCGAAGTGCGGACGCCGGGGGACCGTCCGTGTCGCCCAGGCGATTAGTCGCCGTCCAGGGCGATTAATCGACCACTGGACGAGTCCCAGGGTCGTCCCCCTATATGGGGACTAATATATACCATATATATATATATATATATATATATATATATATATATATATATATATATATATATATATATATATATATATATATATATATATACTTATATAGTTACACAATATACATTATAGCATATATGTGTTATATACTTATATAGTTATACACTAATATACTACATGGTCTAGGCTTTAGATTGGTCAGTTGGCTACTTACCTGGCTGCTGCATAGCCCTTTCTTGTCTTGCTGGCTGCTGCTGCCAAACTGAAAATATAGAAAAATATAGCATATTAACAAGGCAATCATGTGAAAGGCAATCAATTGAGCAACAAAGCAAAATAACACAGTAAAGCACATAATTAAACCAATCTAGAACTCCATAGTGCATTGCATAGTGGTTCACAGTGCCACACTGCCACTGCCATAGTGCATACATCAAGTCCATTACATAAATAGGTAAAACAGCGAATAATCTAAAGAAAGAACTACTCAAGTAGTTCATGATCTACAGAAAAGCCTCCTCCATCTTCATGGTTGTCCTCATCCTCCTCCATTGGTTGCACAGGATCAAATGCATCTTGATCTTCTTGGGCTTCATCTCTTGCATCAGCATCATGGTCACTATCTTCACGTTCAGACATATCTGGTGCTGCAGAAGTCACCCTACTACGCTTCCTGTTCCTACTTCTTGACAGCCGGTAATGCAGCATGGGTAGCAGCAACCCTGGGAAGGTTACGACCTTGTAGATTCTCAGATGCACCAATAGCTTCATCCAAAACAGCCAAAGGGAGCCCATCCCCCCAATTCTCATCCACCCATTCATTGTCCCACTGAAACTCTTCTAGCAAGAGAGGGTTGCTCCTCTTGCCTTTGCAACCAAGTTCTCGAATTTTTTGAAACCTATTTGACATCTTTTTGTTGTAACTGACATACACCAAGTTATTTAATCTCTTATGCTCTAATCTATTCCTCTTTTTGGTGTGGACCTAGAAAAAAGAAAGCAAATAACATAAGAACATCACATTGGTCAACACTCTACAATTTGCAAAAAAAAAACTAACACTGCAGTGATACTTACACCCGAGAATTCACTCCAGTTACGCTCACAACCTGATGCCGAGCAACAAAGACTGACAATTCTCTTTGCAAAACATTGTAGTTCAAATGAATGTGTACCATATGCACACCACCAACGAACTGAAACAGAATTAGACTTCAATCAGCTCACAGTCACAACATAAGAAAATCAGCACAACTGAAGGAAAGAAAATGTGCTAAACTTACTAGGATTCTTTTTGTCTCTGTCCCTTATAGCTATAGGCATTGAGAAGCTTTCGCCTTCAGATTGTTCATAGTCATCAGCTTGCTGCGAAATCTTGGCAGACTCATCATCATCAGGAACCATTTTCCATAAGACTTGATTGAACATGCCTCTTAACTTTGAAGCTTGTCTCTTGTCTTTCTCCCTTATAGCAAAGAACTTGCTGGGATTCAAAAAAAGGGCTGCCCCATATAGCTTTTGATCCATTTGGGTGTCCCACCTCTTATCAAATAACCTCAGCACTTCCTTAAGTAACTCAGTCTCAGATTCATCTTTTAGAGATTCTTTGATGGTGCTTTTTGCTTTATCCATGGCTGCAGTGATCTCTGGAGCTGCTGGTGTCTCATCCCCATCTACAATCCGTAGAGCAATGAGAAGTGGTTGTGAAGCTTTCAAGCATTTTTCCAATTTAGTCCAAAATTGTGCAGACAAGATAATGTTCTCAACCCGTTTGCCTTCAGCAGACTTAACCATGCTCATATTGTGCCATTCCTCGCTGACAACCAAATTTCTCAAGCCTTGCTTATGTTTATACATACTTGCCAAAGTCAGATAAGAAGTAGCAAAGCGAGTAACAGCTGGCCTCACAAGATCCCCACCTATTTTCTGCCTCATTAGATCAAGTATCCTCCCATGCTTGTATAGAAATCTGCTCACCTTCTTTGCTGAAGTTATGGCAGTTTTGAACTCCTTTATCTCTCCAATATCTTGCAGCAGCAAATTCAGGCAATGGGCTGCACAAGGTCTCCAAAACAAGTGTGGGATCTTCTCCATGAGTATCCTTCCCGCTGCCTTGAAGTTAGAACCATTATCTGTGACAATCTGCACCACATATTCCCTCCCAATTTTGTCAATTTGCTTCTCCAATAAATCTGCTAGCAAATGCTGATCAGCTACTTCACTTGATGCATCCACTGAACCTAGGAAGAAGGTCCCTGCTGGACTATTTGCAAGAAAATTGATTAGATGACGATGGCTAGTATCTGTCCAGCCATCAGACATGAGAGTGCAACCATACTCTTTCCAAGCTTCCTCATGCTTCTTCCTTAATTCAGTTGTCCTGTGAGGCTCCACATCTGTACAAGTCACTGCATGAAAAATCACATGTGAGGCTCCCTGTGATGTCACAGGATCCAGATACTCAACTTTCTTCTCATTGTCAAAGTAATCTCCACTTTTAGGTGAGTACTGCAGTAACCTGTGGTAAGTGTCGATAGCAGCATGCATTTCACCCCACAGAACCTGTCCAAAAATTTCAACCAACACCTCAGCGGCATCACCATCAAATGCACCCAGTGTCTTGAAGACAGCCTGCTGTAGATGTGTTGCGGCCACGTTATTGGGAAATATTTCATTGAACAATACATGTTCAGGTCCTTTGGATACCGCAATAACCCCAAACACGACCTGCTCAAGTCGTTGATGTGTGTCTTCCTCTTGACACTTCCTTTCAGTGAGAACTTTATAAGCATCATTTGTTTCTTGCCATATCTCAAGGACATGTGTCTCACTGAATGCACATGCTGAAACCTGAGATTCTGTCGTACCAAATTCTTGCTTCACATTATCCATCTCTGTTAAAATGCCCTCTATGTTGTTGATTTGTGCAGTCATGTGCAGCTTCACTGATTCCAAGTCACTTTTAGGATCAGACCCCTTGTTTCCTGGTGAGGGAGGTATACAGATCATCTTCTCACCATCCCAACACTCTCCACCAAGAGCTAGTTGCTGCAGCAATCCATCATGCAAATTGTCATCATGAAACAATTCCTCATCCCAGGCCACGACCTTGCTAGGACAATCATCCAATTCTTGGTCAGCGGAGCTGATACATTGCTTGAGAAAACCTGAGGTGCTGACAGGAGTAAGCATTATACTTTGATGTGTGTCAATGCCAGATGGCATCTCCTCATCCCAAACAACTTCATGAGGCAAAGTATCTAATAATTTATCTGCAGTATCCATGTCAACTTTTAGAAATGTTTCACTGCCATGAGTGAGCAAGGTGAGCAGATCAACTGTTGACATGTTATCCACATTCAAGCACTCATCAGACAGAGCTTCTTGCTGCACTGATCCCTCATGGTAGTCAAGTCCATGCAGTAACCCATCATCCCACACCACCTGGCTACAAAACTCATCAAACACCCCTAGACATCACTATTGGACGTTGGTGCCTTGAACATTGCGTGCTTGCACTCCAGCGGGTCATTCATCTCTCCATCTAACTGTTGTGGTTCCTCATCCCAAACCACTTTTGAATGAGATAGAAAATCAAGCACTGGCTGTCGACTCTCTTGCTGCGACATTCCCACAAACAACCTGGGGGCAAAACACACAGCAGGTGCTCGTTGCTGCAAACGAAGGCCATCCTGAGTGCCAGGACTCCACACCAGCACTTCCTGCTCAGGCACAGCCAGCTCCACCTTGCTGCCATTGAAATTCATCTGGGAACGAAGCTGCTGCTGCACATCGTCGATGCCATTCATTGGCGTGAACAGCAAGCCCAACCCTCCTACGACCTGCTCCCAAATAGCATCATCCCTCCTGAACTGCCCTTCCATCTCGAGGACGAACTCAGAGTGAATCACCGCAAAATCGAACGCAGTAGGAAACAACTGCCTGTGCACCGTCACCTTGGGGCTCCTCGGCGCGCTGTCGCCTCCGCCGCCGCCGGCCTTCACGACGACGCCCAGAGCTCGCGCACCGCCTCCACCGCAACTCAGCCTGCACGCTCCCGTCCGCAGCCGCTGCTCGTCTCGCACGATGCTGCCACCACAGCTCACGCCGCTTCCGTCACCCACGCCGATCGGGAGATCCGCCCCGCAGCTGGTCCAGATGAAGTAGAAGCAGATAAATAGGCTGACGAAGCCCGCCGCCGACACCAAGGATAGATTGGCTCGGTACCGGAGGAGCACCGGCTCCTTACCCGAATACTGGTTTCTGAATATTTTCTTTGTTGTTCTCCTGGAGTTGCTGGCCGATCCTTCTACAGGAGCTGCTGCCTTGGCTTGGGCTTGTGTTGTGCTGCTTAGTAACTAGGCTCGCTAGACTTGGGCTGGGCTAGGACACATCTGGGTCGTGATACTCCCCCTCCTAACTGTCTCACATGGGCAGGGGCCTTTGATTCAAATTGGCTACCAAGGAGCCTCATCAATTTGGCATCCAAGGCACCTTACACTTTAGCAAAAGTAATTAAAGTAAACTAGACTAAAGTACTGATCAAGGTTAAGACAGGGGTAAGACTATCATTTCTCCCCGTAAGCCAAGTCTTCCCTAAACCCTAAACCCTGGCCTTCTTGTTGAGCTGGTGCAGCGCCTTGAAGTTGAGGTGGTCGTGACCGCCGCGGCGCCGTCGCGCCGTCGTCCTTCCTCACGGGCGAGGCGAGTGGCTACGCCGCCTCAGTGTGAAGAATGTAGAGGTGGGACGGGCCGTGATTCACCTTGGCGAGAATACGCAGGCGTGGGTCCCAGATCCTCATCACCTCGTGCTCGATCTCCACCTTGGAGCCACCTTCGTCAAGCTGTCCAAGACTTATGATGGAGTTGCGTAGCACCGGGATGAAGTAGAAGTCGTGGAGCACCCTATGCTCGTTGTTCTTTGCCCTGAAGACGATGGAACCGGCGCACTCAATTTGCACCTTGGGCGCATCACCGAGCCTCACCGTCCCATGGAACGAGGTGTCGAGGTCGGAGAAGAAGTCCCGACGGTCGGTCATGTGGTTCCGCGGCGCCGGTGTCGTGATACCGCCGCCCAACTTCTCGTCGTCGGTGCCGATGTTCAGGAGCGCGCGCGCGGGGCTCGTCGATGTCGACGACGGCAACAGACTCGGAGAAGACTACAATTGGCTCCTTGTCCAGCCTCCGAACCCGTGGCGCGAAGATGAGCTTCGCCATGGCATTCCTTGAGACCCGCGCCCGCTCGCGCGCCATCATCTTCCCTCGACGCCTTTGCGCCAAGAAGAGCGCACCTTCATCGCCGCCCTCGAACGCTGGAGTAGAAGAGTGCGCCATCGCCATCGTCCGCCTCGCGACGGCGCTGCGCCGCACCGCGCTCGGGCCACGGCCGCCTCCACCGCCGCCGTTGTTCCCGCCACGTGGTCACCTCCATGATCGCGACGCGGCTCCTAGTGGTCGCCCCGATTGCATTTGAGGCAAGTCGCCACGATTCGCCCAAGCGCCGTCGTCCCGCACCACCACTCGCCACCGCCGCGTCACCACCGCCCTTGCCCTTCTACTTCTTGCCGGCAGGGTCCTGGACCCGCTCCCCGCGTAGTCTCCCTTCTTCTTGTCACGCTGGTCCGTGAGCATGAGCTTGCCACCAACGGTGATGGATTCGCGCCGGATCGTCGAGATCATCCACCATCTTCAGCCCCTCGCTTCCCTCTCCATCTCCGCGCGCAAGGGCGCGGGGTCGCGTTGGCCGCCGCCGGGCGCGGTTAATCGCCGACAAGCTACGCCGCGCGCGACGCCGGGCAGCCGCGGGCCTCTGCCGCTGCTAGCCGCCGAGCACGATCACATGCCGGCGCGCGGATCCCCGCCACCACCATCGCCGAGCCAGCCAGCCGCTGCATCCGCCTTTGCCTCGCAGACGCCGCCGAAAGAAGAGGTAGACGCCATGGCCTCTCCAAGATCCTAACCTCGCTCTAGATACCAATTGTTGGAAACATAGAACTAGGATCACAAGATTGAGACTAGAAATGGACTGCCAGAGGGCAGCTTAGCCACTAGGCCACTTGGATTGAATATGAAATGCAGAATAATATCTTACAAGTTGTGTGTGGTGCGCCCCTGCTCTTATAAGCTAAGGACTCAACCACTCCCTCCTAACTGCCTCACTTGGGCAGGGGGCTTTGATTCAACTTTGGCCACTAAGGAACCTCATCAACTTGACATCCAAGGCACGTTACACTTTAACAAAAGTAACTAGAGTAAAGTAAACTAGACTAAGGTACTGAGCAAGGTTAAGACAGGGGTAAGACTATCATTTACTATATATTTTTTTTTATGTTTATTTTGTAGGCTGCTAAACTCTCTACTATTGCATTTTACTATTTTTTTGTTTATTTTGTTTTTATGTTTATTTTGTAGGCTTCTAATTACCATTTTGTGTTTGTAGGTTGTTTTCTGTATGGGATTGCTATAAGAAGTGTAATAGCTCATCACAAGGGAGCTGAGTATGGAAGAATTGTCTGGGAGCTGATCCATGGATGCCGCGAGGACTTAATCAAGTGCTAGGCAGGCGAGGATCTGTGTAGCAGATTTGGGTCTCCTCTTCCCTGAATGGAGTTAGCGTACGCATACCTCTCTACATTCCTGTCATCAGTGATCTTTTACAGCAGTTTTCTAGCTGTCCCAAGGCAACGGACCTTATGATGAACAACATTCAAGTTCTACTGACCTCCATCTTCTGGCTTCACGTCCCTTCCCAGTTCTCTTCGAGTTGAACATTACCCCCATCTTCTGGCTTCACGTCCCTTCCCAGTTCTCTTCGAGTTGAACATTACCCCCATCTTCTGGCTTCACGTCCCTTCCCAGTTCTCTTCGAGTTGAACTTGAACAATGGCTGGCTCTCATGCATGCATGATGTATACACTGACCATATTATCAGAACAACCAAGTAACCAACCACCACGGGGTGGCATGGATTTTGAGCTGTCTCCAGTAGTATATTATGGAGTACTAGTATTCAGTTTCAGTAAACCGTCAAGAATGTGACTTATATGTGTTGTTGGCAGAATGAAAAATGGTGCAGTCGGAAGGAATTTGTATGGGAGCTGACCCGTGGATTTGGGAGTGGATGAATTGTATGGTTTCATGATGGCTGTTGGCTTTAGTTGAGGAATGGTATTGGAATTTGCTTCATCGTAAGTAGTAATTGGGGTGCTTTCTTTTATTTGATTGGTTGTTCTGTGTCTTTACTGGCATCGATCTGTAGAATGTACATTAGGTAGTGTGCACACTGTGACTGCATGACCACGCATCTACTGTGATGGACTACTGGGCTTCCGGCGTCCACAAGTGACAAACCGCTGCTGCTGGAGTGAGCCTGCTAGCCTAGGCCTCTGGTCGGTTCGGTCGGTTCAGCATTGTCCACACGTGTTTTTCGTCATGTTCCTACTACCTGCCAGTGTGCTACTGTGCCATATCTAAGCTCTAGTGCAAGTAGTTTAAATTTGAATTAGTCCTGGCCGTTGTTTTGCAAATATAGCGGCGCTGTACAGTTACAATACATGTTTTGATGAGCTGACCACTGATCAGTACCCCGGCCCTCTGAAAGGCGATAGCAAAATGGGGAAAAGGCTCGAACACAAATGCACAGGAAAAGGCGATAGCAAAATGGTTCCCATTTTATTCTCAAAAAAAAAAAATGGCGGTTCCCATTTTTGGTCATCTAGAACTAAATATAGATATTTGGTCAATTTAAATGTAGTATTTATAAAAGCACTTTTCAAGGTTGATCTACACATCACAAAATCATGCATGAACAAAATATTTTATAGGTTAAACATGTAGATAATTTCATAATAAAGCTAACAAAACAAGTTTCACAATTTTTTGATGCTCTGAGCAAGAGATATGGATTTTACAAGGTTGCGACGAAATCTGTAAAATAAAACCATGGATTACCGCTTAAGCCTAACTCTCGCTAATTCACCCGGAGACTCAAGCAGCTTTGCCTCCTCTTCCACTGACGTACAGGACCCGCTCATCATCCGGACCCACATGTCATGTAAAGGGAGAGAAACCCAGGTTCTTCATCCTTCCAACTCTCGATGCCGAGCAGGGCGATGACGGGAGCGGGCCTCGAGCTCGTCGGGACCGGTGGCACCGGGCCAGTAGTCGGCGGTGTCCGGCTGCGGGGCTCGCGCGCGCCGGGGCAGAGAGGCCAACCTGGCCAGCAGCTGCCTGCAACGGCGTGGTCGCGGCCGCAGGCGGACCGGCGACCTAGCTGTGCTCCGATGACGGCGAGCAGCAGGGCGGAGCCGACGAAGGAAGGAGCCAGGAAGTTGCGGTGCGAGGTCTCAGGCGCTGTGGCTGTTCCGAGTAGGGCAGAGGAGGCTGGGACGGAGGGAAACAGCGACGCCAACGGAGCTCGGCCGGCCGTCCATGGTGGACGCGAGCGGCGCAGCTGCGAGAGAGCGCGAGGGAGCGAGTGAAAGGACGGAGGGAAAGCTCTGACTCGTCTCGACCACTCCAACTTGGGTAGCAGGGCGCAGAGGCGCGGACACGGAAGGCTTTGTTGCATGGCGGCGCTGCGCCCTGGGACATCGCCACGCACACGGACGCGCGTCACCCTTTTTAGTCATTTCGCCGAACGGCTGGAGGGTGACGTGGCGCCTGGTTTGGTCGTCCAATTGGGCTGGATCCCGGAAGAATTCGGACATGGTATACACAAAGCAAAATGTTCACCTCGGGTCCATCTCGAAATTTGATCAGGTCCCAAGGTCATTAGCCCAACCAATTAGGAGATAATCAACCTCCAAAATGACAATGTCAATGCATTAAAAGTAATAAAAAACTGCTGTCCAAATCTTATCAAATCGAGCCCAAGTAATGTTAACTTTTGACATGTTGTTCCTCAAGTAATTAACTCCAACTACTCTTTTTGTCTCAACCCAAGTTGTTTAACAAAATATCGAAGACGTGAGACGTCGACCGTGATGGACACTAATTCAATACTTCATAAAAATTCCAAGTCCTGAAATTAGTTTTTCTTTCAAACTTGGGCCTTGTTTAGTTGCAGACAAAATTCAAAATGTTAGAATTTGAACTCACGTAGCACTTTCGTTTGTATTTGGTAAATACTATCAAATTATTGATTAACTAGGTTTAAAAAATTTGTCTCGTGATTTATAACCAAACTATGCATTTTTTTTTTCCTCCATTTACTACTCCAATGCATGTGTCCCTAGATTGACTAGTATAATGCCAGTGCATTGTCGTGGAACTGAAAAAAATCATAGGACTACCAAATCACGGATCTGTTCGATATAACATATAGAATTTTGCTTTTACCACGAGCCTCAATATCTGGAATAAAAATCATATCAGCTGTAGATTCCAGGCAAAAATCATATCAGCAGTCTAATCAAGCTTGAGTTCCGTCAGGACATCCATTTTGTTGATTTCTAATCTAGCTGTAGAAAACGAATTATAAATTGGAAAATAAACATGATATCTCAAGTCACCTAGAACAATAATAAAAAATATATATCTTCTAGTAGTTGCCAGTTTGCTTGCTGGTTTGGTGATTGCATCCTAATTTCATCTCCTGTTATTAATGTCGCGGAGTCTATTTGGACATATTTTGCCGATAATAAAACAGTAACTACAATTGCTGGAACTTTACCCCACCCAATTTTTTTTTTTCGAGATCACGCCCTTCAGCGTTTTTCATTAAGCAGAGGAAACAAAAAACAAAGTCAAAAGTCTTACATGGTAACCAAGGTTACCACCGAAACCTACCAACCACTTGGATCTAAAGTACCGGGATTACATTGAAACAAACATGCGACAAAGTACCGGACAAAGCGAAACACTTTCGGGCACTTAGCTCCTCCTCCAAACTAGTAAGGTTGAGGTCCAACATGGTCACCGAAACCTCCCCAAGCCAGCCTTATTCAAGCTCCGCTAGCGCACCGTCATGTCCGCCTTTAAAAGCCGCATTGAATTGGGCCACAATGTCAGCTGGCACGATGTTTTCATCCACCTGAACTCCGAGCTTCCGCAGCAGAACCTTTTTGCTCGTCAGAGAACAAACCTGATCCTTTTCTGATGGAGTAAAAGCTCTGCCACTGATATCTTGACATCCTTCGACCTTGCTATAGACATCTGATTAGCAAGAAACAACCTCGCAGGAATAAGAAACACTCAATTTGAAAAATACGGAGGAAAGTTTATATTACAAAACCACTGAAAATCTCTACTACATCCAGGGCAGACTTAAAGCGCTGGAGAAAAGGATCAAATCAATCAAATCAGAGATGTTGTCCAAGTCAAATCAATTAAATCAAAGATAGCCCACAATTAATAAGAAACTGGATTATATTACCGTATTGATGTGGTTGATAACATGGACACCACAACTGTTTATTAGTGAGCTAAATTACCACCCTTAGCTTATAGCTCGAACTGAGCATGATATAAATCCAGCAGGACCACTTCTTGTTACAATACTGATACTCTCACAAGTGCTACAAAGAATATATATAGATACCACAAATAACAATATCACACAAGTATCCATAAGCAAGGACATCATGATAATGCTTAAGATTTGATGCATAAATATTCAGTCAAGTCGTCTGAATTATGTTCTTTTCGTCGAATTTAAAGAATCACCAAACAGTAAAATGAAGGCTTTACTGGCTTACTTGGCTTCTCCGGTGAACATGACCTGGTTGGTGAGCGGGAGGAGTTCTTGTCTTCCTTCACCTAAAGTGATCAAACCGTTGGATCAATGAACAGAATAAAAAAACATGGACGGTACAACTGTTTAGTAGTGAGCTAAATGCAAACTCACAGGTTAACTTGGGAGATTAAGATCAAACTGACTGAGAGTGGTACATACTTCAACATTGCTCTTGATGATTTCTCCGATCCATCACAAGCCTAAGCTTTGGGAAGAAGTTCATTTATGCCATTGAAGCCAAATAGGTTGCTGCACAGGAAGCTGAGCATGCATAGTTCATTGCCAAGAAAGCTGAGAAGATAAGAAAAGTGAAATTTTACCCAAAAAATTCTGAAAAAAAGAGCAGGCAGTCTTACGAGTGATCTAGATTCATCACCTGAGATCCATCGGCAAGTACAAAACATCCTACGCTGCGCGATAGCGGAGGCAGCACCCTGTTCGCGCACACAAACTGATTATATCGCCACTCCTGCACACATAAAACCAAATTTGTTATTAACAAACCTCTCATTTTATCCACTAAGGAACTGAGCCTAGCTCATTTGCTGAGTAAAACATAGACCTCTCTAATTCCAGTTCAGAAGGCTATTTTTCTCTTCTTATTAATAGAAAAGGCACCTCGTTCCTCTTGGGATGTTTCAAATTGTAATATAATTTCAATTGCTCGCTGAAGGCGACGAAAAGAGCTAAATTTATCCATAATCTTACACTCATGACTCAAATGCCATCTATCTGAAGTCCTGAACACCCTCTTATAATTTGAATGGCTCTTTTTTTTAAAAATAATAATAATAGCACAAATAAGAAATTAACATAAATACAAGCTGATCTCCAATTATCAATATCTGTAATTTTGTCACCATGCTTAAATTAATTTATCCTGATTTCTTTGAGTAGCTATCTCTGATCAAGATTCTAAAGGATATTTCGACCTTAATTTTGATTAAAAAAAAAAGATAAGGATCCTCTCTGAAGCTAAGAAAGTTGGCAAACTTGCATCATTCTGAATATTGTCGTTCCGAAAGCAACAAATTAATAGTCCAATCCACAGGTACGTGATAGGTGATGACAAAGCAAAATAACACACGTTATGCAATTATAAAAGTGACAACTATTTCTTTAGCACAAATCAAGATCCAATCAAGTAAAAAACGAATCTCCCCACAGATTCAATGTCCAGAAAAATAGTGAGAAGGTGGCATCTACGAGCTAATCTGAAGTTTCCCGTTCTGGCCAGATGAACCACACCCTTGTTGGTGCTGCCGGACAACCCCAGAGCGGTGTGGACGTCGCCACCTCCGGCTCACTTCCCCAGCTTTGACAGGGACAACAACAACGAGCAAAGGGAATCAACATGTACAAAACAACTGCTATATGTACAAGATGAGGAGGTGAGCAGAGACGAACTTCGCTGTCATGCATGGCAGATCGCAGAAGGGCGACAGGGGGACAGGATGTGCATGAGGAGGCCGGTGCGGTGCCGCTCGATGTCCGCCTACGCCGTGGCTTCAGGCTTCGGCTATAGGAAACGTACTAAGAACTCATGCTTCAACAAACCTAACGGTCTGTTTGGAATACGCGGAATACAAAACAAAAAGGAAAGGAAATAAACGCAGGAATAGGATGTAGATGTTATGTGAAAAAACAGAGGAATGAAAAAACACAGAAAGACATAAATAGGGGTATTTGGAACACAGGAATGACAACACAGGATTTCCAATATATAAGGTGTGATTTACAAATAAGTATGACAATTACTGTAGCACAACGTTGCCTAATCATAGACTAATTAGACTAAAAAAATCATCTAGCAAATTTATCGCAATCTGTATAATTAGTTTTTTTTAATATGATGCATGTGTGCTAATATTAGATGGGACAGTGGAAAAACTTTGTTACGCATGTTTGCTTTCCATTCTAGTAAATGCATGCACAATTGACTCAACAACCAAGCGAGTGTGAGCGGCTGCGGCATGCACAGGCGCTAGCGTCATGCCATAATTAGCAAGCAGAGAGCTAGCGCCAAACATTTCCCTTGGTTCTGACTTCGAGTGGATTCTTTTTTTTTCCTGCGTTTTGTGCAGCCGAAGGAACCTTTACGTAGGAAAGGGAATGAGCATTCCTACGTTTCCAAATGCCGACTCGACGTCAAGAAACCATAGGAACTGGCTTCCTTTGAAATTCCTATGAAAATACTACAATACAAACAGGCCCTAAAAAGAAGAGAGGAGCAGAAACGAGAGCAACGAGAACTTGCCGGTGAGACGGTGGCTACCTGTGTAGACATCCACCATAGGAGAACCGCCACGTCGCCACTGTTGACGCCTCCAGTCACTACTCACTACGCGACCGCCGCCACCTACACTATCGCACCGGGTACTCGGGCCGCGAGGATTCGTTCCACGCCTCCTCTTCGGTCTTTCGCTCGTGGGTGTGTGGATTTCGCCGGTGTTGGGCCGAGGAAGAAACCACGGTGCTAATCGAGCGCAACGCATATTCTCCGGTGGATCGGGATTTATCCCGTTGGGATGTCCCCGGCCGTTGAGCGGCAGCTCTTTTGGTCGAGCTGCTGGGCATTATGGTTTTGACAAAGGCGATCAAGAGAACAAGGAGATGATAATAAAGCCAAGCAGAGCAATGGAAAAAATTAGTAATAGGATTTGCTATTAATTCTCAAATTCGCAGAGGAAGCAGGCTTTTTTATCTGGTTATTGCTTTCAACACAGATATGTTTTTGTTTTTGACAAGAATCAAAACAGATATGTTGGATTTGTGTTGCTCATGGCCTAGAACCGGAATTCGTAATAAGCATAAGCATGCTATTATTTCCGTAACTAGCTGTCTGGTTCCCTTTCTCGAGAAAATTGCCTACTTCTGTTCTGGAAAAGGTTCTGATAATTTCATTATGATATAAACGCATTATCTAGTACTCCTATATTGCTCGCTGGTTCAGCGGAAAAGGAGCAAGGAGCAGACGACGACAACAGGCTCTAATGAATACTCCTCCATCCCAAATCACTATTCATTTTGATTTTCTAGACCCTTGTATTATGTATCTAGATATAAGTATACATCTAGATGCATAACAAATGATGCCAAACCGACTAGTAATTTGGAACGAAAAGAGTATAGATGATAAAAAGGATGGGCAGTAGACGCGTTTGGAACTTTGGATGCAGGCCCATGCTACCACCGCCAAACATTGGCTACGATCAAAATTTGGTGACAGATTCAGCTGACCAACCATATATCATATTGTTGACAACGGGCATACATGCATACAAAGCATAGTCCGGAGCACATAGTCAACACGATGCAGAAGATAGTGTCTATCGATAACGCAACACATCATAGAAATCATGGATGAGGTATTGTACCCAGGTGACCTTGCCTACCGAATAATTTCAGCCTCTGCCTATGATAAGGCTATGAAATGGGAGCACACCAGCTTATTAGCATAAGTGGGGTTCACCCTTTTTCCAGCTTGCAGTATCACCATGGCAACTAGTACCCCTCTGCTCCAACTTGCTTGCCATGTCCCAGATTTCCATCCCACACTTGTTTCAGTAGCATTCCCTACATGCCTGTTTCAGGTATCAGGTCAAAGTGTGTCTTAGTCCAATAAAAAATGCCAGTTGGAAAAAAAAAATGTTAGATGATAAGAGATCACACTTATGAAGTTACATCATCTATAACATTGACCGTAAAGAAGACCCACAAACAAACTATCAACCAATTAAAATTCCAGAAAAGAATTCTACTAAGAAACATGCAGCGGACAAACAACTGCTCTGCACTTTGTCAAAGGACCAATAGCATTACCATTTTTGTTCATGCCATCTCAATTCTTACTGTATTGAGTATATTTGTCACGCAGTATCAATTTTCAGGAACTTGAAAGCCCTCTAATTCCGTAGTATCTTAATGTCTTGTTATTTTCGTAGGGAACTTGAAAGGTCCTCTTCCATTCGATGGTAACTTCATATTATACTATCATTTTTATAGGGTAAAAAAAAAACTGTTTGCAATATTCGCCCACAAATAAGGCAACCGTAGGGATTGCTTGGACTTTTAGCCAAGGTGAGAAACTGCTATGCTAGACGAACTAGCTTATCTATTTCGGTAATAATGTGTGCTCTGTGCTATGGGAATAATTTTTTTGTCCCAACAATCAAAACCATCAACACCAAAGCAAGATCATGTAGCAACTAGCAAGGCATATGCACATGCCAAAAGAAAACATTGCTTTTGCAGGTGCTCACTGTGCATCTTATTGTTTTGACAATGACCCAGGAAGTGTGTTCAATAAGGGTGAGTTGTATGGCACACAGCACGCAATGCATGAAAGCTGAATCCTGGGTGCAAATTTTACATTATTGGGACAATGATTGAGCAAGATGGACATATGAAAGCCAAATTCTAGTTCTAGGTTAGGATAAGTGTCATTGGGTATTCATGAAAATATTCAAGCGTGACACAATAAGCAAGCAGGAAACGACAAGTTCGAAGGGTTTTGCTAAAGTACTGAACAAGATAGGAAATGATGTAGTGAAATTAAGCTGCACACTATCCCTATTATTATCTGTATCTGTGGTGACGGAACGAGAAGTACAAATTGAATGGATAGAAATGTAAACAACAAGATCAATGCAGCGACAGTATTCACCACCCAGAAATAGACTTCCAAAACAATAAATCAGATATGTCTAAAGAATACAAGTCGCCATGATCAAATAATAAAACATGAAAACCAGAATGATAACGAACAATGGAGTTGATTGAAACATAGGTGTAACAAATCTACATCCATCTTGAAATAAAGGCAGATAAAGTATTCTTCTCCTTCCAGTACAAGCTAGTTGATAGTTTAGATTGTAACTCAATTTGTCAAGCAAGGATAAGAAAGCTCTTAATAAGAATACCTTGTTGATGACCATTGTGCAGATGTTTGGAGATCTCACATTGAAGGTAGGTGAATCCGTAACCCAGGGGTCTTCCAGAGCCAAAATCTGCCACACCTTTTATAGTCTTCCTCCTCATATCAAGAGCAATCACGAATGCCTTGTCCTCGTGGTAATCAGCTCTGCTCATGATGTAAACAATATCTCTGTCATGTAAGCTCAGAGCAGGATAGCCTTTGTATATTCTCTTCAAGGCTGGCTTGGTATCAGCACCCTCTTGTAGCAGAATTTGGGCATACACGAGGCTGTTCACTGGGACCTCAGATGATTCGATAGCGCAGTCCTCCTCCCAGTAACTGTTACCAGAAGCAATGCTTGAAATTTCCATTTTCTTTGTTGCAGCAACCAAACCTTCACTGATGCAGGTTTTTCCAGTGTCTGAAGTTGGTTGGACGTGATTGTGCATCTCAAAATACTTGATGTAACCATCAAGAACAATGATGTTCCGGACATACATCGGATAACCCCTGAGCGGCTTGGGCACCAGTGGTGAAGGTAGTGCAATATAGCGAAGACGTTGGTTGTCCTCGAGAAGGTCACAGATGAGAATGCCCCTCAAGAGGTCGACCCAACCCACTGAACAGCCCTTCCCCCCATGGTGATCACCTTGTCCAGAGAGAAGTACTTGACATCTTTCGGCGAATCAACAACATGCATCAACTTGGTGCTCCAGCTCTGTGTCTTGGAGTTGTACACGTGGAGATCAAACTGCTTATCGGCATACTGCCAATCGATGAATGCCCTGCATAGCACGGCGAGGTAGAAGATACCCCGGTCGCGGCAGCGCATGAGGGCAACCTCGCAGTCGGAAAACGAAGTCGGGGGCGTGTGTACCAGCTTAAGCGACGGCGGCTTGTTCTGGAGCCGGCCTCATAGACGAAGTAACGGATGTTCTTAGCGAGCAGGTGATCGCCCCGAGGGCAGATGGCGATGCGGAGCAGGACGAGGTCATCCTGGGTGCAGACAACCTTGGGGATGTCGCCGAACGCGGAGGGCGCCAGGCCGGGGCAGTGGACGGTGAAGCAGGAGACCCGCGGCGGCGTGGCCAGCCAAAATGTGACCAGGATGCGCTTGACCCTGTTGCTTTTGCTCCAGCACCTGCGGCCATTGGCGGTGGTGGCATTGGTGCGGTCGCTCAGGTAGCCGAACGGGTCGAGGAGGATCGACCCCGGAGAAGGGGAATCCGGATCCTCGGGTTGGATAGGAGGAGGGATCGAGAGCATGGTAAGCGGCTGGTCGGCCATGGGGAGATCTTTCGGGGATATCGGTACGGAGGAGGGGGGAATTGGAGATCGGATATGAGTGGTGGCGGCCGGAGCAGGAATGTGAGTGGAACCCTAACGCCGCCGCCGGAAGGGAAAGAGAATCCTGGGCCGAGGACTCTCTTTTCTGTGTGGCTCGCGGGACACACACATGGGCCGAGGACTCGATTTTCGGCAAGCATATGGGCCTTGTGAGTGAGTTTTCAAGGCGGCCGATGCAGTGGAAAGATCCAAAGCCCCGATAGCATGATTCCGCAAGCCCGGACGCGGGCCCAACAAACTGATTCGGTCCATCATCTTTTGCTCCCGTCCAGCCGGACTGATTCAGCCTTAAGTATTTCCCGCTCGGACGGACACCCGGACCAACTCATCAGTGGCCTTAGTTCCTACGACCGGCCCAAGGTTGTCTGCAAAACTATGCTGAAACCATTTCTTTTTAAAGAAAAAAAAAATGCTCAAACCAAGAATCAAACTCATCGACCGCGGGTTTGTAAAAAAAAAAAAAAAATAAATAAACTCATCTACCGCGGTGCCAGTGAGTCATTTCTGACTAGTTTGAACTACGAATACTTTTTAACTATACGTCTTTTTCCCTTTTCTCTCCTTTTGTTTTAGTTCTTAGTTGTTTTCTTTCTTTTCATTTTCCGTTTCTTCTTTTTATTTATTTATTTCTTTTATTTCATTTTATATATGATGAGACGTACGGCCCCCTCTTCTGGTTTATATATATGATGACACGGAAAAACTTTACCAACTATTGCTGCTACAAGCGACCTAGGAGGAGCAGTTGTAGATGCAGATCCGGTCCAAACAAAATGGAGCGGGAATTAAGGGAAAAGACGTCGTTAACCTCTCTGGCACAGACATCATCGTCCGGCCTGGACCACCTGACTGACATGAGATGAGATTCCCTTCCTCCACCCATCCAATGGTTCCTTTTTAGGGCGTCTCCACGGTTACTAAATCGCTAGCTTAAAAATTATTCTATTGGCCATCAACGTCACTTTACAAATCGCTAGCTAGATGAGACATCTAAATAAGAAAAAAATAAACACTATAGTTGAGAGTTATGTGAGAGAGATGTTTACAGAGAAATGGCTAGATTAGATATTTATTAGTCGCTAGCTATTTGAGAGTCGCTAGCTATTTGGTTTCTCTCCTCGATACCCAATCAACATGTTACTTTTATATTATTTTTTATACCTCATCTAGCCGAAGCTATTTGTAAAAGTTATATCGATAGCAATGAATTCCTTCCTAGCTAAATTATTTGAAAGCACCATTGAGACGCCCTAGCGGTTTTGCCTCGCTTTGATCCCAACTAGCTGTTTAGTTGACCGGTTCTACACATAATAAGCCGGTTGATGTTTAGTTTATGAGAGAAAAACATTATATCATGATTGATAAACTCAGGGTAGGTAGTTTAACAAAGGATTTTTTTTTTAAAACCTGATGAAGAAAAATAATTAAGAGATGATTAGCAAATGTATTGAGCGTGGGGTCGGATTAGTACTCCGTTGTAGGAGTACTCCAGTTTACAATAGCACAACTGCTTGGTCTAATCTAAATCTAATCAAGGTAGTCTAGGTATAGCTGCTATACTAGTAGATGCCCGTGTGAATCGTGATGATGGATGTAGTAGCTGCAAGTCTCGAGGCAGGCAACCGATAATGCATGCGTAGTACCACGCGCCCACTTGCATTGCATTTTGGTGTGACCTTACCTACGCAAGCGGTTCGGTGTACATGGATCTCGTCTCGCAACGTTTTTCTTGTCATGCAAGTTGGTTGCAGGTGCGGTGTGCCACTGCACACTGGACCCTAAATTAGGCCCTGTTTGGTTGAAATGACTTTTTAGTCTCTTGACTAAAAAAAAAGCTCCCGAGAAACCAAATAAATAGGGACTTTTTTCCTATTAGTCTCAAAAAGACTCTCTTAGAGAGACTTTTTTATTAGTTATGGGACTAAAAAGTCCTAGGACTTTTCCAAACCAAACAGGGCCTTATTAGGATTAGGACACCGGGTTAGCTCAAGCAACTGATTCCTTCCTTCTTAGTATGATCTTATCTACTAGTAGCCGCATGCAACAGGGTCATGCCCATGCGAGATTTCTTTTTACTTTGCCACATGCCAACACGCCATGATGCTTGTTTATATGAGCCAGGAATCATTTTCATTTGTGCATTGTTTAATTGTCTAGGCTTGACTAATTGGTACTCCCTCCGTTTCAAATTGTAGTTCACTTTGGCTTTTCTAGATACATTTGTTTTGCTATGTATTTAGACATAGTGTATAACTAGGTGCATTGCAAAATCAATGTATCTAGAAAAGCCAAAGTGAACTACAATTTGGAACGGAGGGAGTAGTAATCTATCTACTCCTTACTCAAATAAATGTTCATGGAGTTATGTCCCTTTAGCTATATAGTATACGGTTTTACAACAAAGCAAAGATTCTAGCAGATTATACAACGCATGAGAGTTGGTTTTGCGAAACTGAAGAAACCGACGCCCGCCTCCTTCTTTAGGCGGCTCTGGGCGGCCACCGAGCCCCCCCCCCCCCCCTCCTCCCCTGCCCGCCCGCCGCCCGGAGTTGGTCGCCGGCATGGCCGCCGCTGGATAGGATGGCGCCGCGGGCTTTGCCCTCTCGCAGGTGGTGTGGCGCGCAGTCACGTAGGCCAGGTGGGCGACGCCCGCCGGAGGCGCGAGGGTCCCGGCCGAAACCGCCCCGCGATAGCCAACGCGCGGCGCCGCCAGGTGCTAGCGGCGTGCGTTTCCCCGACCCGTCGCGCCTCTCCCTCCCCTTTTCCCCTTTTCCATGGGGGCCGGATCCGGTGCTCCTGAGACCGGATCCGGCGCGCCCAGGACGAGGGCGGCGGTGGAGCTCGAAGATGACCGGGTCGGGCGTGGTGGCGGCGACGACGACCTTTCTTCGACCGCCGCCCGCTCCCCAAATTTCGCTTCCGCTTTCCGCGGCCGGATCCGGTGCCTCGGTGGCCGGATCCGCAGCCAGTTCGGGCCGACCTCATGGAGCCCTGGGGGATCCGGGACGGCCGCCAACGCCGGAGCCTTCTTTTCTGACGGAACCGCATCGGGCAAGCCGTGCCGGGGTGACCGGGCGGTGGATTGATGCGCGCGCGGCGTCGGCAAGGTGGGGCTCGTGCAGGCGTTGGGGACGGTTCCTCCTTCTTACCGCCTCCCCCGGCGCCCCCTCAGCGCTACGCTGCGTGGTCGCCCGGGCGCCAAGTCAAGACGGCGGCGCTGGCTTCAAGACGCCAGCAGGTGGATGCGCGTGAGCGCGGGCTATGGTCGGCTTTTTCGGTATGTCGCCCGCCAGTGAGGGTGGTCGGCGCAGCTTCACGACTGCGGTGTGCAGCCGGCGCGCCCATTGCCCCTGGGTGGGTTTCGCAGACGACCGCAACGACGGGCGGTGACTTCTTTGCCGAGCCCCGATTCAAAAATCGACGACGGAAGCCGGGATAATTGGGCGAAAAGCCGGCGACGGCGACGCCTGTGGCACCGCTTCTACCCCCTCGCTGGGGGGCGTCGTGTCTTAGTTTCCACCGGGTGAGAACCCGTCCCACTTGGACGAAGCGACGGCGGCGCATCGTGCGTCGTTCCTTCCCCGCCGAAGGCGTCGGCGTGGTATTTTCCGCCTAGGTTCGGTGTGTGCGAGCGGCCCGGTCGGAAGCCGAGCCGCGCTTGCCGCGTTCGCCAGGTCTTTGGGCAACGATGACCTTCCGCGCCCTAAGTGCTCGGCCTTGTTTTACTTGGGTCGCCGATCTCTCCGTATCACGTGGTTTTTTTGGCCCGGTTTTCCTTATAAACCGGCCATTCTCTTCTTCTTATTAATATATGCCGAACAATCGTTCCTGGATCTTTCAAAAAAAAAAAAAAAAAAGAGAGAGTTGGTTTTGCTTCCTGCAGCTTTGTACATGTCGAGTGAGCTCCAGATTCGCGTCAGGACACTAGCACACTCGCTTTGCACACTACGACCGCAGTGGTCCTCATATACGGCATAGTAATAACAAAAAAATATATAGACAAATAATAATCACGGCATTTTGTAAAATCTATAAATCTAGATATATATACTACTGTACACGATCCGGATAAGCGTGAGCGTACCATGACTTGCTGTCCCCGTTTGGCGCACAGGATACTGTGTCTATGACTGTGATGCATCAGCATGAACCAAACAAAAGCTGGAAGGTCAGGTCAGGTCTGCGTGACTGCGTCAAAGGACAGGCACCGAATATTAAAAAGCTGCCAATTGAAGCCCGGAGGCGACTTGGTTCTAGCGCAGGAGTATTTTATTATTAAAAAAAAAAAGAATTCAAAAGTACTGTACTCCTCCGTTTTAAAAACCTCTGGACACGTACCGTAATTTTTGTATTCGGAGTTGAGAGAATAGGGAGAGAATAGGCTCTTCTCTTTTTCAGCTGTCAGGAACAACGGGAGCATCCCCTGTGATCCTCTGTGGCTGCGAGCCTAGTTGCCTCGCCCGTGGCCGGCCTCGTACCACACCCACCCAGGACGTAGTATAATGGCAGTAGTAGAAGGTGGAGTAATAAAGGACTTTTTGTGTCCACATCGTCCGGCCGCGGCCGGTCATCGACTTTCTACCCCATGGACGGACGCGCAAACTGTAGTGAGTGAGCATCGATCCTCCCGGGGCCGGCCGGGGCATCTCAAAGAGGGCTGCCATGGTGCTCGTGCATGCATGCATCAGCATCAGCCTCATCCGTACTGGACTGGACGGACATCTGCGCTTTGGTGTAGTACGGAGTACTACTGATCTGCTTCTGCTGGTACTACCACGATCACATTTGCACCCGTTGCATTGCACATTGGCACCCACCACTCCATGGAATATGCTGCTGCTGCACCGGCGATCGGATGACATGGACGGGACAGTTGAAAAACGTGACAAGATGTTGACGCGACGCATCCCCAGTACTCCACTGTAGCCACCCGTGTGGGCGGCAGCGCGGCAGGCAGGACTTACAGTACTCCTCCATCCATAGATGCATGCACGCCACGACGCCGGCCGGCTCCCGCACCACACCGCACCGCACGGCGCGGCGCGTAGTTACTCCCACTGTTACCGCGGGTCGGCGGCGAGGTCCCTCCCGAGAGGGGCAGCACGCATTTACTGGCACCAGTGTCAAGTGTCCGTCCGGCGTCGCTGTCGCTAGCTGCGGCCCTTCCTTCCCTTCCCTTGCTACAAGTGATTGCAGCGATGCATGCATGTACCCCCGTGTACCACTCGGATCGGTATGCAGGCATGGGCTAGACACACCATCATCCGCTGGGCGGCGTGGGCGGGGACTCTCTCTGGGCGTACGATTGCCTCCCACTCCGTGTCAGTCCGTTCATAGGCTTCTACGAGTAGTTCCAAACGTAGGGAGGGTGGGTGGTGGTAAGTGCCTGTCCGGGCTACCTCTCCTCATCAGTAGTCAGTCCTCAGCAGCGATGGCAGATGGATGAATGCTTCTAGACTTCTAGTCGAGCCAATGCCGTCACCATAGAGCAAGCGCTACGCTCGCTAGGAAGTGTAGGGTGATGCCGATCAGATAAGATCGGCGGAGGCCCGAGGTCGGGGTGGTAGGTCCCGTTGGTCAGGTCAGAATATTTGATGAGTGACGGACGCGTAGCTGTTGAGGTTGCGGTGCCCCAAGCAAAGCGCAAGCGCAAGCACGAGCACAAGCACAAAGAGAACAAAAAACGGGCAGATGGAGGCCTCATTTTCGCAGGTCATCATCTCATTGCCTGAGGAACAAGAAAGCCAGCCTAGCCTAGCCCGCTGGCTGGCCACTTTTGCATGCAATACGCGCGGCCGGCTCAGAAAACAGAAGGCGCACCCGCTCGGCGGTTTCAAAAGTTGGGATCCCCACACGGAGGAGTACAGGAAGCCCCAGGCCCGGCCCCGGCTGAGAGGGGAGGACACGGCATGAAAATAAATGTGACGGGGGCACGGAGGTGAATTGTGAATTTGTGATGCACTGCACGCACTCCACGCCGCGGCGCAGGTAGGGGAGGAGTGGTCACGATCACGCTCGCCTCGTACCACGGCGCCCGCCCGGGGTCCAGCTGCACTCCAACTCTCCAAGACGGTCCCGCCTCCCTCATCAACCGTACGTGAAAAGGAGCCCCGCCGCGCAACGCGACAGGTGAGCCTGCCGCGCGGGACGACCAGTGCGGATGGCTCCATCGCACGGCGCGGCGCGGCGCGCGTG
Source organism: Hyparrhenia diplandra (assembly GCA_015847255.1). Lineage (NCBI taxonomy): Eukaryota > Viridiplantae > Streptophyta > Magnoliopsida > Poales > Poaceae > Hyparrhenia > Hyparrhenia diplandra. Next base: position 110,880 of record JADLZK010008980.1, on the reverse strand, counting down.
AACCCCCGCTCGTAGCCTCGTACGCACGGCAACGGCAGCACGGTCCACGCTCCAGTGCTCCACGGCCCAGCGACGCGCCGATCCGGGGAGCAGAGGGCAGTTCATCAGTCGTCTCAGTGCGGTGCAGTGCAGGCAGGTGCAGAGGTCAGAGGAGGATGATCCCTGCGCTGCGTACGCGGCCGGCCCGGCGCGGGGGGGAGCAGCAGCTCGGCACCGGGGATACCGGGGGATGGGTCATGTCCTCGTGGATCAGTGCATGCTTTTCTGCTTTTGTGTCAACGACGACGGTAATATGGCCGTGGGTGGGTGGGTGGGTGGGTGCCTGGTTGCTGGGTTGCGACGTGCGAGGGCGACTCCACAAACACGAGACGGCTCGGCTGCTTGCTTTCGATTCGACCGGCGCGAAGCACGGGCCACCGGGATGATGATTCCTTTGTCGTGGCCACCGCAACCAAACAGCGTCAAATCCAGCACGGCAACGGAGCCTGCGCTGCGTACGGAGTTGTACATAGTAGAGCCTCCTACTGTAGCACTGTACTCCTCTACTCCGATCCCGACTGCAAGAAAATCAGGCTCAGTCTAGTGTGTGACGGACGTCAGTGCCCACATAAAAAATGACGGCTTACTACGTTTCACTAAAACACGTCATGCATTTAACCTAACACCCACATAAGGACTGGCAGATGAGGACAAAATTCACAAAATTAAGAATGCGCTAAATCGATTTGTTTCTTCTCTCCCCAATCATGCTCCCATTGCCTTACGCTTATCCCCGTCGATCAAGCCCATACGGGAAGCGTATGATCACACGCACAGATCGCACGAAACCCAGAGGCGCTGAATACATCTCATCTAATCTAATTTACACTCGCACTTACGACCTGCACCAGATAATCATGCGATCCAGATTCGGATTTAGCGCATTTGTTTACTCTACGCGCCGCGACAGATATAAACAAGTGCAAAGAGGCGACGCGTCGATCGATGCACTGCCATCCTATCCTGTTCCTCTCTGATTCCTGCTTCCCAAATCCCCACTTATCCCACCTGAGATTAGCTTGCGGAGTACAACAAACTCGGTATAAACAACTCGGAAATGGCGTTTCCATTCCGCAAGCTAGTAGTAAGCTGCTGCAATTCCGATGATGCCTGGACTCATCAGCAGATCCCAAACAAAACTTCTGAATCAAGGATGATGTAACACTAGAAAAGCCAAATCAAGGATGAGTCCTTCCTGCGTCGCATCTGCGAAATGAAGCCAAAATGGAGTTTGGAATTATACAGGATTAATTGAGAGCAACAAATCATGCTTCTTTCTTGGTTGTCAGGTTCCGCTGCCTGGAAGGAACAAAGGATGAGACCAAAAGAATCAGACGGGTCTCTGTCCGGAATCTCCTTTTTCTTTTATCTCTCTTCATCATCATCATCATCAATCTAAAGCTACAAATTTTTTTTTGTGCCTTTTCTCTCCTCCAATAATTACCGGCACTAGTTACTACTACTACTACTTCACCGCGGGGAATAGACACCCATTAAATTAAAAGGGTGAAAAGGAAAGAAAGAAAGAAAAAGAAGGTGAAAAAAACAACAAAATCAGAGCATTTGCGTCCAGTCCCTGTACACGCAAGGACCACACTGCAAATTCCTCAAGAACAAAGAGCAAAAATTCCAAAAACGACCTCGGTGACTGATTAAGCACTGGGCCCACCTCCCTCGCCGTCGTTGCCGGCGGCGAGCTCACCGGTGGTGGCGGCCTCAGGCTGCGGAGGCGGGGGAGCGGGATCCTCGCGATCGTACGGGGACAGCCACTTGGCGCGCATGTACTCGAGCTTACGCCACGGCGGCAGGTGGAGGCCGCGCTTCTTCAGGCTGGCGCGCGCCGCGTCGGCGGCCGCCGCCGCCACGGGAGGCGCAGGCGGTCGTCTCGCCCGACGAACACCGACGGCAGGCGCTGCAGCACGGCGCGGTACGCCTTTGTGGGTCGTGCCACCTCGAACGCGGACCGGAACTCGATGTCCACCAGCACGCGCTCGGGCTCGCCGCGCTCAGACGCGGCCGGGAGGAGCACGTCCAGGTACGCGTGCTCCCCGGCTGGGTGCGACGCCGATTTGTCCCAGCGGGAGGGCACACCGCGGCGTCGTGGCCTGACGCGCGGAGGGACTCGGCCAGCAGCCGGAGGAGGTCGCGCTTCCGGGCGCCCGACGCGCGGTGGCGCTCCACTAGGGTGGAGACGTCGGCCAGGAGGTTGCGCTCCCGGAGACTGGCGCAGTGAACGAGCCCCTGCACCAACGCAGTTCAGAAATGGTAAAGCTCGTCGCCGGCAACCACCAATTCAGAACCAGCCACCAGTACAGGACTGTACTGCACTACCTGATGGTCTCCGCGATGTCCGCGGCTGCGGCATCGGCCGCAGTGGGGCCGTCCTCGTCGTCGGAGGTGTCGCCGGCGTGGAAGCAGTTGCAGCACCGCGCGGCCGGTCCCCGCTCGGCGGCGCCGCCGCCGTCCTCCAGGAAGCTCCGCACCATCCCGTCCAGGCACAGCGAGCTGGGCTCAACAGGTCATCCTTCTCCCCGCCACCGAGAGACGCCGACGGGAGACGCTCGGCCGGCGTGACCCGCAGCACCTGGCGCTCGAAGAGACGCTTGAGCCGCGACTTGGCGGCGCCGCCGGGGACGGATCGATCTGCGCTGACCTCATATCAGCACAGTACAAACCCCGGATCGCGCTCGGCGGCAGTGGCAGTGGGAGGCCGGGGCAACGTCAGTGGAGGCGTCGGTCTTGGTCTTCTCTGGGGATCGCCGCAGGCGCAGTCATACCCGTACTCGTCGCCGGCGATTGACTCCTCTTGGATCGGCGCACCTAGGGTTTCCTCCTCTCTATTTTTGTTCCTTCTCTTTTTTTTTACAGATCTCTTATTTTGTGCGGGGGTTGATCTCTTCGGAAGAACACGAGGAGGGGACGGGCTTTTAAAGGAGGCCTGGGCGATGACGTGGCGGACGGAAACGAGGCCTGCCTGCCGGTCTGCGCGCGACGTTATCCTACGTGTCCACCGCCGTGTGGGCTCCTACGTGAAATGACCGAACTACCCTCTCGTGTCCTGTAGTGCCGTGGCGTGCTTCGTTCAGTGGCAAAGCCGCTGATAACTGAGGATGGTATGGGTGTTTTGGGGATTTAGCAGGTGACAAGGGGAGACGGCGGCCGCGGCCGGCGTGACCGTCTCGCATGCCTGGGCTGTGCAGATCTTTTGCAGAATGCAGACTACTCGGTGGAGGGAGGTAGCCGCGTTTCCTGGGCGAGATCAGTACTGATAGTACTTTTTTACTGTATTTTTTGTCATATAAAAAGTACACCAATTATTGCTCCAGTTAGAGATGATGAAAGATTGAAAGAAAAGCGTCATTAGCTTGCTGTGTTTGTGTACCGCCTTACTTATCAATTTCAAATGCATGATCATTAACTACGAGTTTTTACTATAGTAAATAATAATAAAGGATCTTCAATCGATTTCTCCAAACGTAACGCCCTTCATCAACATCATGAAATGGTAATTTCGTTCCTCGTCGAAATTATGTGGAGGCGACATCGATTCTGAAAGAGCGTTTGATGAGTTCGTCGCCTGAATCCCATTTGCAGGAATGGAACGACCCCGACGATCGAGTTGATTCACCACTCCACTTGCAGACGAAGAAAGTAAGCTGCTGTCCCGCGTTAATCATTGCCTGTAATAATAGTTGCTGCTGCTGAACCCCAATCCGGGGTTTGTTTAGTTGGCAAATTTTTAAGCAAAAGTACCGTTCTAGCTCGCAGAAGACAATCGTAGAAGACGTTTCGTTTGTTTATGGTAAACATTGTCCGGTCATGTACTTAATTAAGAACAAAAGATTCGTCTCGCGTCGTAAACGTAATCAAGCGTAACTAGTTAATTTTTTACCTACATTTACGCTTTCCGAACATATATCTTTTAGTGTATTTAATGTGATGTGATGGAGAGAGAGTCTAAAAATTTGTAATTTTGTGGCAAAAAAATCTGCCATCTAAACCCGGCCCAGGCATCCACCACATCGCCGTCGTGGAACCGCAAGGCAAGAGCGGAGAGACGCGGCGGCGGAGGGCAATGCTTGGCGTCCAAGCTTCGATGGCCGCCCCCACGCCGGCCCGTCCGCGCGCGTGCAAGTGGCCGGACGGAACGCCATTGGCTTGGCCCTGCGCGCGCGCACGCGCACAAACCGCGCCGGGTGGCGGGGCCTCGTGGGCGCCCGAACCAATCCGTTGCGGAAGGTTGTGGCCCGGCGCTTGCTTGCCATGGATCCTGCAGCGAATCGTGCAGCACACCAGCACACCAGCGAGGGGATAGATAGATGATAGGGCCAGTACGGCGGCGGGCCGGGGCCGACCTGGCTGGTCGCTGCCCGCACACGGAATGGATGATCCATGCCGCCGCTAGCGCTTAATTTGGTGGTGTGCCCCGGTGGGTTTTGTTGTGATTTGGCTCTGGTTATCCAGTTGCGGACACGACGTGAACCGGCACAAGCGACACGTACGTGACCGTGGGGAAGGCCGGAAGGGGGAGCAGCGCGTGCGTCTTCCCCGGGCTGGCACAATAAGCTATGCTTTGCTTGCTTCTGCGCACGAGTATGACTGTATCGGCACGTCGGAAGGCCGGGGTACACGTCGGAAGGCCGGGTGGCGCAGAGATGAGGTGAGTATGAATGCGGCTGCGTTTTCTCCGGCCTCGCCATGCCTGGCGCGGTGGCCGGTGTAGGGATAAGGGGTGTTTTCCCCGCAACAGTTTGCATCTATCACATTGCATGTCCAGGCGTGGCAGATTGACGCGGTTACAGGCTCCACTCCGCTGCCGTGTAGCCCCGCGTGATATGCATCGGCCGTCCAAGTATGTGAGGGGGCCGGCGTGTCTCTCGGTGCCTGCGTACGTCGATGCTGCTGATCAGAGAATTTGTCCCTGTTGTTGTATGAGTGCCTTCGAGTGCGTGAGGATGGAAGCGAGCCAAACCAAAATGATTTCTCGGACTGCTGAGTAGGTCCAGGTGCCGATGTGTGGTACAGTGGGCGAGGGATGGTAAAACATATGATAAATTTTGCGTGCGTGCATGCATCTTTGATCGGTGCCACTGGTACACTACAGTTGAACACCAGTACACAGGCACGACGAGGAGGCTGTCTGAAAAGGACCATACCACCACTACCAGCGAGACTGTCTCGTTTTCGTGGCAAGGACGATAACAACAGGTGATGCCCGGCTTTATACGCCAATCAATCAATGAAGCAAATAAAGCGAGGGGCATGAATGATGATGGGTCAGAACCAAGGTTGTGCAGGCACATCACGCATTCGATGCTATCAGGCACATCTTCGACGCGTTGCGCTCCCTGGTCCGCAGGCAGACTGGCGCAGAGGCAGGCAGGAGATATCCCTCAGCGGGGCTGCAGTCTTGCAGATCGATCGATCGGGCCGATGATCCATCAGCGTGGAGGATGTGTGATCTGTTGGTTGTTGCGATCCCCTGCTTCGTAGTGCACGGGCATGGACAAAGATCGCAGCAGCAAAGATCCCTCAACACGGAACAATGCAAAAAGTTACACGTACTACTGCTACTCCGTAGTAGGGCTATGGAAGGCATGGCGTCGTGGTGTGGGGCGTGCATGCACTCGCTCTTCACGGCTTGTGCGTGCGTCCCCGAGCTTGATCACGTACTAGGAGTGAGTACCGCGGAAAAAGTGCGGCAAGTGAACAAATCCCTTTTCCTGTCCATGTGCATGATCCCCCTCGCGTACGGCCTACGTCGTCGAGGCTCTCACTGCAACGCCTCCCCCACCCCACTTGTAGCCGTTGCAACTCGTCGTCCCAAGTCCGCGCGCCATCATCACCGGCCGACCAGCCCGGGGTTGGGGTCGGGGTCGTGGCAACAAGGCGCATCACGCGCGCGGTCCCCGTCCGGGCCGTCCGTCCGCGAGGGGAACTGAATCAACTTGAGTGGCAGTGGCAGGCGGGAAGCGACGCAACCAACTGTAGTGACACCCACCCAGTAGGTCGCTCGTGACAGCGCGCGATCATTTGATCCGGGGCGCGGGCGGAAGCGGAATCATGGGCCTGCTGCTGCTGCATGCCAAGCGTGACCGGGCGGCACGTCGGCGTCGTCATCGCCTTCTGTTGCGGCGATCAGGTGATGCACCGGCAGATTGAAAAAGATCAGCACCGGACCATCTATGGCGATTGGGCAGGCAGCTTGTAGCAGTAGCGAAGCCCCGCTTGTGTTGCGTGTACCGGTGGTGTATATGGTATGGGGACCCGGGATTCATGAGCGCCCAGCGGTTCAGGTTAGGTGTAACCTCCTTCTCCTCCTCCCGTCGTCACCATCAGGGTGCCATTAGGAGGAGCAGCGCTCGCTCACACGACTCTGTCTCAGATAAGCAGGATTCTCCTGGTCTGTATGGGACAGACAGCGACGTCGTCGTTTCTCTTTCTGCAGGAAACGGAAATGCCGTATGCGTCTCGGCAGCTGTAGATGTACAACAAACAAACGGAACGGAACCTAGCTCGATCGGCAGATGTAGCAAAGTTAGTTTTTTTTTTGAACTTGTAGGAAAGTTAGTTAGCACTAGCCACTAGCAACCAAGCAATTCTCTGCGCCTGTTTTCAAATGATGATGATGGGTCTCCCTCAGTCTAGGACGCTTGTGGTGGAGTGACCCCATTCAGAGTTCTAGTCTCGTGGGCCACGCAACCAGCAATAGTGAAAAATTCCCTCCGCTCGCATCCAAGCTGCAACCACACAAAAAACCCTGAAAGACTACAAGGTTCTGGGAAGACGCACTGTTTCTGTTTGTAGAAGATTCATCACACAGGAAGGAAATTGTCGTGTGCTGCAGGCTGCAGAGGTGTTTGTTCGTCCTGGTTCCGCCGCCCGCCTTGCTGCGACTGCGATGCACCCTTTTAATCCGATCCAACAAAGGGAATTGGTGCTGCGGCTGCCGACTAATGTATGCTCCGGCATCTATTTGGGCCCATTGGAAATGTCTCGGCCTGGATAGAGCAGCAAATGGAAGGTCCAGGCTTGCAACTAATAAGTTCATTAATAATGAAATTAGGGGTGGTTATACATACGACCCACTAAACAGTTGTAGCACAAATTCTAAAGCATAAATCGAACATACAAAAAATCTAACAGATTTAATACCAATAAAATATGTTGATAGATAAAAAGAAAAATCTAAGAATTGAAATAAGAGCGACCACAATGTGTTCCCAAACCAGTCCATAGGGACTAAATTATTCCTTATGGACTGCTATATACACTGTGAGAGAAGTCATAGAGGAGTCCATAATCCATAAGTTTATGGACAGGCCATAGCGATTAAAAAAAATATTTCTCTCCCCATCTCTCTGCTTGCCTCGCCCGCGAGCCTACCTCTTATAGACCACCTCTTATGGACCGGACATTGTGAGAGAAGAAATAGTTATGGCCAACTGACACAGGGCTATACATTGCGGTTGCTCCAAAACATCAACAAAATAAACCACAATTACAGTCACGAGGTGCTTGCATCTAGGATATGGAAGGGCTAACTCCACTCCAATTTCAGGAGTGACTTACAAGCGCAAACACATGATTTTTGTAAACCACTGCAGCTAAGAAATCGAGGTCGTTCCATCGCGGTTAATTCTTTACTTGTCACAAAGTTGAAGAATTACAGCCCGTACACAGTCCACGATGTCATGATGGTGGTGTGCTTTGTTTTGCGATGATGCAACTATGTTTATATGTGATATAGTTCATGTCGGAGGTTTCGTTTCAGGTTGAACACATATTTGTTTGTTTGCGTCCATCGCCTGCTAGTTGACATTGTGTTGGTTCAGTTGCTCATCTGTTACTTTTCCTTTTCACCGTGGGTGAATATGAGTTTGGATTTGTGCAGAGTGATGGATATGGATATGGTGACCCTGATGACAAGCTAAACAACATATCATAGAACCACTGATGCGGACTTTATCGATAGGCTATGCACAATCATGCCCATTTGTTGTTACCCTCCAATCTCTCAATAACTCGAATGTGTCTTCAAACTGTAAAATAGTGTTGCACTTCTTTTCACAGGCAAGATAGTTGCATAATCTCAATAGATAGGCTCTAAACTTTATAGAGTTCTGAAGCAACGTTCTTGCAGGCTGTAAAACTAATGCGTTTCTTATCACACTTTTCCAGCTTTGACACCATTCATTTCGTATGACAAAAGTAGTTGTACATTTTTTTTTATCACGCATATATCTCCCTCCCTACAATCCTTTGGCATCTGGTATTTCTATCAAAATCAGCTAAAATGTATGAGTAACAAACCATTTGAGCACAACGTTCTTGCAGTTGCACTTGCCGGCCGGGTCTGGGCGTCAGGCAGAGCCGCATCTGCTGTCACCGCTTGGCCGCGTCGAGTACTCGCGCTGCCGTCCGCCGGCCACCGCGTGGCATGGGCGGCAGAAGATGTGAATATGTTGCTTTGACAGTTAATATAGGCTCTCCTTTTTGTTTTAGAAAAATTGTGATGAGTCTCCTTTCATTTCATCTAGGTACATGGTTCTCGCTCGTGGGCCACGTACGGCCGTAAGCGTAGCAACGATAAGGAAAAAGTCTACTTTCGGTCCCCGAACTTTTGCGAAAGTCAGATTTTGATCCCTCAACTCCAAAACCGGACAAAACGGGTCCCTCAACTTTTGAAACCGTGCAGATTTCGTCCCTCGGCGGTTTTGGACGGTGGTTTCACTACAGTAACTCCGGTTTTGCTACAGTGACTGTGGTTTCGTTTTTTTTCTTTTTTATTTATTTCGGCTGAATCTTTCAAAAATCATAGTAAATCACGAGAAAATTCATAAAATAGAAAATCCAATTTTGTTGGACTCCACATGAGTAGAGCTACGCAATGAATATATAATATGGTATACTTTTTGTAATTTACTATGATTTTTTAAAGATTGAATTTCTTATTTTATAATTTTTCTTATTTTACTATGATTTTTTTAAAGATTGAGTGAAATAAAAAAAAAGGCAAAACCTTCTAGCAAAAAAAACTTTGTACAAAAAGTATATCATATTATATATTCATTGCGTAGCTCTACTCATGTGGAGTCCAACAAAATTGGATTTTCTATTTTATGAATTTTTACGTGATTTACTATGATTTTTGAAAGATTCAAATTAAAAAATAAATAAAAAAAAAAAAAAAACGAAACCACGGTCACTGTAGCAAAAACGGAGTTACTGTAGCGAAACCACCGTCAAAAACCGTCGAGGGACGAAATCTGCACGGTTTCAAAAGTTGAGGGACCCGCTTTTATCCTGGTTTTGAAGTTGAGGCCAAAAATCGACTTTCAAGTTGAGGGACTAAAAGTAGACTTTTTCCCAACGATAAACACAGGCCTTTTTAACCAGGCCCATATCAGCCCAATAGTTAGCGACCCGTGGTCAGCTCGTTCAACCAAGCGGCAGCGCAGACGCCGATAGCCGCCGGGTCGGCGTTCCCCTTCCCGGCCGGGCGCCACCGCGACATCGAAGGTCCTCACCGGCGCTCCCCTCCCCTCCCCACTCCCTGATCCGTCGGCGTGCCACGGCAGCAGACCTCGATGGCTTGGATGCCGCCGCCGCCGCCGCCGCCCCTGATGAGGGCCTCCGTCGCCCCCAATACCACGCGCCCCCTACCCACACCACACCCACTCCGGCGCCCGGCATCCCTCTGCTCCTCCGCGCTAGCCTCCTGCCTCATCGCGACGGCGTTCCTGCTGCTGTCGACGGGTGGCGCGGGCGCGGCGCTGTTCCTACTCTTCCGTCCTCACCCACCCGACATCTCCGTGGCAGCCGTGCGCCTGCCTTCCTTCTCGGCCTCCAGGGCAACGTCGCCTTCACGTTCGAGAAGGCAACGGCGCTCACCTGTCCGCCATGGCGACGCCCCAGCTTCGTGGTCTCAGCCCCTGCGCTCCTGGTCAGGCCCATCCGTGGACTGGACTGTGATTGAAGTGTACTGTAATGTGCTTGCATATTGCTATCAGTTCTGTAAAGGGAATCTCTGTAAATTGTTCAAGTGCTAGAAAACAAATTGTGACTATAAAAGCTGTAAATGTCGCCACTGTTTTGTAAATTGATTTGGAATGCTATTGTGAATGGAATGCACAAAAGATGTTTGGAATGTTATATTCTACTGGAGTTAGAATTTTCATACACACATGTTCCCATCTATCATTATTTGGGTTACAGAGCTTGACAACTGAAGAAAACCAAAGTTCAGGCCAAAAATCAAAGAGACAGAGAACTTGTATAAACCAACTAAATCTGTTGTACCAGCAAAGAAGAAAAGCAAAGGTTTGTTGCAAATTTTAATCTGAACATTCTATATGTTGTCATTGCAATTTAAATGTTGATATTTCTATATGTTGCTGCTCATCCTCTACTAATTTGTTGTGATTACAGTGGCAGCGAAAAAAGAAAGAAAAAGGTGGTGTAGAGCCTCAAGTAGAAGTGGATCATCATGGCGAAAACAAAGGTAGAAGTTGACCTTGAAGAGCACACTGCAAATGACAGTTTTAGTCAGCTTATCACAGTTCCAGCTTTGGCAAATTTGGACCTTCAAGATTTGTTTTAGCTTCTGTTAGTCGGTTAGATTGTATTTTTGGCAGGCTAAGTATTTTGGGGCCTAACTATAGTATTTCGTATAGTATTTCAGAATGCGAATAATTGGACCTTTTTAAATGTCAGAATGTAGGAGCACTGGAGCAGCAACTTGTAAGTAGTTGATGGAAGCTTTGTAAGCACTCGATTGAGTTATGCCACTTAGGAGTAATTGATAAACTGATGCACTTGATTAGCTGCTGGATAAGCTGATGCTCTTGATTAGCTGAGTATCTGTCTGAACTGCTCTCTTTTGTCAACTGTTGTCTTTTGTTGTTGTTTACCTCTGTCTGAAACTCTGAATTGCTGAAAGGCTCGATCTGATTTGAACCGTTAGATCTGATTTCAATGGCTGGATGCTAAAGGTAGGTTACGTTATGACTTGCCTCAGGTAAGTTACTGAATCTGTGTCCTGTTCTAACTAAACAAATTAGTGTGTTCACTTAAAAAGGAAAATCGATCTGTATTTGTCTAATTTATGTTTGTTGTGATCTAATATGTAATCTTTGATGAAGCAGGGTTGGAACCAATGGCGTTATCAGAGACCATAGATGGTTGCGAACCTGACCAGGAAAGCTGCATGGTGCATTATCCAAGTCGCTTGATGCAGATTTTCTCGCTGAAGTTGGGTCAAATTCCTATCAACAGCAACTCAGTTGAATTATACGGACATATGGCAGTGAGGGATTATCGAGATTCATTGCTTAATTATATTGTGAATCGCAGCAGGGGAGGACCCCATCATCGTGAGTGCAACAGGTATTTACCTTTACAGAGTTGCAACTACTATAGGAACTCCACACCCCCACCCCACCCCCGTTTTTTTTTTTTTTTTTTTTTTTTTTTTTGGCAATATCTGCTCAAACACTGAAATGTGTCATATGCAAGAGAAAAAAATTGAAATAGAAATATTACCGATGATCTTCAAATCATTAAAGTTGCATTGGGCATTTGGGATAGAAGAGGTGGAAGAGTGTGGCCACTTAAATCCTTTTAATATCATCTGAGTTGATATATAGTAAAGTATTGTACTGATTGTGCTATCACGTGAAAACCAACATTACATTACTTCCAAAATCGGACAACAATCTAGCATTTGTTGCTTGGAGGATAGATAGGGAGACAAAGGTTAGTACCAGCTTTAAACCATCTCACTAGATCATGGCACTGGACCGAATAACAGAAAATGAGGTTGATAGAAACTACGCCTATCAAAAAAAGAAGGATCTAGATCCATGACAAAAGCAGAAGCAACAGAAGCATCTATCATGTAGAAATGAAATGCATTCTTCTTTGTAAAAAAAATGAAATATGTTCTTCCTTGAAGCTCCTCGACTTTACACCTGAGATTCGTTTTGGGCCTAATGAAATTTGTTGCTGTCATTCAGGACATCTCCAACATGCAAAAGCAGTTGACCCATGTGTGTGTGTGTATAGCTGATCCCACTTCCTTCCGCACCATGTACATGGTCTTCCTTGCTTATTCCCTCAAGCAAATATGCTCAAAGATGAATGAAAGAAGCATGGAAAATGATGTCACCTGGAGAAATAACCATCAGCTAGCTTTTTGTTTCTAGCTTTTCCACATGGACCAACAGATAGCAGAACCACAAATCACATGAGTGAAGTAGAATTGGGTAAGAAACTCTTAATCCATATATTAAACTGATCAGTAGAGGTTGGAGTACAGTCTTTTAATCGCATTAATTTGCACCGATAGCTGTAGCTACAAAACCCACACCTTACCCACTGGACAACGACAGAACAAGTGATTAACACTTTCTTCCTGAGTACCAAAAATACAGTAACTATCTCCATTCCACCTTATTTTCATCAGAACGTCTCTAGTTAACAAAGGATTCTGTGCTCCAGTAATGACATGGAAATTTTAATTTTCAGGGTAATTTCAGCACTGCACTGCAGATATATGTAAAACAGAAGGCCACCTGTTAACCATTTATACATGAAATTGATCAAGTCAGCAGAGTTAGATAGTTGAATGCTAAGAGTTGTTTCCACAATTTTATTCAGTGCAAACCGTCTTCTGAAAGGAGGAGCAGTTTTTGTCAATATACTATTAACACTAAGCATTGATCACAGTTATTTGACTGTAATGAAAAGTATCATAGAGGAGAGGGATGATTCTTCTTAGCCAACAATCCTCCAAAGGCCTTGCAGTTTCCCCACCACCTAACATAAAAACCTTTCTTTCAGAATATTTTTTTTGGACCCTTATTATTATTATCACAAGAAATACCCATTTAACTTCTTATTTGTCATACTTGTATATATTTGAGTTATTGGTGACAGTGGTTCCACTGTGAGGATCTTCTGTAGATGTTCGTATGTATAATACATATGCGTAATGCGTTGCAGGTTTTGTAGTTGATAAAACGATGGCTAATAGGATTATGCTTACATTATTTATGCAACTTTATGCTTAACTATTGTTAGATGATCTTGTGAATATTCAGTTTCATGTACAGCCAACTTGTGTTTGCAGAAAAAGCTCTGTTTTTCTAAAAAACAAAAGTGTAGAAGTCATGCTTCCATTTGTGACATACTGACATCCATTGGCAATCAACTAGAAAGTACATCAAACAGCACCAAGTTTTGTTTTAAAAAAACAAAAACAAAATGTACTGTGAGGATCTACAAATAACAATTTTGCAGGGTTCTCTCATTGAGATGACTGGCCCTAAGCGAGGTATCTCAATGTGTTCCTCTGTTGGAGTTCGACATTTCGATCAAGAAAGGAGAGCAACAAGAAGATGATCTACAGCTAATTGATGGAGTATCAGACTTCAGTGTGCTAATTACTCGTTGCCCATTCTCGAATCACATTATTGGTGATTGTGCTGCAGTTGACATCACTTTAGTACTTGTTCACAGAGCAGTGGAGGCCACAATAGAAGTTGTCATATCAAAAGTGCATAGTGCTTTCAGTTTACCTCTCAGTTCATTTGTTTTTATTCGTGGGTTACATAAGGAAATCCAGCTCTTTCATGGCACTATTGATGAGTCAAGTGGCTTAAAAAGATTTGTGATTGCTGTAAAGATGAATACTTGGATGCATTTGAAGTTCAACATAAAGTGTTCCAATGATCTTGAGACCATAGATATGCCAGTCAACAAATAATGGTTCATCTTACCTCTATCTCAGCAAAGGTGCACTCAGTCCAGGTCATTCTGGGTTGTAATACCTGAAAATCTGGGATTTGGTTGAGCAAGCGGTGCACTGACAGTTTAGTGGAGGTAGCTAGCACGGCAAGGCGCGAGGTCAAGGCAACGAAGAGCGACACGGATAGAGCAAGCAAGCATAGGCTACGAAGCAAGGGGGCAACAAACGAAAAGCTCCCCTGCACAAACTTCTTTGAGGGGAGCACTATATTGCAGAACAACTTTTCCCTCTACTCTAAAAATTTGGTCCATTTCCTCCGCACAGTGTTGAGAGGAGCTCAAGCCATTTCAACCAATACCAAACTATGCCCACACCATAACTTTTTTTGTATTTGGTTTCGTTCAAGCTTGATTTTCACAAGCAAGCGCGAGAACCTTTACCAAACAAGGCCAGATATAATTGAACACTGAACAATTCACCACTAGAATTTATCACTTGAGAAACTTAAGCATAGGCTCAAGAGAATTTCACATGAATCCTACCAACCAGGAACAAGAACATGTTCAGCAGACAGAAGATAACTTAAATTCCCAGCATACAAGCACAGATAAACATGACAAGTTTACTACAACTGCGACAACAGACACTTAAATTACCACAGCACAACTACACAACTAGATAGATAGACTGTAGTCAGCAGAAGCAGCAGCAGCACCGGGGGAGGACCCCCTCCTTCACTCCTTGGCAGTCTTGTTGATGAGCGACTTATGGATATGGGGATGACGCCGCCCCCGGCAATGGTACCCTTGATAAGGGTGTCGAGCTCCTCATCACCGCGGATGGCCAGCTGCAGGTGACGCGGGGTGATGCGCTTCACCTTGAGGTCCTTGCTGGCGTTGCCCGCCAGCTCGAGGACCTCGGCGGTCAGGTACTCGAGGATAGCCGCCGAGTAGACGGCGGCGGTGGCGCCGACGCGGCCGTGCGCCGAGGCACGTGACTTCAGCTGGCGGTGGATGCGGCCCACCGGGAACTGCAAACAGGAAAGCAAGCGCGTGACGAGGAAATTCGCAGATCGAGCTGACAAGGAACAAATTCATGGGACGCGTACAGATCGAGCAGTAAGAAACCCCAGATCTGAAATTCTCTAGACAGGGAAGCGACGAATCGACGAGAAAGAGAGGAAGCGAGAGGGAGGGCGGGTACCTGGAGTCCGGCGCGGGAGGAGCGGGAGACGGGGGCCTTCTTCCCCTTGTCCTTGTCGGTGCTCTTGGCCGCCGTCGTCTTGGCGGCGAGCAGACCCTTGCCTCCCTTTCCCGCCATCGCCGCCGGAAACCCTAGGCTGGAGGAGGTGGGTGCGTGCGGCGCGCGGCGAGGTCTCGAGGAGAGCGGGAGGCGCGGAGGGCTTTGGCTGCGTCTGGAGAATTTCCCCTGTTGAGTGCGGGAGCAGAGGTCCTTTAACGCGCCCGCATCGCTGGGGAAATTTTCGGGTTGCGTTTGAATCCGGTGGGCGGCGAGTCCCGAGGGCGCGCGCGCTCTGAGTTTTCGCGGCTTCCCGCCCGGGCGTGAAAATTTCGGACGGCGGCGGCGGCGCGGATGGGACCACGGTGAGTGAGGTACTGAGGTGGGCTAGGCCTTAGCGCTTTGCTAGTTTCCTTTCCGGGCTGTGTGAGGCTGGCGATATCTGGCCCATTGGTTGGCTTGCCAGACAGCCCGAGGGGAGGGACGGATCCCGGGCGGGCTCGGCTGTGCTGTGGGCCTGTGGCTTGCGGGCCGCCCCAGCCGTAGTGGGGAGTGTGTGGGCTGGTAGCCCGCCGCTGCAAAGATGCCAAGTTGACGATTGAAACAAGGAAAAAGTCTACTTTCGGTCAATTTTTTGCGAAAGTCCGATTTTGGTCCCTCAACTCTAAAACGGACAAAAAACGGGTCCCTCAACTTTTCAAACCGTGCAGATTTCGTCCCTCGCCGGGTTTGGGCCGGTGGTTTCGCTACAAGTAACTCCGGTTTTTCCTACAGTGAAGGTGGTTTCGGTTTTTCCCTTTTCTTATTTATTTCGGCTTAAATCTTTCAAAAATCATAGTAAATCATAGAAAATTCATAAAATAGAAAATCTAATTTTGTTGGACTCCACATAAGTAGAGCTACACAATAAATATATAATATGGTATACTTTAATATAAAATTTTTGCTATGAAGGTTTTGCCTTTTTCTTTTTATTTATTTCATCTCAATATTTAAAAAATCATAATAAATTATAAAAAATCATAAAATTGAAAAACCAATTTTGCTAGACTCCACATGAACATATTTATACAATAAAAGATATATAGGTGTACTATTTAATTTATTGGCCAGATCCATCGATCGGGTTCACGGCATACCGTGCGTGCGTGATCAGGTCAAGACAAACAAACCTAGCTAACCTAACCTAGCTAAAGAGCCACAAGAACTACGCTTTGTGTTATTATTGCGCCTCATGTGGAGTCCAACAAAATTGAATTTTTTATTTTATAATTTTTGTAATTTACTATGATTTTTTAAAGATTGAGCTAAATAAATAAAAAAGAAAAAAGGCAAAACCTTCTAGCAAAAACTTTGTACTAAAATATACCATATTATATATTCATTGCGTAGCTCTACTCATGTGGAGTCCAACAAAATTGGATTTTCTATTTTATGAATTTTTACGTGATTTACTATGATTTTTGAAAGATTCAAAATAAATAAATAAAAAAAAAAAAAAAAAAAACCATGGCCACTGTAGCAAAAACCGGAGTTATCTGTAGCGAAACCACCGTCCAAACCCCACCGAGGGATGAAATCTGCACGGTTTTAAAAGTTGAGGGACCCGTTTTTGTCCGATTTTGGAGTTGAGGGACCAAAATCGGACTTTCGCAAAAAAGTTGAGGGACCAAAAGTAGACTTTTTTCCTTGAAACAACGTATTAGTGCTTGAACCGACCTATAATTAATTATTAAGTGGACTGTTCATTTCTTCGTTCACCTGTTCAAGTTTTTTTGAGTTAGAACTATCATCAAGCGCATATAATTATCGATCAAAACATAAGAGCACTCACACGGTCAGCAGACTCTACCATGGTTTCTATCCTCATTTATTACCCCTCTATTTATTGCTTTTTGCTGATGTGGCGCTATATTTATTGAAGAGAGAGGGAAAACACAAGAAACCAAGTCTATCTAAGAAACCGGTCTTCACGTAAAACCAAGACAATTTGTGAGAGTGATAAGTGGGCCATGTGACATCATGATAGAAAATTGCATTATGGGAGATAGTTTTTGCGACACAATATCCAAGACTATAGAAACCATGATAGTTTCTAGCAGATCGTGAGTGCCCTAAGGTCTCGGATTTTAAAACCGACCAAATGTAATTAACAAAATGAGTTTTAGTCACTTCTATGCCACTTCAGATGCCTGAATTAAAGAGACTCGACATGCATGAGGGGAGCGTTGAAGTATAATTGATTTTTTTTTTCACATTAGTTTATAATATAAGTAGAATTTTAAGGTCATGTTTGGTTCCTAGGGACTAAACCTTTTTTTAGTCTAAAGACTAATAAAAAAAAATTCCTCTAAGAGAGTCTTTTTAGGGACTACTAGAGGAAAAGTCTTAAAAAAAAGCTCCTATTTGGTTTAGTAGGGACTAAAAGAGACTTTTTTTTAGTCTCAAGGACTCGACATGCATGCACGCTTGCTAGAATTTTATCTAACCCTAAACAGGACCCCTTACTTTGTGCATGTGTGTAACAAAAAGAGAATTGTCTCGACCGACGATGCGATGCAGCATGGCGTGTAGTAAACATGTTCATGCATGCCCCCTTGCTGCTGCACGATGATCGAGTAGTACTATGTGTACTAGCAAGCGTGCATGCATGCGTCTGTCTGATCTACATCGATCGATATGTGACGCATCGTGCATGCTAGACACGGTCTCGTTCCGTGCGTCGTCGTGACTGCGTACGTGTGCATTTATAATATGGTCGGGCTGCATGCAGCTCGTGTTTCATGTAGTATCAATCATCGGAGTACCGCCATAAGTAGACCATGCAACATGCATATCAGCCAACGCCGCAGTGCATGCGCAAGTAGCGCAGGGGCAGGGGCAGGGGCAGGGGCAGCCGGGCAGGGGGTTTACACGACCACTCATGCGCGCGCGCACACACACAACACAAGCCAAGCCAGCGCTCGTACGCACAGTCTATACGTTGCCGCTGCAAACTGCAGTTGCAATACACGGGGCGCCGTCGCACGCATCGACCCGTACGCACGCACGAGCAGCACAAGCAGCTAGTAGCAGTGACAGTGAGTATGCATGTGACTGTGAGCGGTGACCTCCAGAGGCCGCCTGCTCTGCTCTTCCCGGACAGGGACAGTGATGATGAGGCGATGATGCGGCGCGGCGCGGCGCGTGCGTACGGAGTACGTACTCCTATGTGCGTTGGAGCGCCGAGCGCGGGCCGGCCGGCGTCCTCGGGGGCCAGCGCAGCGTTGCCATGCATGCGTGTACGTGGGCGCAGCGCACACGCAACACCACGCGCCAGGCCCGGTGGTCTGGTGCCAAGCCCTGGTGGCTAGCTATGGATCTCCTATGCATATATGTATGCAGCACGTACGCGCGCATGCACCGTCCCCCGTGTACCTGCGTCCAGCCCCGCACATGGATGATCTGGGACGACGACGACGACCAGGGACGACGCAGGCAGCAGGGGCTGCGGACGTGGACACGGACACGCCGACACGGCCGCGCGCGCGCCGGCCTGCCTAGCTAATGTTACTTGTAGCAGGCAGTTGGCACGCACACGCGGCACGGCACGGCAGACGATAGCAAGCGATCGAGAGGCCGGCCGAGAGAGACGGACGGACGGTGGCGTGCGGTGCGAGGAGGTAGGCAGAGAGAGGTCTCTGCCCTCTGATCGATCTCTGCTAGCTCAGAACATCGATCATCGACGGGCCGGGACCGATAGCTAATACACAGCTTCGTGGCTTGGACATATGTAGCCATCCACAGTTTGGCCAAATTTGGGGGCATCTGCATATGCACCATGCATGCCATATTGGCATGCATTATGACGCATGACGATGCATGCATGCGAATGGCCAGGGGGTGACGACGATCCATCAGCTGTATCGATCGGTGCTTTCTTGGCGCCATGCACGTAAAGATTCTGCCTGGGGACAATCTACGGATCCATTTCTTCGACTTGCGAAATAAAAGGGGGCCCTGTGCCGTGCGTAGCTGACGAGTCCTCGCTCCTGCTGGTACGTAGGACCCAGATAGGACCCTTGTCGACTTTATCGTCCGTCCAACGGCCCAAAGCATGCTAGATTTACAATTCTTACAATCCAGAAGATGCTGCCTGCAATCAATTATTACAAAATCATTACAAAAAAATCCCGCAATGGGCATCCTGACAGCCTCCAAAGAGAGGGGAGCGCTGAAAACAAGTTCATCATCAAAGAGATTTTTTTTTTTTTTTTTCAAAAAGTCAGTAGGGGAGTCCCCTGCCTTTTTTTTTTTTTTTCAATTAAATGAAAGAATGAGTATGTACAGACTTACAGCAAAAGAGGTAAAAGAAAAGGGAAAAAGGAACAAAGAGAAATACAAGGCAACCAGCCCAAATAAAAGAGAACAAAAAAGAAGGCATCTACAAGAGGTTCTCTCTCCGGCCAGGAGGCAATGAGGGCACTTGTTGCCAACTTGGCTTTGGTGCAAACCACTCCAAACTCAGGAACAGTTTTTTGAAGGCATCTATGTCTCTTCTACCATTGTGGAAGATGATACAGTTTCTAATTTTCCAAATGGCCCAACATGCTGTTATCATGACTTCACAAAATATCACGCTTTGGAAGTCAGCCCTTGCCTTCAGAACCATGTCCAGGGGGCAGTCCAAAATCCCAGGCAATGTCAACAAAACTCCAACAGTCTTTGCAGAAACGACAACTAAACAAGAGGAGGAAGGAGGACTCTTCAACATGATGGTCACATAGGACACAGTTGTAGCTTGTTAGGTGCATATTTTTCCTTTTGAGGATACCCCTTGTGTTCAATCTGTCTCTCAAAAGTGCAGGGTTACCCGCTTTCCAAAGCCATCCGAATAGTGGAGAGACAGGGGTGTGACCAATGAGTATCCGGTAGGCCTTCCTACTTGTGAATTTTGAATTGCCCCAACTGTAGGTCCGTGTCATGTATGTTTTCATCCCAGTCTCTATTTTCAATGACCTGCATGAGCTCTGTCAGGCCATGCAATTGTTTGTGACAAGGGAAGTCTAAAGATTCTATCCATTTCTTGATTCTAGAAAAATCTGACCGAGCATTTTGGTTTTCTAGCATATGAAAATAGTTGTGGGTATTTGGTTTGAAGAGGTTGATCAATCCAGATGTCCAGCCAAAATAGGATTGAGTTTCCAGCAGTGGGGTTGCAGGTTGCCATATCATTGAACTTGCTAAAGAGCTTCATTACATCAAAGAGAAATTTCATGTCTCATGCCGTGTTGAGGCTGCAAATCAACTCTATTTCGCTTGCCAAACGGACCTCGAGAGTACGAAGCCCATCGGATAGTAATGCCTGTAGATGGTAACGAACATATGAGAAAGCAATGGAACCGGTTCGACTACGTCCCACTGGTATAAACAAATGACATGCTATATATCATGTAGAGCGGAGATGACCACACACACGCCAAGCAGATGCGTATATTACAAAAATATAATCCATAAAAACAAATCTAATGATACTCAACATTAGATATTGAACTTAGCACTATGGTAGATTTTTTTTTTTTTTGAAAAGAGTTATATTATAACTCGGCTTATAAGAAAGCCAAAGCGAGAGTAACATAGTTGCTGGGGATACCAGCTTACAAGAACAAACAAACGAAAATAGCCAAAAGGCTTAAAACCATATTACAATGTTCACTGACAACAAACTATATTTCAATAATATCTGTAGATGTCAGTGGCCTCTGCGCGAACGTAGACATTCATTGCTCTATCAACTTCTTCATCTGTTCAACATGCTTCCTGTCAGCCTCCTTAAGCAGCACCAGTCATTTCTATATGAAAGATAAAGCAAGGTATATCATATCATTTGGAGATTTTGGGAAGGATTTCTCAATTGCCATTTTATTCCTTGTTAACCACAAAGGCCAACCAAACCCGGCAAAAATAAACATCAGGATCCTAGCCGGCAACGGCCCACACTCCTGTAGCCAATCACTAGAGAGCTCCATCAACGAACTCGGAATCCTTCCCAGGATCCAACTGTCCTTTACCATAGCCCACCACTATGGTATAATTTTCAACAAGTTTTATTATACTTTTTCATGTATGAGCTCTGCATTGAACCTCTCATGCTTTTTTTTTTTTTTGAAAGAGCTGAGGATGAGCCATGCAAAAGGCATTGTTCATGTATTCCAAGAAAGATCGATGTGGACAGATGCTCACATTCCGTCCTGAGGTCATAGTGCGTCACCCTAGCTCCGATCCCATCTGCTGCCTGCGACCTCCACAGGCTGCACTGCAGTGCACCGCACCCTCGGATTGCTCTAGCTACGTTCACGTGAACAACTGAGCAGCTCTCTTCTTTCTCTGTCTCCATCGTAATTTCTCCGGCGCAATGACCGTTACAGTGATTCGGCCCATGGTCCTACTGTCCCAGTGCCAACTACAGTACGAGTTTAATAATCTCTTATATATGTTTAATTAACGTTAAACACTCAAGAGCACGTACTACGTAGTACAAACAAGAAAACGATGGGACCTCCTATGGTCTTTGCAGCTACAGAATGTAGGCAGAGAATAGTGACGAGAGAAGTTCGTCATGTAGCGTGTCTGCCACTGCATGCTGCTAGAGCTTCACTGGGTCCCGTAACAGTCGTGGCTCCGCAATCGTTAAACCGACCTCTTTTTGTCTCTGCTACCCTGATACAGTGCAGATATACTGCACACACTAATTCAGAGATCAGTCGTCCCCTCGTCTGCATCTCAACTATATAGTGTCAAACTGCAGCAGCATGCATGCCCATTGCCCAGCCCATTGTAGGAGTATACTAGTATGCAAAACCACCTACGAACGCCGTTCTCTCACTGGAAGGCGATGCGATGATGATTGGCCATTTCAGTTCCCAGCCCTAGATAACTGAAGCAGCTGGCACATGTTACATGTACAGTACGATAGAGTACTACTACACATCGTGACGATTGACAACCACCCCCTCCTTGGTCCTTGCATATGCATGGGAGACCAGGCAGATTCAGGAGTACTACTCCTACACAGCATAGATGCGAAAGGTACCCTGTCTGTGTGCCTGCCATCCCATGTGTGTGTATAGTACATATACTACATCGGGCTGTCAGTATCATCATACATACAGTACGATCATGCATGCTTGCATATTGTAGCCCTAGTGAGTGGTATACCGTGGAGCTAGCTGGGACCTTTTTTTTTTCTCGAGTGCATAAAAGATTTATGTATCATTGTATTAGGTAAAAGAGTTTTCACAAACATACTACTATATTAGGTAAAAAAGTTTAGACATACATACGACGCGCTTCTAATGAACGTTGAAGAAGGTTAATGTAGCATAGTCGTAGCTGAACCACCAGGAAGATCGATCTCCACGTTGATATTACATAAATAAACAACTAATAATAACGACGACGCCCCACCCGCTGACCTGCGCCGCCGAGTGCGGCGGAGGATCTCACCGCACCTGCGGTCCCCGCAGCTGCCCCTACAACAACATCCGTAACTGCCTCCTCGAATCCGTCACCTTGCTGCTTGAAACCCTCTGATTAAGGTACCAATGCTCCTGACTTCCAGCTCTGTCGACGTCTGGGGGCTTCGACGCAGCATCAGGCTTGCAGCCAAGCACGACCAACGTGACCCTAATCCGGTACGCTAGGCACGACGGGTCATGTTGAACAGATTGGAAGGCCGTCTGGCGGACGCACTCTCCAACTCGCCTGACTTCGGTGCTTTGGCGTGCTTCCACCTTCACCGGAGAGGGAAATCACGCCGCCAAGAGGGAGATGTTGTTGGCGTTCCCCATGATGCGCCCCTCGCCGCTCGAGGGCGGCGCCATTGGGGAACCGACCCAGCTGTGGCCGACGTCGACCAATACTCGTAGTGCATTTGCTATAGTTTTAGTACATCGTCTCTGCTCCGTCGTTAGAGCCGGCGCCTTGTGTTGTGTTTCCCCTACTTTGACCTTTGGCATCTCGCCATCGGCCATAGTGGGGTATGTAATAACTCTACTTTCTCTTAATGTAATACGTGCACAAACGCGCTTTCGGGAAAAAAAAAACTAATAATACTGACTTAACGGCGCGACCTAACTCGTTCAGCGCCTCGGCACCGTCCGCAGGTCGCCGCGGAAGAGCTTGTCAGATGCCGCTAGCCGGGTGGCTAGGGTTCCAGCCCACTAGTGGTCGCCTGACTCGCCTGCTCTCTTACTGTTACACTGTGCTGCGCGGCCATTAATTTCATTTGACGACTGCTACAAATTCATTCATACGCTAGTAATACTCCGTAGTAAATAGTAATACTACCAGTCGTAGGTTGAGTACGTGTCTTGTTGGATGATTGAGAGCACAGCCTGATGAGGCTCATGGAATGGAGCGTAGGAGTACTCCGTAGTACGTATGTGTTTACGTGGTTTTACATACTAGGAGTACAGCAGGTACAATTAAATCCTAGAGAGACGACACGGAGAGGAAAGAGGACAACGGAGATTGGTCAGGAATGGCAGCCGAAAAACCTCCGAGGAGAGCAACAAGACAAGCACGCCGCTCAACGAGGCGGATCTATCGATCCACGAATGAGATTGGAATTGGAGCGTTGTTTGCTAGTAGTAGCCTCTTCAGTTCTCTCTGAGTGTGACCTGTGTACGTGGCCCTACCCCTGCATGCATATATAATATATAAGACCTGAAAAAAAAGTGTCATACGTCGACTTCAATTCGTAGATGGAACAAAAGTGTGCACAGTCAGCTCAGACGATGCAGATCGATCGAGATGAGAGTCGTAGGTACTAACTGGAGTATATAGGAGTATATTGTATGGACATGTCCAATTGAAAATGTCACTCGACTTTCGGGAACAAAGCCAGTACATAGTAGTTTGCATGCAGAAGAGATAAGATCTGAAAAATTCAGGAGAAATGCATGGACTGATCGATATCGTCCATGTTTGACAAGGTGACCTATCAAGGTACAGTAGTGTACAGTAGGGTGGCTGTCCGTTTTCAGCTGCTCATCATATACAGTCTTCGTAACAGGTCCACCTGAGACTGAGTAGTCTACAGTGTACATTGTATATGACCTGTAGTACTGTATAGCTGGTCAGATCACAGTGTAAACGTAGTACTATGTAGTACGCCTGGTTCAAAACTCTGCAACACACACATATGTGGCGCCAAACAATCCATTGTCTTTACTCCTGCCTGCATATTTGAAACAGTTATTAATTAATAGTCATCAACCCTGTGCAGCGATGAAGCCACAAAGAAATTGGGGGGGGGGCGGCTAAACTAACTCATCTTATAGACGTGTAACACCTTCTTCTCAAACCACTTCTCTAGCGTGTTGTGCTGACAGGTTACAATTTGAGGGTTTTGGCAGATTCTTTTACCCTAAAGTAAGATATCAGGCGGTTTGTGGGTGGTTGCTGCAGTTGTTTCAGTTTTCTCTGTCGCTGTGATTGTTTAGAGTCTTGGCCATGTTGGCCGTTGAGTGGTAACCCGCGTTGATGTCCCAATCCAACCGGGTGAGTTTAGGTAGGTTTTTTCTTTCTTTTAGCGTTGTTTGTCTTTGTAACTTGCACCTTCTGGCGTCTCCTTCTTTTTAATATAGCGGACAGCTCTCCTGCTGGTTCGTTTTTTTAAAAAAGTAAGAAATCAGGCAATAGCTAGACAACATATAATCAACAAGAAAGGACAAATTTAGTCCGATGTTTTGGTTTCAAAGTACGTAGTGCCAGTGGAATAAAAGATTAGTGAAGAGTAAGACCATTTTTTTTTCTTCTAAAAACGCTAGCGGGACTTCTGCCACACAAATATACTAGTAGAGGAAATAGGTGTAACTACAACAAAGACGACCCAAATGAGAAGTTTAGATCCTCAAAGCAAAAGCGGCAAGCGATGTAAGCCACAAGCATAAGTTCTCCAGTTGCTTGGCTTCTGCACTACTCTGCTGTAATCTAGCTTCTTCCTTAATCTTTTCTATGTAAATGTATCACGTCAGAGATTTGTGTTGACGCGAAAATGTTTCTGCTTCCTAAGGATCATTTGGGCATCATTATTGTTCGAGTATTTGTCCAAAAACGCTTTGTAAAGGAGTGTTTCTGGAAGAATGACATCACATCACGCTGAAGGGCTGAGAGACACAGAGAGTGTGGGGGCAAAGAGGAGAGGGCATTGGAATCGGAGACGCAATGCGGACGACATCACCGCCTGCATGCTGCATTCTTTGGACAAAAACGACGCCTGCGCTATTTCAACGCTATGTGCATGCAGCGGGTACATGAGACACAAACGACGTGTGTCCTATGCAAAATTTTGTCACAGCCTCCTTCCTGGACACCACACGTACACGCTAGACAGAGCGAGACCGGCTGGCCGCCCGGCCAGTCACTCGGCCTCTTCCTACCTCCTTACACACTTCGCCAGTGATATATCTGTGACTGGAGCGATCAGAGAGCTGTGGGCGCGCAGGTAGCTGCTGCCGCTTCAGCACGCACATGCACGGCAGCGCACAGCGCCGGCCATCAGGCACCTGCTGCGCGCTTGCTCACGCCCAGTCGTCGTCACCATGCACCAGTCTCCCCACCGTACCGGCCGGCCAGGCCGCTAGTAGCTACTCCATGATCGATCGTCGTCGTCACAGGAGTACAGGACCAGCTATAGCAGGCGCAGCAACACCACCATGCACACCGGCCGGCCCTGTGGACGACGACGACTACACCGAGGACGAGGAGATGTCGTTGGCTCCACCCGCCTCCGCCTGCCACCTCCCGGCGATGTCGGCGGCGGCCCTCAGCGCGTCCGCTCCAGCGCCGAGCAGGCCCCCTGCCGGAGAATCCCACGCGGTACAGCCCCTTGGGACCCTCCAACAGTCGTCGCTCGCCGCCTGCTCAGCCTTTGCCTTGTTGCCGTCCTCCGTCGTGAACAGATCGCCGTCGTCCTGCATACATGCGTGTATTCACGACGGCCGATCAGATACAGGAGTTTCTACATATGATCTGATGGCCGGCCGATCGAGTGCCAGACCGGCGACGACGTGCGTACCTTGAGCCAGAAAGGACGTTGCTTCTGTAGCCGGTGGCGAAGATGACGGCGTCCAAGGCCATCTCGTTGCCGTCCACGAACCTCACCCCGTTGCCGCCGGTGAATGACTCCACTTCTGGCACGATCTGCATCATCACAAACATATAAAATGGATTGAATGAGCGAAGGTCAAATGGAATGTACTACACACCACTACAAAATACACGTCCGTATGTACGTCGATCGCTAAACGACACACCAAATCTCGTAATAACGTTACTATGTATGCATATGTATGTCGGACCACCATTACATGTGATTGCACAAAAAAAAAGTTGCTGCTAGAGACCAGTACGCAAATAAGGGCATCGGAGAATGGTCCGTGGAGATGCTATTTTTGTTCAGGTCGCAGTTTATTTTGTTGTCATGCATGCATGATGCTATACGCCTCAGGATTTGTGAACAAGATGACAGCTACCCGGCCCCAAGTACAGACACCTGCATGCTGGCGACGACAGGGAGGGTAAAAAAAATAAAGCCATGGAGCCCGGCTTCCGGCAAAGAGGCATGCATGCATTTGCTCAGATAAAACTGTAAAAAAGTATTCACACTCACTCATCACCTCAACACACGCACCAACAACAAAGAGATGGATGGATACTCTATAGGTGGGTGAAAAGAATGTTGTGGAAACCTCAAAAGTGAAAGCCGGCACTGAATGAAAGCTTCAGACGACACTCGTTGCCATGCACGAACCAACGACACACTCTTTTACTCTTTCCATTCAGTGCCGATCGACTTTTGACAGCGGCCCTCACCTTGATGTTTCCAGATTTGATGAACGACCATGCTCCCACGTCCAGAACAGGGCTCTTGCCGGTGATGTTCTTGATCTCCAGCGGGCCCAGCTTGGGTCTCCTCAGCCCGTGCTTCTCGGTGTCTCCCAGGATCATCTTGGCGACGAGGAGCAGCAGCTTGTCCACCAGCTTGATCGGCAGCCATCGAAGCAGTTTCATGGCGATGCCGAATGTTGAGGCCCCGAACATCTCTCTCGGTAGAATGTGCACCTATGTTCAATTTGTTCATAAGTACAGTACATTTTTTTATAATAATCGGACATGTATATATACTATATAGATAGTATGTTGTTAGCTGCAAAGTTAACAAGATATACATGTATATTTACATGCCACCACGAACATTTTTTCTTGAAAACACAAGAGGTTTGCGCGTTTGCGCATCTTTATTATTAATTAAGACTGAGACATAGTGTTGGTTACAACGATGCACCAGGAACGATGCACTAAGGGATATCATTTTTTTTTGTGATTTCACTAAGGGATACCGTTATACAATCAGTTCCGCCCTCTCTAGTGGAGAGGGAAAGTGCTATTACTCGCCTCCTACTACCTAGTCATCATCGGCGATTAGAAAGAATGAATAAAGATGGTGAATAATGCATGGTACCCACTCTTTTTATGAACAACTAATGGGAAAAATATAGTGCCACAAAAATACAAGGGTTGATGATGCAGGACGACACAAGATCTTATATGAATAATAAAATGATCCATCTTTAACCGGTACTAAAAGCCATACATATGTAGAACTTCACTTATTCATAGAATTAGTTAACCACTAACAATGCATTTGCTAGGCTAAATAACTTGACATTACTGCATGTTTTTGTTCTAAAGAGAGAGAGAGAGAGAGAGATAGAAAGGTACTATGTAGTGATCAAGTAAGTGTGGCAACTATATATATACATAGGAGTACATACATGAAACTTAAGTGTACGTGTCCAACATATATATAGGAGGAGTATTTGGCAGACGTATAGGTATATCAAACTTGTATATATATATATAGGAAATGTATGCATATAGGAAGAAGATATAGTGAAGAAGAGCTAGCTTAATTAGCTGCTGGTAGCTTACCCCGCTCCTGATGGACATGAAGGGCATGGCACCGTGCTCACACAGGTCCAAGCACATCTCCATGCCGGAGTTGCCGCAGCCGACGACGAGCACCCTCATTCCCTTGAACCTCTCCCCGCTCCTGTACGTGCTGGAGTGCAGCACCTCCCCGGCGAACCTCTCCTCCCCTTCACCGTCGGCAACACCACCTCCGCGTTCTCCCCGCTGGCCACCACCAGCCACGGCGACGCGTACTCCATCTCCGACGACGACGACACCGCCGTGACCCGCCAGAGCGACGCGTCGGCGTCGTAGCGCGCGCGGGTCACCGTGCGGCCGAAGAGCGGGGACACGCCGAAGCGCGCGGCGTAGGAGCGGAGGTAGCGGAGGAAGTCGTGCTTGGTCGGGTACGTGGGGAAGTCGGCCGGGAAGCGGGCGTGCGGGAGCTCGCAGAAGACCTTGGGGAGGTGCAGCCGGAGCCGGTCGTAGGTGCGGTTCGTCCACAGGTCGGCGATGTCGTCGGAGCGCTCCAGCACCGTGAAGGGCACACCGTGCTGGCTCAGCGTCGCCGCCACGGCCAGCCCCGACGGCCCCGCGCCCACGATGATGGGGCCACGCACCAAGCACGCCTGCTGCCGCTTAGGGCAACCACCAGAATCTTCTTGCTGCCCCTGCATGGCGTGCAAGTTTGCAACACAAGCCAATGCAAGAACCCACCAGTGAGCTGGAGATATCTTATTAGCTCAAGTCGTCTCTGAGCTCAGCTCAGCTCTTGCAGGAGCAGGACGTATGTAGTGCTGAGCACTAGCAGCAACGGAAGATGTCTGATGCGATGGACGACGCAACACTACTAGCAGGTGACTCTTCCTAGTCATAGAGGATGGACACCATGATCGTAGCACACACAAACACTACTCCCTGTCTCACTCGCTCACCTGATGTCTGATGGATGGATGGGAGGAGGATTGCTAGGAGGTAGCTGAAGGTGTAGGCAACGTCTTTTTACCACTCCTCTTGCATGCACTACAGTGACAGTGTAAGCACGGAAGGGAGTTGAAAAATTGAAAAAGCCTATAGCTCCTCAGGCTACTAGCTCACGAGGGTCCCTCTCCCCTATATATAAGGGGAGGTGAAATGTAAAAAGGGCTGCTTTACATTGTACATAGCCCATTTTTATCACACCACTGTTGGAATGATTGCCACCAATCTTTCCAGGACCAAAAAACAATAGTTTTTCTCCTCTTGTTTTAGTAATATTTTTTATATTTTTTTTAGCTAGAAGATGTGTGCTCCTCTGCAGGAACCTATAGAACGAACTCAGATCATCACCAAATCTGATATCAGATCCTGTTATGCAATGCACTGCATATCGACAGGCTAATCATGTACGCGCCATTCCCAGCATATGCATGAACATTGTTTCCCGTGTTGCTTCCGCGGATCTTAAGATGAATCCTTCAAAGTGGTCCTAGGTCTCTGTTCATCCCAACCAATAATCACTAATCTCCTTGTTCTCTGAATAATAAACATGGGTATTGCTGCCACATGCATATATCCAGAAAGTATATATATATACAGATAGGCTTTCTTCTGAATATATACTTAGCATGGTGGAGCACAACTCCAGAAAATCGCTGGCAAGTAGAAAGTCCTGAACTGGGACGACATTCTGGAGCACTTTGACAGATAGCCTAGGTCAACCCTATTACTTAAAAATAAGATTTAGAAGGATCCTCAGAGCTTACTTTATTGGCAGCCTATCACCTAGCTACTAAACCTACTAATTGCTAACTAATGTCACATTTGGACTACTGAACAAGCTTAGTTTGAATAGGAAGCAGGGAGGAAGAACCAGCTTAGTGTGGAATAGGAACCAGGAAGGAAGGACACACAGGTGAAGAAACCCAGATTCATTGTTGCAATTTGTAATGGTTTACTTTGTAGTTGCCTTGTATGTATTGTCAGATAGGAAGAAGTAAATGATGCATACTGAATCTCTGACACAGATGATCATCAAAAGCTACAGATTCATGAGGTGCTGTCTGGTTTAGCCCCCTGTCTCCACTAAGTGTGACATAATCCAATTAATAATTAAATTATGTAATCAAGAAGTTGATATGGTGACAAATTCTGCACTGTTGATTGATAGGTCGAGCGAGGAGAGGACATGCACTACAGCTACTCACATATATCAACAGCACATGGATGTTCACACTGAACACATTGGATGATCTGCAAGAATTCAATAACAGAAGTGGCTGCTGCTCTATATATCTTAGTGAAATATTAGCTGTTCTGTTTAGAGGTTGTGCTTGTGCGTAGTTGGATAATGGTACTTTCAGTTCAACTCATAATGAAGAGATGGAAGAACGAAGGAGTCAAATATTATTCTTTTTCTTGAAGATGCTCGGCAAACATGGATACCATGATGAAGTTGCAGCATCATATGACTGACATGCTAGATAATAGGAAGTCAGATACATTAAAAACTCTTGTCAAACTAAACCTGAGCCTAAAGACAGTGTGAACATGAATGGCAGCTAAAAAGCAAACATATTCAATGAGTTTCAGCAAGATTGGTCAAAACAGTAAACACGATGGGCTTACATTTCAGACAATAGAGTACCCACAGCTTCAGTTTATTGCCCGGCATCCGCAGAAGAGATCATCTGAGAGGCAAGCTTCCTTGTCAAGCAGTTCCTGATATCAGATTGAATCGAAGTAAAAGATTCGAGAGAATTTATTGCCCACGTTCATTAAAAAGAATTTATTACCCCCAAAAAATGCAGTGTATAGAGGAGGAAGTAGGACACACCTAAGCCTACAAACTTTCGCAAAAAAGAAACCTCCGGATGTCTGAGGCATTTCATCGAACATATTTGGAGTGCGGCAGGAGTAGAACCTTTCGCAAAAAGAAACCTCCGGATGTCTGAGGCATTTCATCGAACATATTTGGAGCGCGGCAAGAGTGGAACCTTTCGCAAAAAGAAACCTCCGGATGTCTGAGGCATTTCATTGAACATATTTGGAGTGCAGCACGAGTGGCGTTCCAATCTTAGGCCTTCAACTGCACCTGCAAAACAAAAAAGCCTAAGCAAGAAGTCAACAACGGAGGATAGATTTGATGAACCAAATGACGATCATACGCTGCTGAAATTTACAGCCCGTACAAAATAATCTCTATGCCGTTTCTCGAGACCATCGCGGCGCCGCAAGCAGTGCCCCTCCGCCCAAGAATAGGAGTGCCACTGCCACGACAAGGGATACACATGAATACGCTTTCCTGACAGGGAAGCGAGTTTACAGGAGCATGTGTTCGTATTCTGAAAACGTATAGTGGAAATACGCTACCGATGTGCAGGTTGGTATTGCATTTACACAAGCTAAGAAAGAACTCCAAGAGTTCCCCAAAAATATGACCCCAAAAGCTTTATATTGGGGGCTCTCTTAAATAATTGTTTCTAAAAAAAGAGTGTCCTCCACAGCAGCTCCCCCAATACCTTGCACCAAAAAAATTTAAACTTGTCACATCATCAATTAGTTGCATGAGGATGATCCTAAAAAATAAAATTAGTTGGTGCGAAAGCAGGGGAGGACGAGCTGGAGGAAGGTTGGGGGCGCTGCATGGCTCAAGATATACCAGGGGGTGCCGGCTAAATTATCCAGAGCCACTAAATATTAGGGGAAGATTTGGGGAGCTGTTGGACCAGTGTTTTTTCTTCTAATCATGCAAATTTAGTTTTGGGGCTATTATTAGCCTTCTCTTGAGTTGCTCTAAGATGGGAGAACATGCAAATGATTGCCTACGCCATGAGTAAAAGTTTGATATGCCCCTTTTATGTGTACTACAGGGATGAAGGAATCAAAACTCAATAATGCAGACATTATGCTCGGCGAGTGAGGATCTTATCCAGTGCTACCAACAGTCTGTAGAAAATGTTATCACCTTGTCCTTGTGAGCACAATTCAGAGATAAATATGCCTTGCTTAAGGAAAGGTCGTACACACATGATCTTTTTAATTGTAGCACTTAATTCTCTCGCAATTCCAGTTGCAATTGTGTCAGCAATGAGTAGCGCAACTGTTCGTCATGCATATAACTATACTGAAGCATATATATATAGTCAAATATTTTCACATACTCTCCATGCGTGAAGCCTTTTACCATTGTGTTTTTCACGCTGCTGTGAATGGAAGCAACACCTTTTACCATTTTGTTTTTCACGCTGCTGTGTGAATAGAACAAGGCCTTTTACCATTCTGAGCTTTTGCATTGCATATCTTTTATTTGCTACTGTGTAAATAGACAGGCAATTTGTTGGCTGCCGCAGGATGTACGTCGTAGTGCTGTGCATCTATTCCATGGTCAGCTGCTAGCCGGCCGGTCGGTCTATGCATATTATTGCAAGTCCACTTCGTCGCGTTTATGCTTGCTTGCGAATGCGAGATCTTTTGTCTTTGTGGGCTTGTTGCGACGCACCAAAAGGCTGGTTCGGTGGAATTGGAACAGAAAGAAGTGCTGCAGCTATCAGCGACGTTGATCGATCAAGTCAACTCATCAGTTGCAAATTGCATGCGCTTGCATTGCAACAGCACTACTCTTTTATGTATTTGAGAGTTCATTTGATTAATCTGACATTCCTGAGTTAGAATAAGTACGTAGTTAGGGACATTCATACATGCATTCAGTTAGTACCCAGTCTGTTGTAACCAGACCTTTCGGCCATCCAGGGCCGACAGGATCCCTATCAGCACGGAACGGAGAGTGTCGTCTGTCACGTAGGCCGGTCAGTTGATCAATTGCCGACAATTGATCTGTCAGCCGCTCAACTGCAGACAGAGTGCCATATCCCAAATTTTTGTATAACAACTTCTAGATTGAAATTAATCGCTAAAAAAATTCACCAAGCAAGCAATTAAGTGTCCTGTTTGTGAAATTCAGACCCCCTTTTTGTACGCATGCAGTCTGATCAGATATGCAGAAAAGAGCATTCAGATATTCAGTCAAATAACGGACCTGGGTACTATATTCATGATGCAAAGACTAACACTTGTTTGCTCGTCATAGGTTGAACAAGGAGTTCATAGTTGGGAAGCCTAATACCTGTAATTGGCTGTACTCCTCGTTGTTACACAAAAAATCATTTTTTTTTTTTTTTTTAGAATCAGGAAGAGCCCGAGGCTCCTACTACTGTAAATAAATTAAATTCAGAACCACAAAGCACAATACAAGCTGGAAAAAAAAATAAAATAAAGCGAAGGAGCAGAAAAAAGGAGGAAGGAGATCAGTGTCTTATAAATCATTTTTTAGCACAGTAGTAATATCCCTAAGAATATTATGTCGATTCATACTTCTACTAGTACCGAACTGTATTCCTTTCCAGATGGATCATGAGTACTACCAGGTCTCCGGACCATGCATGAATATCTAAGTTCATCCGTAGTATTACCAACCTTAACTAAATAAGTAACAAGCACTGCTCAGTTAATAAACCAGAGCTTCAGCTAGAAGTTTCTAGGAAAATTTGAACTTGATCTCAATTCAACTCAAATGCAATATTAATTGTTTCGGCCCTATCAGGATCGATTTTGTTAACCAACAGTTCCTTTTTGAAGAGTAGTGTTATTTTCTTCTTTGCAATAAATCCACACCTAAATGCTGCAGTACATATATATTTTTTTAGAAAAGACGGTTGATTGAGCAATTAGGTTACTGAATTATGTATTGGCTTGTGTGAAAATAGTGACATCCTACTTTGATCATTCGAAGCTTGACATATATCATCAGAATATCGAATACAGGTTAATAATAGCTTCTTCCGATGTATGTTACTTCTTCTAAGTGTCGATACATGAAACATGCCATAGATCTGAACCGTAGTGCATTTTACATGCTAAAGAATTTACAAAAGGTAGACTATCATAGACATAACTTGATCTGCAGAAACAAAATTAACAAAGAATAATACCATATCACCGTAAGAACTATTGATATGCATCAGATTTGATCGATTTGATGATTATCTGGGCATTCAAAGGCTTCTCCTAAAAACCCTACATGTTTCATCATTAACTAATAAAAAGAGCGAAAGTTACATGGGTCTTGCCTGGCCGTCTTTTTTTTCCTGGGACGCCGACAGAAGAAGAAAATTGGCTGCTTACCTGACTCTAGGGTTTCCAGTAAGCATGCATGGCGGTGATGCTGTGCTACCACGAGAAAATGAAACTGCCAGATGATCTGATCATCTATCTTCTTTCTTCAGATGATAATGAAGGACATGCTTTCAGATCATGCTGGCAGCTTCATCTTCTTGTGCTGCGCAAACGAAATTAGCTAGTGAAGAACACACCGAGAGAGAGAGAAGCTTGTGTGGTCGCCTGCGCTTGGTGAGGGGGCTGCTCATGAATAGCTAGTGCTTTTATGGAGTCCTTTTCGTTCTAATCTGTTCTGTTTGTTTATACTATCTCCAAAAGCTGATGCGCAGGGAAGAAGAATAATGCAAAGGCGATGAGAGAGAGATTAGTGCAGTGGTCCCGATCAAGATGCAAGGATTGTAGAATATGGCATGCACTCTCAAGTCTCACCTAGTGTATATATATATTATGAGACTAATGCTGCACCAACTCAGCTTCACAAACTCTACCTTTTCTCGTGGAGCAAGTTTGTGGACTTACATCTGTTTGGCTGGAAAACGTGAAGCAGAACTAAAAAAAAATGTAGAGCCGAACAGTCAAAATAGGCCTTAAGATCTTTTCCACACCCCTGCCCCCTCGAAAGATGACTACAGACGCTAACATTTGTATATACACAAATATTTATACATATCGTATTTATGGTGCATTTAGTGCGCTCCACAAGTATCTCTATGCATAGCTTCAGCAATCAAATGCGCGCATTTGAAACAAAACACACATTAAGAGGAGCAAGAGGGAATGAGAGCAAAAAAAGAAAAAGGAGATTTCAGGGGCTCTGTTCCGCCTCTCCCGTTCTCTCAAAAAGAACAGAAAAAGGAGCTTCGCCTAGCTCCCTCTTGCTTCATGTTGGTGTGGTAACGGCAGGCGTAGCGGCTCGAGGATGATGGCAGAGTTGGCAGGACACGGAAACAGAGGTGGCGCCAACACTCAGGAATGTGGTGGGAGCATGTAGATAAGGTGGAGTGGGAATTGAAATGAAAAGGAGTAAGAGATGAAATGTAAAGAAAGAAAGAAAGAAAACAAAACAATAAATAGAATGAAATTATAGATATTTGACAATTTTCAACAACCAAATATTATACCAAACACTTTTCTAACATGATAAGACAGAGCCAAAGGGGACTGTTTTATCTCATATATGCCACAATAAAAGTTGTTTCGACTTAGAGCTATAATTCTATCAAATCAAATAGGTTCTTGTCTTGCAAAAATAACTACGCTCATGCATTAGTGTGCTTTTTCACCTAGAGTCCTAGACGATTCAACCTCTATGTTATTCTCCTTTTCACTTTTTTTACGCAAAAAGACTGTGGGGAGGTCCCCACTCTATGTTATTCTCCTTTTCACTTGATCCCTTCTAAGCTTTTAGTTCGCCTAGGCGGCTTATTCTCTATCTAGAACAAATGTTCTTTTTATGTCAATAATAGAGTGAATACCGCCTATAGAGTTTTTAGATAAACTTATGGGTTTACTTGTGACTATTTTTTTATCATTGTTTCACCACTAGCATTAAGCACTTGTTTTCTTTTGTTGTAAACTGCCGAGACAAACTTCTTAGTTAATACAAGTAGAGTAGCACAATTATTATCCACTTAGGGTAACTCCATCAGTTTGCTAGAAAAGGAGCAAAAATGAATAGGAAGGTGATTAGGTAGGGGAGATGCCTCCTTCTAAGAATGGCGCTTGTAATTGGTCAAAATCACAAAGGAAGGTGATGTTCGAGATGGTGCACAACCATAGAACACATGTAGTCAGCCTCAGTCACCCTATAACAACAAAACCCTAGCTGCCCCCAACTAGGTGGTTGGCCCCCCCCCAATATAAAACAATTAGCACTTATAAGTTGTAATGGCTATCATTACACAAATTATCAAAACCAATAGTCTATTGTGATATACATATGTTGATAATATTTTTTATAAATTCAAGTTTAATCGAAGGAAGCTGGACCTAGTTTAAATCTGAATAACCGTTTTTAGAGATGGAGTCATGGAGGTAGTAATTTTTTTTTGAGGATTGAAACCCTTGCTGCTCTTGGATCGGAGATACAATAACTGTTTGGCTGGGCTCCTTTAACCTCCTACTCCGAGTTACATTATCAAAGGAGCCGGGGCAAAGAAGCTATAAATCATGCCTTCTTCTAGCTCTATGTTTATTTGGCAAGAGAGACATCATGCAGTACAGGTTGGCTATGACACCAGGAAGAGCTGCGGAGATAATTAGATCGAAGTTTTTTCGTTTTGTTTTCCTTTTGTTGTTGCCTGAGTTTTTGCCTTGGTCGGCGCCCATCAGGTCTCAGTGTGCAATGGTAGGTTCTAGATGTAAAGAAAGGTTGTAAAAAATGGGTTGTAAATTGTTGTTGTTTTTTTCTTTTCTATCGCCTAATAAAATCTGCGGCAAAGTTGTGTCGTCCTTCCTAAAAATATTTGGCAAGAGAGAAAAAACGGTTCCTATGGACAGTGACGTTATAGCCTGTAGTATGAAAAATATTAGGAGACAGAGCCCAAAAAAGAAACCGCCAAACATGCTCTAAGTCGGTTTGCTATAATGAAAGCTGGTGCTGTCATACTATCATAGCATGGCAAAGGTGGTTTCCCCTCTGATTAACCAACACCTACCGGTAGGGGCTTTGGAAAAAAGGGATGCCCTTTGCCGCATGCATTCCACATATATAGTTAAAATAATTGACCCTTTATTTAGGCGTGAAATTCGTGTGTGCCCGATTGCACGTACGTGTCGCCCATTGGGCTGCACTGCACATATATTCGATCCACCGCGTGCAGTGGTATCACTGAGCGAGCGAGTTTCATCTCGAGATGCAAAACAAGCAAGTACTGTTGCTCATCTACTGTCTGTCCGAGTAAATACTTTAGATCGAATAAGACAAAAGATATTTGTCTCGGGCTGTTAACAGAAAAAAAAAAAAAAGAACAAGTAAGCTAGTCAGATTCTAATTCGCCGATATTTTCCATCCAGATGTACTCCTTCCGTCACGTAAAAAACATACAATTCTCATTTCTCGAAAATAAACTGATTTTAACTTTGACTAAATTTATATAAAAGATTACTATTAAACTTATAATACAAAATTAGTATCAATAGATTCGTGATAGAATATATTTTCATAATGAATTTTGGTCGAGACATAAATATTAATACTAATTACTATAAACTTAGTCAAATTTTAGTAAAATTGACCGACAGGATTTCCATAGTTTTATGTTTTTTTGGACGGAGGTAGTATTAAATATTGGATATTCACTTGTTCCAAAAAGCACATACTCCATAGTATTATTATTTTTTTATTGCCGATGCGCGACCTGTGTGTTGTGGTTCAGTTGGCGAGGCCTGAAAGCATGTCGAGCGTGGATTGGAGTGGGCTAGCTACGTCTCTTGATTTTCGCGTTCCCGTGTCTACTGGCCCAATATGCGAGCTGAAACTTTTTGGGCTGCTTGAATAGTTAAAGCTTGGCTGGTTTGGCAACAATCGAGGACCATTGATTTTGTATGGCTAGCAAGCGGTGGGAACGAAGATATGTTATTTTGCTAGGGGCGCAAATGCACATTTAAAATAAAAAAAGTAAAAAAATGTTACCTTATTCTTGCTTCATTTTATTTTAACTTATTCTATATCCCAGAATACTATTAAATTAGTCGTCATCAGAACAACACTAAAATCTCACCGTATTCACACCATGTACCTACAAGGCAGGGCGCCGCCGCCGGCTCTCGTCTTCCACCACCTCTGGTCCCCTCTCCCTTCTCCTCTGGCATCACGCCGGGGGTTGAAAAGGGAGTGGAGATCCATCGTTTTTAATAAATTTTTTCCTAGTATATTGAGTCTTCAAGATTTAAGGTTCTCTGGAGACCTATCGAAGAGATTGGCCATGGCGTAAGATGTCGTCAAGATCATCGATGGAGCGATGGAGCATGTCGTTTCTCAGATGTGATGGCAAGCCGAAGACATCATCATTGATGGAGAATAAGGTACTCCAACCCTTCCTTTATCTCGCTGCGGTTCTATGCAGCCATGGCGGGGGCTAGCGAGAGTTAGTTTCCAACGATATCTATTTGGATGACGGTTGAACTTGTGTTCTCCCATGATGAATCTGGTGAAGGTGTCGACGATGAGGTCGATGACGAATCGACGGCGCCCAATTTCACCATGTTTGCATGTGGAGTTTTAGCGCTTTACTCCCTCGCTTTTGCAAAGTGATGGGTATGAGGATGACGGTGGTGATCGGTTGCCAAGTAGTTGCCGCGACAAAGGCCAGCCCATGGCCGACCGGACCTGGCCGCCACCGGCTAGCCAAGGTAGGCTACGGGTCGACCACGTAGGCCGACTCACCGGAGTATACCCATCAACGGTCCATGCAGACCACTACAAGGCGTCCGCCGCCATAGCCAAGTCGTGGCCACACCGCGTGCCGCCAATACTAGGTGTCCGCCTGGCCGTCCCTAGCCATAGCCAAGTCCCGGTGACACGGTTGTCAACCGTGCGCAACTACGGGCATCCGCCGGTAAATCCGTAGCCATTTGCCAAGTAGTTGCGGCATGGTGAGATGGCCCCTGTTTGTTCATATCGAGCTTGCGTCCGTGGGCATATCCGCTTTGCGATGATGATCCTAGATGGTGGAATTTATAGCTTTTTAAGGTTTCTTGTCTCCTATCAATGGAGTTGGAGTACTTTGGTTTATCTTTGTAAGGAGAGGATGTAGCTTGCTTTAGTATCAATGATTTTTTTTTCAAAAAAAAAAAGTACCTACAAGGCAAGTGTATCTTCTTCAAATTTCCTCTACACATAATTACACTAGCGGTCCCCGAACTATTCTCGTTGTCTCATCTAGGTCCCCCGACTATGAAAGTGCACCCCCGGTTCCCCGAACTTTCAAGGATGTGTCATCTAGGCCCCCCTAACTATGAAAGCGCACCTCTAACTACCTGAACTATGAAACATGTCAGATGGAAACATGAGACTATTAAAAGCGCACCTCTAACTATGAAAGCACACCTCTAGGTCCCTCTAACAATGGTGTTGTTGTTGGTGCAAATGAGGATTAGGAGAATCCTACGCACTTCAAAGCAAAAAATAAGGTGTGGGCCGTGCAGCCCCCCACACCGCGGGCACGCCACCTCGATGGAATGGTGTTGGCATGGAAAGATTTGAATCTAGATGACACATCTTTGAAAGTTCAGGGGGCCTAGAGGTTCGCTTTCAATATGAATTTTTCATTTCAACGGTTTCATGTTTCAATCTAATTATCGTATTGATGCATAGTTGTACATCACTTACAAAAGAATTTTTTGGCATGTAGCCTAATACCATTACATCAAACCCAACTAACATAAACCTAAGTCATCAAGTTCATAGTTTGCTTGGTGCAATCAATCACAATCTTTACACGTTATTGTTGCAAATTTAATGTGATGCAATGGAACTTTCACGCTATCGATTTTGGGAAGCAAGCAAATGTCAATACCTCCAAACCCTAGCAACACAACAACTCAAGGCGCATGGTCAACAAATCGAAGATTAAATTATTTTTGTAGTAGTCGAGGTCCGAGGAACAATTGCGGAGAATAGAAACACAACATTGTCTCAAACCTTTGTATGTACTTGTCGGCGCTCCGAGAACCGAGGGTGCCTCGGTGCCGGCAATAAAGAATTTATGGGCCGTGTGCCCTCCTCCTATGGCGTGAAGCAAGATGGACACGTATTACCGGCGAAGTTTATCCCGGTTCAAAGCCAACGGCCCCTACGCCCCACGGGTGGTGCCCCGCTCGTGTTACCTCAAGGCCAAAGGTGAGCTTGTAGTAGGGGTTACAAGCGGTGTGGGGGGAGAGACGCCGGTCTCAAGCCCCATGATCGTGGTGGTGGTGGTGGTTATGCTTTTGTCCGTGCGGGATCCCCTCGCTAATGGGGCATTACTCCCCTTTATAGAGGGAAGAGGGAAGTAATGTTTACATATGTGGATGCCTAGGTGGCTAATTCCCGAGGCTATGCTCGTTGCATGCGCACGCCGAGGGCCGGCCGCCGGGTTTGGGCGTTGTTTGATGAAGACACGCCGCCCTAATCCGATGGCGACGTGCCGCTTTCCCGCGCGCGCCCCGAGGATCCTGCGGAGGCGTCCCTCACAAATCCGCATGGCGAGGGCCGGGCCCTGTGAAGGCCGGCCGTGGCGTGTCATAAGCCCGGTGGGTCCGCCCGCCGTGGGCGCGTCTTTGGCCGCGTTTGAAATGAACAAGAGTTGTCCTGGTTTCCCGTGGGCGGCGTAATATGTCACCGGTTCAAATTTTGTGTCCCATCGGCCGGATTTGGGAAGTGATCTCGCGCAGTCGATTTTGACTGGGCGTAATCGATGGCCCCGGGCGCCGCTCGCCGTGTAACCGCATTAAATGCGCTTGTTTCCCTTCCTTGAGACGGAATCCTTCACGCCCGAGGGTCTATGACCCCGGGTGAAGAGCCACCTCGCCGAGGATGGAGAGCCGGGTCTCCCCGGGCGAGGCGGAGTTTTTGCGCCCGAGGGTGGTGAGCTAGGCCACCCTGGGCGAGGCGGAGGTCTCTCATCCGAGGCCGGTGAGCTAAGCCACCCCTCGGCGAGACGGAGATTTGGGGTTGAATCCGAAGTCTTAGGTTGGCCGATGATGACGTGGGGCGCCATGGTTCGTCGCCTTGTAAAGGTCCCCCACGACCTTGTCCTCCGTGAGCGTAGCGAGCTCTTTTCGCCGCGGTGACTCGATTATGGCCGCCGTCAGGCCAACCTCGCCTTCACGTAGGCGTCGTGGGCTCTTGGCCTGGTCCACCGTCCGGCGGGCCGCCCTTCTAAGCGGATGATAGCAAAGCCGAAGTTTTATCGGCCCCGACGGGCCGACGATTTCGTTATATGAGAATATCACGGGGCCCGATATTTAGGACCCCGACAAGAGCCCCCGCCCCCCGAGCGAGTGTGGACTCGCCCGGGGTTGTGCCATTCCCGCCGCCTTTGTTTTTTCTCGTGGTGGTTCGTCCACTATGGGTGCGCGCGAGCGCACCCTCTGGGTGTAGCCCCGAGGCCCTCGAATGGAATGGCGGATTCCTTCGAGGTCTTTATACCTCGCACGCCGGCAAGGCCGAAACAGCCTCTTAAATTACGCTTATTTGTGCGGAGTCTGTTCGGTTTGCGTGGGCAGCCCGAGGCCCGCGGCCATGCGCAAGGTCGACCTGTGCTTCCTCGACTTTGATTATACGCTCCCTCGCCGCCTCCCGAAGGGAGGAGGAGGGGAGACACACCCTCGGTGCCCCTAAAAGCCGACCATGGTGCGCTCCGCTTGAACGCTGTAACGGGTCGAGTTAAGTGGGGTGCCCGTGCCCGCGCCGAGCAAGGGTCGCCCACCCGCCCTATGGTGATCGACTGGGAGAGCCCGGCCCGGCCGGCCGCTGGCGCCCAAATACGGAGCGCGAGCGCCCGCTTGAGGGGTCCCACGACGCAGCCTGCCCCCTCCCGAGGAGCCAAGCCCCTTCGTCCCGAGAGTTCTCTCGAGGAGCTCTTCGAGGCGGCGGAGACACGGAGGTCTCACTTGTGTCGGCTCCCACCGATCCGAGGGCTCATGAGGCGCACAATCCCGACTTCCCGCTGTCTCCATGCGCCCTGGTTGGTTCACCCTCCTAAGAAAGCGCCGCCTTCGGGCGCAGGTGAGGTCCGCGTGCTCGCGGGTCGCCAGCGCCGGCGCCTCTCGACTTTACATCGGTCCGGGTTTCCGAGCCGCGGCGCCGCCGGTGGATGAAATGTTTCCTCCCGAGCCGACTCGTTGGGGTGGTCCCCCCCTTGACCTTGGGTGATGTGCCCGGGGTCCCACCGCCGTGGTGATCGATGACCGCCCGAGGTCCCGGGCGTGGGAGGACTCATGAGCAGATCCGCCAGCTGGGTCGCCGACGGCCTTGTGAAGATGGGTGACACCATAACCGGGCCGTCTTGCCGAGGCCGATGCGGTGAGTGTCTTGGCTGCCATTTTCCCGCTGCATTTTCTTTACGTATGTGCCATAATTGGTGGTGTCTTTGCCGCAAGAATCTCCGGCGATTCGCCCGGAGAAGTCCGAGCTCCTTCGCCGAGAATGTCCCGAACCGGACCGCCCTGGCACGCGGTGAAATTGATCGAGGCCCAAAGCGAGACGTCCCCGCTTACTACTCGCCGAGGAGAGGGAGTCTCAGCCGACAGCCTGAGGCCGAGCTTGTCAAGGTCAGTCCGAGGCTGCCAAGGTGGCAAAGCCGAAATGGCTCAGTGAGCCGACTTTGAGGATGCCCGAAAGCAGCCCCTCCAGCAGCTCCGGAGGAGGCCAATGGCGAGCGGATAGATCCCGAAGAGGCGAGGAAGCAAAGCGGAGATGTGCGACGCTCGAACACCCGTGACGGGAGTTGGTGTCCGAGGGGAGACCCTCGAAAGGGAGAAGGAGGAGCTCCACAAGTCGCCATGGATGAGCACGGCGTGATGCCGGGGTCGGGTAAAATGAAGTGCCAAGGCACGCTCTTTCCTTTGGCGTTTTTTTCGCCTTTGATCGCTTCATGTTGCCGACATCACCTTGGTGCCCGTCGCCGCCAGGCGAGAAGGTCCGACCGAGGCCGCGGAGACCGCTGCCACACTCGCCCAAAGGTCGGAGCAGAGCGTAAGTCGCACCAGAGCTAGAAGAGGCCCTCGTCAGACTTCATCCGCCGCTTCGGGCGGACAACCCGAGGTCGGGCCCTCGGCTCGTAGTCGTCGCCCGAGCGCCGTGGGCGGTTTCTCAGTCTCGAGCTCCGGAATGCCTTCCGGGTCTAGCGTGCGGACGCGTGCATGGCGGTTCTCGCCGCACTTCCCGATGCAGCCCGTGGTACCGAAAGCAACGCCGTGGGGGCTTCTTCCTCGGCTCGATGACGACGAGGACGTGGCCGACCCCGCCGGGAAGGATGCCGCCGATGCCGCCAAGACCCGTGGAGTTGTATAACTTTGTGGACAATGCCGCGACGCAGCTTGGCCTCCCGCTTTAAAGACGGTATGCCCTCCGTATTCCCCATAGAATCAAGCTATGAGGCGGGACACGGAGATGCGGGATGCCGCCTCTCGAGGATCTTGCGCCGACGGGTCCGACGCCTCCCCGGGAGATACCATTGCCGAGGATGTCGCCCGCACCGATGCCTCTTCGCCGGGTTTGTCCGTGACGCCGCAGTGGACGGAGGCTCGCGATGCCCCTTGATCTCCCTTTGTAAAAAAGTTAAATGGATAAGGAATGTGTTCATAAACAATGGTGCTGCCCGAGGCCTTGTGTCTTGGGCGGGTGCGCTTATGATTGTGTTGCGCGCCTCTCGAATTTCTCGCTTTATTGTGTGGCCGGGTCGCTTGCTTTCACCGCCGCGAGATAGTGAGCATGGATGCCACCGGGGGGTCCGCACGGGTGCCACTAGGGACGATCCGCTTGGCTCGGCTACCTCACTTAGGATCTCGTGGCGTGTGCGACCTTCGCAACTTAAACGATCGATCCGAAAGTGTGCGCAGAGAACTTTTTTTCTTTGAAGAAAAAGTTTCGAAAAAGAAAGAGGAGGGGGTCCCCCGAGGGGGTCCCCCCCGTGTAGCCCCGAGGGAGTTTTAGTCTTGTCTTTGGACGAGGCTAAGACTCCTTTAAGGTATGCACAAGAAGTATTTCTTCATAAAAGATGTAGATCTTTATTGAGCGAAAAAAACATAAGTGTTTGACTTCTAGTGCGAGGTTAAGGGTAGAAGCGAGTAGTCGTTCTATGTTCCGTGCGTTGGAGTAAACTTCACCCTTCTTCTCGTTCTTCAACTTGTAGGTCCCGGGCCTTAGTATTTCTAAGTGATGAAATAAGGCCCTTCCCAAGGTGGAGGAGTGAGCTTGTGACGCCCTTTGTTATCCCGCTCACCCTAAGTACGGGTCGTTGACTTGGAACTCCCGAGGTTTCGCCGCTGGCATGATAGTTGCGTAGAGCTTGTTGGTATCTTGTCAATTCAGAGTGCGACATCTCGGCCTCATCGACTTGGTCGATGGAATCTTGCCTTGCCCGCTAGTTGCCCCGCCGGTGTAGGCTCGCAGCCTTTGGGGACCCATATTCAATGTCTGTGGGCAAGATCGCCTCCCCCATAGACTAGAAAGAATGGGGTGAATCCCGTGGCTCGGGCTTTTGTTGTTCGGCTCCATAGTACCGACGGTAGTTCCCGGTACCATTTCTTCCCGTCGTTCACCGATTGAAGATCCTCGGCTTGAGTCCTTGTAGGATCATGCCATTGGCACGCCCACTTGACCGTTGGTCCTTGGGTGGGCTACGGCGAGGTGTCCACCCGATGCCGTAGTCGCCACAAAAGTCGAGGAACTTTTTTCCCACGGTTGGTTCCGTTATCCGTGATGATGGAGTTCGGGACTCCAAAACGGGCAATGATGTTCGTGAAGAACTTCACCGCTTCTCACCGAGGGTTCACCACAGCTCGGGCTTTGATCCACTTGG
Source organism: Hyparrhenia diplandra (assembly GCA_015847255.1). NCBI lineage: Eukaryota > Viridiplantae > Streptophyta > Magnoliopsida > Poales > Poaceae > Hyparrhenia > Hyparrhenia diplandra. The sequence continues at coordinate 66,231 of JADLZK010008980.1, read as the reverse complement.
AGAACTTGTCGATGGCGACTAGGACATGAGTGTGTCCTCCAGCGCCCTTTTCGTGGGACCCGACCATGTCGAGCCCCCATACCGCAAATGGCAATGTCGAGGTATGGTCTCGCAGGCTTGTCTTTGGAAGATGTGTCTTGCGTCGCGTAGAATTGACACCCCTTGCAAAAGCGCACAACTTCATTTGCGTCCCCGTACCGCCGAGGGCCGCAGAGAGAAGCCTTGTCTCAAGACTTTACCAACAAGAGTCCTTGGTGCGGCATGATGGCCACACTCCCTTTATGGGTGTCTCTCGAGCAAATCTCCGCCTTCCGCCGAGGGTATGCATCGCATGTATACTCCCGAGGCTCCTTTCTTGTAGAGCTCTCTTTGTCTCCAATTAGCGCGAAGGACTTTGCCCTTCGGGCCAACCGGGCGAGCCTCGGTTTTATCCTCGGGTAGTTCTCCTTGGGATAGGTATTCCCATAGAGGCTCTCTCCGGTCGGAGACTTGGTCGACCGTCATGGCTTCGTGCACGCTTGTTCTCGAGTTGTCTCCGTGGAGCCCCGAGGGTGTTTCCAAGGGAGTGTACTTAACCGAGGGCTCGTTGAGATCTCGGGTGATTACGTTTGGGGAACGGTACCTCGGGTCGCCGCGACCTTAGCGAGCTCGTCCCCGCAGCCTTCATTGTAGCGTCTTGGGAGTGTGCTTGTGCTCAAGCCCGTGGAACTTTTCCTCTAGTTTGCGCACTTCTCGGCAATATGCTTCCATCTTGGGGTCGTGGCACGCCGAGGCCTTCATGACTTGGTCAATAACTAGTTGAGAATCTCCCCGGTTTCCAACCGTCGGATCCCGAGGCCAACCGCGATCCCGAGACCGTTAACCGCCTCGTATTCTCCGCGACGCTGTTGGAGGCGGGGAAATGCAACCGGATGGCATACCTTGTGTGAACCCCAAGGGGTGAGATGAAAAAGCAAACCGGCTCCCGCACCCGCCTTCATCATGGACCCGTCAAAATACATGGTCCAACATTCGCTTGGATAGGTGCCGGGGTAGTTGCGTGTGATCACCACCACTCGCCACAAAGTCGGCCAAGATTTGGGACTTTATCGCCTTTGCGGGCAGAACGATATCGTCTCGCCCATGAGCTCTACCGCCCCACTTCGCCACTCTTCCCGTGGCCTCGATTTTGGATGATTTCCCAGGGGGGAATGAGGATACCACGGCGGCGGGTGCGCGAGGAAGTAGTGGCGAAGTTTTTCTTCGTGTCGGGCCGATGGTGTACGGCCGCTTTTGCATCTGCGAGTATCGAAGTCTTGGTGTCGGAAAGTACTTCACCGATGAAGTAAACGGGCGTTGAACCGGCAACGTGTGCCCCTCTTCCCGGCTCTACTACGACCACCGCTGCCGACTACCCGGGTAGTGGCCGTGGACGTAAAGGAGCAAGGTCTCTCCTCGGGTTTGGTGGCACCGTGATTGGTGGACTAGTCGGGAGCTTCTTGAGGTTGCCGAGGGCTTCTTCGGCCTCGGGGTCCGTGCAAAGTGCTCGCCTTGCGAAGGAGCCGATAGAGGGAAGGCCCCTTTCCCCGAGGCGGGAGATGAACCTCGCTTAGTGAAGCCAAAAACCCATGACCTTCTGAACTCCTTTGAGGTCTCGGATTGGCCCCATCTTCGTGATCGCGGCAACCTTGGTTGGGTTTGCTTCGATGCCTCGTTGAGAGACGATGAAACCCAAAGAAGATCCCTCGGGGACCCCAAATACGCATTTTTCGGGGTTGAGTTTGACTCCCTTCTTGTTTAGGCACTCGAAGGTTTCCCGAGGTCTCTCACGAGGTCCGACGTTTTCTTGGATTTGACCACTATGTCGCCGGCGTAGGCCTCCACGATCCTTCCAATGAGTTCCCGAAGATGATTTGCATGCACCGCCGGTATGTTGCCCCAGCGTTCCTCCTCAGTCCGGCGGGCATGGTGAGGTAGCAATACATCCCGAAGGGTGTTATGAACGAGGTCGCGAGCTGGTCGGACTCTTTCATTTTGATCCGTGATAACCGGAATACGCTGCGTCAAGAAAGGACAACGTTTCACATCCCGCAGTGGAGTCGATAATTTGGTCGATTCGAGGGGAAAGGAAAGGGAACTTTCGAACATGCTTTGTTGAGACTAGTGTAGTCCACACACATCCGCCATTTCCCATTCTTTTTCTCTACTAATACAGATTAGCTAACCACTCGGGGTGGAATACTTCTTTTATGAATCCGCCTCCGGTAGCTTGTGGATCTCCTCGCCGATGATCTTCCGCTTGGCGTCATCAAAACGGCGCAAGCGCCGCATGATCCGGCTTTCCGCCTCGGCCGATGTCTAGGGAGTGCTCGGGCGACATCCCCGGTATGCCCTAAGCATGTCCGAGGGTCCCCACGCAAACGATCTTGGCATTCGCGGAGGAAGTCGACGAGCATGGCATCCTATTTCGATCCAGTCCGGCCGATGGTCGGCAGCTTCTCCTTCGGGTTCTTGGGATCGAGTGAGATCTTCTTGGTGCCCGAGGAGGGCTCGAAGCTCCCGTGGGGCGCTTGGCCTCATGCTCGATCGTGATTTCGTCAAAAGCTTCTTCGCATCGGCGATGAGTGCCTCGGCAATGGCGAGTGCCTCGGCATACTCCACGCTCTCCACGTCGCACTCGTATGCATGATGGTGCGAGGGGCGGTCGTGATGACACCCTTCGGCCCCGGCATCTTGAGCTTGAGGTGTGCGTGTAGTTCGGGACAGCCATGAACTTGGCGTAGCGAGGGGGCCCGAGGAGTGCGTGGTAAGTACCGCGGACCCCAAGGATCTCGAATGTGAGAGTCTCTTGCCTGAAGTTCGAGGGGTCACCGAAGCAAACCGTAAGTCGATCCGCCCGAGGGGCTTTAGCCGCTTGCCGGGACGACGCTATTGAATGCCGGCCCTCCGGGCGGATCTTGGACTTGTCTACCCCGAGGAGGTCGAGGGTTTCTTCGTAGATGAGGTTGAGGTCGCTCCCTCCGTCCATAAGGACTTTGGTGAGCCGAGTGTTGGCGATGATGGGATCCACCACCGGTGGATAAGCCCGGGAGTTCGGGCGTCTTGGGGTGATCCGACTGGTCGAAGGTGATGGCCTTGGTCCGACCACTTGCGCCAGCCTTCGGGTTCCGGCCCGTGGCATAGACCTCCCGACGCTCCTTCTTCTTGCCGCCGCCGACGGACATTCTTTGCCGTGCTGCCGCCGAAGATCATGAAGCGCTTATTCACCTTCGAACTCCTCGTTGCCCTTGGCGCCACCCCTCGGGGAGCCTCTTCCTCTTCACCCTCGGGGATGGCCTTGAGCTTGGCGAAATGTTGGCGTACCCTCTTGCACTCCCCGAGGGTATGCTTGACCAGGGTAGCTATGGTTACGGCATGGCTTCTTGAGCATGTCATCGAAGGTTTCTTGTGGCGGGGGGTCGGGGCCCCTTGCGATCGACCGCAGCCCACCATGTCTTCATCGTCCGCTTGGGCGGCGTGGCCCTTGCCCTTGCGGCTCTTATCTTTCTTCTTTTTCTTCTTGCTCTCCTCGGCCGCGATCCCTCGGGCTCCTCTTCCCTTGCGCTTTCCCTTGCCGAGCCCTTCGATTGAACGGCCCCGACCGACCTCCTCACCGGCGAACTTGGTGGCGATGTCCATCGGCTCGTTTGCCTCGGTGGGAGTCCGCGCCCCAGCTTCTTCACGAGATCATGGCAAGAGGTGCGGCCAAGAAGGCCCCTATGACGTCCGAATCCGTCACATTAGGGAGCTCGGTCCGTTGCTTAGAGAAGCGGAGGATGTGTAGTCACGCGAGGACTCGTCGGGTTTCGACGGCGCTCGGAGGTCCCATGAGTTACCCCAGGCGTTGGTGCGTGCCATGGAAATTACCTCGGAAGGTTCTCTCAAGTCCGCCCGTTTGATATGAGGTCCGGTGGAAGATGTTCGGCCAAGCCCCGGCCGAAGTCGGAGAGGTACAGGGGGGCAAATTTCGATGATTACCCTTTCATCATGTGCCCCCTCGCAACCGGGCATGCTAGCCGATAGTCGGTCGACCATACCTCGGGACGAAGTCCTCCCAGAGTACTTCGATGTGGTTGTGCGGCCTGAAGCGCGGGGGAGTGGTGCCCTCCGGATATCCCTTGTGAAGGCCCGTGGCCCGGTGGATCCGGGAGTACCCCTCGATCGTCCCGGGCGTGCTTGTGCGTCTCGCCCCCGCCCGCCCGCCCCCCGAGGTGAGCCTCCTTCGGGCGAGCCCGCGTCGCCGATCTCGGTCCCTTCGAGGTCGGGGCACCTCGGTTGCGGTCTTGACGGGGTCTTATGCGCTCCCGGGCCGGGCGATTGCCGCGGTTGTCATCCAGCGTTCCCGGACCAGCCTCGCCGAGGCTCGGCTCGCTCAGGGAACGGAGCCGACGACTCCGCCCCGCTCTTCTCGTCGGCCGTGATGTCACGGCCCGGTCTCGGGGAAGCGGAGCTCTCCCCCCTGCTTGTACGTACCGCCTTGTCGAGGAGTTGTCGAGGCCTTCCCGAATAAGCGCCCGCCCTCGGTAGTGGAGGTTCGGGCATTTCGCACCGAAGATGGCGGCCGCCGCCACGTTGAGGTCGGCTCCGTTGAACCGGCCGCCGCTATGTCCGGAAGTGGGGGTACCCCGTTAGGTCCGTCGCGTCCGCCCACCGCCGCGATCCGGAGCGCTCTTGGGGCTTGCCCGTGTCGGGCTTGCTCCCGCGGATGTTGCGCTCCGCCTGTCGGTCGCGCGGATTCTACGCGGATGCGTCCTGCGGATCTCGCAGAAATCGCGCGATTTCGCCGGGCAGCGTAGGGCGCCGCTACGGGCCGGATGGGCGGAAGGCGCCGGCGCCGCGGTCGCCGCCCGTCGTGGCGGGTCCGCCCGCCTCATCTTCGTCGAGACGTCGGTGAGGCGCCCTGCCCCGGATCTCTATATTGAAGCATTCCCGCGTGGGGTCATAATAATCGCCCCGCCGCCGATTCCGGGGCGCCCGAACGCGCTGAGAGAAGTCCCCATTCTCCGGGCGGTAGTGTAATTCCGCCGTTCGACCTCGGCCCCAATCGTGCCCGGGCGGGAGGGCGGGATGGGGTCGTGCGGCATCCTTCGGCGGATGCGCTTCCGCGTGATTGTCCGTGGGATTGCGTTCCCGTGGGACGACCGGAGGTCCTGCTCAGGCTCTCCTCGCGGCGGCTTTCGACCGGTCTCCGTCGGCGGAATTACGGGTACTCCTTCCAAAGTATCACCGGTGCGGGCGCTGCGTTCTCCCGATGATTAGGGTTTCCTCGGGAATCCCCTGCCGCGCCGGCGTCGGGTAAGGATCTTCCCGACGCCTAGGGTTCCCGGGAGCCCTTCTCGCGAGTCGGCACCCGGTGTGTTGTCGGATTCGAACCAGTTGCCGGATGATGCGCCTTGCGCTACCGGTGGGTCCGCCTTGCTCGCTCTTTGCCGGGGGCGCGTGATGATGGGCATGCCGTTGCGGCAACGCCGCCCTCCTTTCACCGTCATGTGGACAAGAGGGGATCATCTCGTAGTTGTGGCCGGCGCCACGAACTCCCGGCGTCGGAAACGGCGAATGGTGTTCGGCAGCGGGGGAGCTCATGGTCCGCGAAAGGGGTGGAAACGAAGGTGGAAACGCCATGGATGCGGACGGGGATGCGGATTGCACACGGGGCGCTCCTACCTGGCGCGCCAATCGCCGGGGCGCCGAGAACCGGGTGCCCCGAGTGCCGGCAATAAAGAATTTATGGGCCGTGTGCCCCTCCTCCTATGGCGTAGCGCAAGATGGACACGACACGCGAGTTTATCCCGGTTCAAAGCCAACGGGGCCCTACGTCCCAAATGGGTGGTGTCCTCGCTTCGTGTTACCTCGCGCTCAAAGGTGAGCTTGTAGTAGGGGTTACAAGCGGTGTGGGGGAGAGACGCTGGTCTCAAGCCCCATGATCGTGGTGGTGGTGGTGGTTATGCTTTTTGTCCGTGCGGGATCCCTCGCTAATGGGGCATTACTCCCCCTTTTATAGAGGGAAGAGGGAAGTAATGTTTACATATGTGGATGCCTAGGTGGCTAATTCCCCAGGCTATGCTCGTTGCATCGCACGCCGAGGGCCGGCCGGCTTGGGCGTTGTTTGATGAAGACACGCGTCCTAATCCGATGGCGGGCGTGTGGTTTCTCGGTGCGGCCCGGATCCGTGGAGGCGTCCCCTCACGATCCCGCATGGCGAGGGCCGGTCCCGTGAAGGTCGGCCGTGGCGTGTCATAAGCCCGAGTGGTCCGCCCGGCCGTGGCGTCTTGGCTGCGTTTTTCGGGAAATGAACACGGTGTTGTCCTGGTTTCCCGTCTTCCGGGCGGCGTAATATGTCACCGGGTTGACCTTTGTGTCCCATCGGCCGGATTTGGGAAGTGATCCGGGCGGTCGATTTGACTAGGCGTGTCGATGGCCCCCCGCGCCTCGTCTGGCCGTGCAAACCGCATTAAATGCAAATGTTCCCTTCCTTGAGACGGAACCTCCCACGCCCGAGGGGTCTATGACCCCGGTGAGTGGGCTTGAGCCACCTCGCTCGAGGATGGAGAGCTGGGTCTCCCCCGGCGAGGCAAAGTTTTTTGCGCCCGAGGGTGGTGAGCTAGCCACCCTCGGGCGAGGCGGAGGTCTCTCATCCGAGGTCGGTGAGCTAAGCCACCCTCGGGCGAGACCCGGGAGATTTGGGGGTTGAATCCGAGTCTTAGGTTGGCCGATGATGACGTGGGCGCCATGGTTCGCCGTCTTGTGTAAAAGGTCCCCGACCTTGTCCTCCGTGAGCGTAGCGAGCTCTTTCGTCGCGGTGACTCCAAAGGAGCCGTCTGCGGGCCAACTCCGTCTTCACGTGGCGCGTCGTGGCTCTTGGCCTAGTCCACCGTCTGCCGGGCCGCCCTTCTAAGCGGGATGATAGCGGGCCGAAGTTTTCGGGCCCCGACGGGCCGACGATTTTTCGTTATATGAGAATGTCACGGGGCCCGATATTTAGGACCCCGACAGTACTCCATTCAGTTCTAAACCATCTAACTTCTTTTTTCGAATACGCAAAAGACTTGCGCATCTTTGTATTTAAGGAGAAAGGTTTTGGTTTTACACCGGCGTTAGCCGGTGACGGCAGGTAAAATTTTTTACAAATGAGCATCGCCTCCCTAGAACAAGTGTTGCTAAGCCGATTACTCGTGAAATAAACAACGAAGATGGTGCCCTCTCGGATAGAGTACGATGCGTAAAAGCGCGTCCTCCTCGGCGCTTCCTAGGGCGGAGCGTGGCCGCTCGGCGTCGGGAACAACCTTCTCGCACCTCCTTGTCGCGACGGCTCAAGGTTGCCAACGAAGATCTCCTCGTATGCTTGTTTGGCTTCTTCCGTCGGCGTGCTTTTGACGAACCCCATGCGCCGCATTGCAAGGATCTCTCCCTCGCTTGGCCACCGGGACCTTGGAGAGTGGTCGCTTGTGCGATTCGCCGCTCGAAGCGGCGGCGGCCGATGAGGAGTCGGTGCCTTGAAGTGGAGCGGTGGGGATGCCGCTTTCTTGAGAACTCATCCAACGAAGCGCTTAATCCTACCCGTCAGCGAGGAGGGCTGGTCGGCCATGCTGGTGTCTTCTGTGTCCGCCTGAAGTGGTGCAGTGGGTGTGCTGCCCGTGGCAGCACCCCTCAGCCCAACATCAGCAATGGGTGAGACACGATGGATGGGGGTCTCCACCGTGCGTCCACAGGTCCCCCTCGAACCCCGGCGGCCGCTGGGGTTTCCACGACGCCCCGGCGTCCCGTCGCCCGCGAAACTCGGGATCGGCGGCGGGCCGACGGCGACGACCAACGTGTCCTCGAGCGCAGCCGGGTTGTAGCTCGGTGTCTAGGAGGTTACCGTGTAGCGGCGGCAGGGGTCCCTCGAGCACGGAGGCCCAGGCAAACCATCTAACTTCTGGAACTGCCTCAAGTAAACATGTTTAATATAATATTAAATATAAATCTGATGAAACCTTATACCATACATAAATGTGTATACACCACGGGTCGCTGACATATCCAACACTAGTAATATTAGTAGTACAAAGAATGTCAATTACCCCTATGAATGATATACTTGCGCCCGCATATATCACTACAACACAGGGTATACCAAGTACTACACTACACACAATGCAACCGGCATGATCCAACTCCTATACTACAACAATTGAGCTATCACTAGGAGTATTCACCAACGCGACTAAGTAATCAATCTGACAAATCGGAGGGTTAAGTAATCAATCTACTATTTTTTAAACGTAGTTAATTAATCTACTATTACTAGTCGTCAAGGAGTAACTGCGACTACGACACGAACGCGAGCTCTACTTGGCCGTGGTGTTGTTGCTCATGGAGCTCAGCTTCTGCGCCAGCGCGTCGACGTTCCAACCCGGCCGTCTCCTCTCCGGCGGCAGCGTCTCAGCCGCCGTACCACCCCCTCATCCCTTCGTTCAGCAGCTCCTCCCAGAAGTCGTCGGTGAGCTCCGCCGTCTCGCCACCGCCGCCTGCGGCTGCCAGCTGCTGGCTCCTCGCGCCGCCGCCACCCTGCTTCTCCCCCCCGTCCAGCCTGCGCTTGCTGCCGAGCCCCCTGCATGTTGAGCGCCAGGTTCTCGAGCTCCGACGTGGTCCCGCGCTCGTCTAGCTCCGCGAACAGCGCCTGCGTGGCTGTGGGGTCGTTGTCGCCGGCCTGTTCCTCCTCCTCCTCGTCCTGCACGCCTAGGGCCGGCGCGGCGCCGATGGGCCGCCGCCGCTTCCCCTGGAGAACAGCGCGCCCTCCAGCTCCCTCCGCCGGTCCTGCTGCTGGGCCAGCTGCTGGAAGAAGTCCGGGCTCTGTATCGCCCGCGCCAGGAACCCCATCATCTGCACCTGCTTGTGCTCCGCGTGCCGCAGCCGCTCCTCCATGGCCCGCATGCACGCCCGCGTGCTCTGCTGCTCCTGCCGCAGCTTCACCAGCTCCGCCAGCAGGATGCTCTTGTCGCGCCTCAGCCGGTCCATCTCTCCGTCCAGCCCCCGAAGTGGCCCACCTCCAGGCACGACCCCCTGCAACTGCTGCTGCGACTGTGACGACGCCTGGAGGTACGGCGGCGGTGGCGGCGCCGGTCTCCGCCGCTTGATCAGCCGCAGAAGCTGCCTCTGGCCCCTCAGGAAGCCTTCGTTGGCGAACTCCCATCTGTCCGGATCGATCTTTCTGAAACCCTGCACGTTGCAAATTAAGCGACCAAGACGGCGCGTGTTCAGTTAGTTCTTCAAGTCCAGAACCAACAAATGCTGATCGAGGCTGAAGCGATTCATAAGACAATAAGATGGCAAATTTATGTAAAACTTTAGGTTTCACATAAGTTTTGCGACCAAATTAAATTTACAGACAGGCACAGGCAGTGGTATACACTAGTGGTGGTAGTCTATTGCATTGCTTGGTGGTGAGTGGTGATCAAAGCAGTGAGTCTTCTAGGACAAACAAGCTCGTATGCTGTAGTAGCTTCGATCATCCGGGTGTCTTGATCCATCTAGCTACACAGTAACAAGGTGAAGAAAGAGCATGTCAGAAATTTTAACATCTTGTTGTTACAATCTCCCCCATAGTCCTGCTTCTGAATCATTCAAAACATTTGGCGCCAATGAAAAGCAATATGCGTTCAAGTTCAACGATTCCATCAGCTCGGGGTCATTGTGAAAATGGAATCCAATCTGCAGGAAATGTGACGATCGATCTTGCATAGACAGACATTTTTTATCTCTAAGTTTGTTAACTGTTTAATAGACAGACAGACTTGTCGATTGATCGCTCATGCTACTAGTGCAATCTCACAATGCAAGAGGCGAGATGAGCTGCAAAAATGGAGAGCAGAGGATTTGGGACACTCACATAGGTGTTGAGCTGGCGGACGAAGCTTGAGAAGTTGTTGTGCTTGAAGAACCTGGGGAGCAGGACGGCGGCGAACACGTGGGGATCCCAGACCACGAAGCTGTTCCCGGCGCGTCCCCAGGAGATGACCTCGTCGGTGGCCGGGTCCGCCACCAGGTCGAACGTCTTGGTCAGGAACGGCGGCGGCCCGACCTCGTGCAGCCCCTCCATCGGCCGTGGAGCGTCCACGTCCTCCACCACTTCCTCCTCCTCCTCCGCCTCCTCCGGTGGCCACTCCTCCTTCACCGTCACCATCCCCGGCAGCATCGGCTCCATCTCGCCACGACTGAAATTGCCAACGTCCAGAGGCGATCGCGGAGAACGCAGAGTGCTCTGCCTCGAGCCGGGGGAACTTGCTGTCGTCTCCTGCTGCGCGGGAGAGTGGCAACCGGCGGTGATAAATACGCCTGCAGGGCTTGACCTCTGCTTGTCCGAGGCCGGCCTGCCTTCAAGGAGGGAATGGAACGTTCTAGGCGGCGCGGCGCGTTCGTGGCCGCGCGGGGGGCTTAGAAGGTTCTGGACGCCGCGGGGTGTGGCTGGGGTTGTGCGAGAAAGAGCCCCGCCCCCGAATCCATGGGCAGCCGACAGGGGGCAGACGACGGCGACGGGTCTGGTCTGGCAATTTTTCTGATCCCGGACAGCGCGGCGACATCGCCCCTCGCCTCGTGATTGGCTGCAACTTGCCGCGCCGATCCGCCGGCGAGATACGCCCGCGTCTGCCCCTGAAAAGATGGCTCCTTTTCCGTGCTCGCCTGCACCTGCACCTGCTAGTCGTCTCTGAAAACTCAAAAGTGCCCTGCATCACGTGTACCAACTGCAGAGAACGAGTCTAAATCCATCAGTGATCTGGAATGTTTATTCAGTGATCAGCTGATCATTGTAGTTGCAGACATAAGTATTTCAACGAGATCACAGATGTTCTTGGCCGGTGGTGATCGGCTCTGCCGACGAATGCTCAACGAGTGACTCGACGATGTACTCAGAACGTGTTCATTTCAGTCACCACACATCTGCCGTCACCAGGAGACCTAGGACGAGGCAGCAACCACCAGCATCATAACCAATCTGCACAAACTTTTCGGTGATCAACAGAAATGAATTGCATCATTACAAAGCCCTGCTGCTCCTACTTTGAGAACGACACGAGTTAACTCATACGGTACGAGTGCAGACAAGATGTTGGTCGGCAGTTGAACCACGACATTCAGTCAGACTGAGGGTTGGTACAGCGAATCAAAGCATCCTTTTCAGTTTTCAGTAAGCCATGGTGTGCACCGTTTCATCGAACTTGTGAAGGACTGGTGGGTTGAATCATCATCATTTCATCAGACACCACATCATTCGTATTACAAAATATCTAGGTAAGATTTTAAGCAGGTTTTGTGCAAACTGTTAGCTGGCACATGATGGTGGCATGACTAGATTGCAATAGCAAATCTTATTCGGCAGTATTAGGAGTTGTACAGATGCATCTGGACTTGTGGACGTTGGATGAGTCTCCTCTGCAATTGAATTGAATCAAAGAGTCAGCGATAGATCAATCTGATGACAATCAGGTCCATCTATCAGTGAATCAACTGCAGAGGAATTGCCTTGCTAGTTGCTACTACTTCCATCTGTGAGCAGCAATGATGATCGACTATCCTCCTGTTCGTCTAAAAAAATTAAAAGAAATACACATAAAAAATATGAACTTTCGTGTGGTAACGCAATCACACACAAGTATTTCACCGAGATCAGAGCTGTTCTTGGCCAGTTATCGGCTCTGCCGACCAATGCTCGACGAGTGACTAGACGATACACATGGAACGTGTTCGTTTCAGTCATCACACATTGTTTGTCTCCCAGGAGGCCTCGTACGAGGCAGGAGCCACCCAGCATCATTGTCAATCTGCACGAAATTTTCAGCAATATTCCTCACAAATAAGAACGGTAATCTGCACAACGGACTGATCGTCCTACTATGAGAACGACAGTAGATACCCGTACAAACAAAATATTGGTCAGCAGTTGAACCACGACATTCAGTGAGACTGAGGGTTGGTACAGGAATTCAAGGATCCTTTTCAGTAAATCATTGTGTGCAACGTTTCATCGAACCTGTGAAGGACAGGTGGGTTGAATCATCATCACTTCATCATTCATCAAACACCACACCATTTGTATTACAAAATATCTTAAGCAGGTTTTGTGCAAACTGTTAACTGGCACATGGTGGTGGCATGAGCAGATTGCAATGGCAAATCTTATTCGGCAGTACTAGGAGTTGTAGAGTGTAGTGCAACAGGTAGGATCGGCGCAGGACATGTTTGAGGTTGACACACTCAACGAGCCGACAGCTTGGTTTCCACCTAGGTTGATGATTTTATCAACATACTCCATCCTGAAATTATGCCAATGTTCCATTTTATTATGTCAACACAAACCAGAAAATAAAGTGAGCAATGAAAGTGGAAACGACAATCCAAGAAAGAGAAAATGGAACACAACTATGCGCGAGCTTCAGGGATCAGACACAAGAACATACCTAGCTGGGAGATGGTCATGGGGACGATTGTATGGCGTCCAGACAGGCTCACCCACAAAAGAGCCGCATTGCCTGACGAATCATAACAGGAAAAGTACCATATGAGACCAAAATGCACAAGTCTCATTATTCGCTGGCACTTGTTTATAGAAGATTAAAGACAAGATTAACAAAGTAACACAGACTGAATGCCAAAATTTGTAGGGATGGTATAACATGCACAATTAAATGACATAACCAAGACAATCACCCTCTGGGACTAAATAGGAACTACTAACTTCCACTTAAAATAATTGTAGCTATCTGACTAATTCAAGAGTAAATGAATAGCATACATGGCTTCACAAAGAAATGGCAACTCATGGTGTGAACATGGAAAGAAGTCAAAGATACCTTGATGTAGTTGTCGGTATCCAATGTAAAGCGGTGATACATTCCTGCAGGCAAAACAATCATGCCCCCTTTCTTCACTGCTACACGGATCCACTGATCATTTTGGTCCCTCACATCAAAGTAGCCTTGAGAACATAATAAGGGAAAAAATTTAAAGATGGACAATAATTAGAATGAAAATATGTTGACTATTACTGATTTTAAACTAGAAACAAGATTTCCTGTCTTAAAAAAAATTCTAAATGCAAAACAAAGGCACCTACCGCTACCCTCAAGACAATATCGTATCTCTTCATCAGTATGCAAGTGTTCTTCAAAGAAATTCTTTATCTTATCCTCGTAATTTGGCAACTTCTCTGGGCACACATCACAAATGTCCTGCACAAGGAAGATGCTTATCATACTAGTTTCGAACTTTGAATAGGTATTGACCACTCAAGTTAGAATAACGAAAACAACAAGTGCCCAAAAAGAACTTATTGTCGAACCATGTAAGAGTAACCCCTGGCTTCACGAATTTTCTTGAGGTTCTCGTCATTCTCCCAATCATCAGCATTTAGGCGCCAGCTTAATATTCCTAGCTCTGGGTGTCCAAAGATGGTAGCATTCAGCATCAGTTAGTATATCATTGTGTCATATGGGCTCAGAAATAGAGCAGGGCATGCACAAAACCTGAAAGTTTGTCCAGAGGAATGAATTCTTTGGGCTCAAGGGTGATGAGGAAGCCTCTGGTCCTCTTCACTGTCATCCATGTACCATGCTTGGATGACCTCCTCCTTGCCATCCTATGTTGTAAATAGCCATTCAAACGATCTCATATACTCAGGATGCATAATCGGACAAGTACAAGCATGTTCAGACAAAGGAACTATGACACAGTTCATATTGTGCGGTGTGAATTAAGACTTGTACATAAAAGCAAATATGGAGTTATAGCACATCTTAATGCAAATACTAAATTAACCAAACACCTAACACAGTTCATATTGTGCGGTGTGACTCGTAAGGCGCTGACATTCTCAGATGTTTAGTAAAGTATTAAAAGGACATATTGAACTATGCACGTCCCATCAGTCAAGTTTTTTTTTTCGAGATTGGATCTTCACCCATCAGTCAAGACTCTATTCACAGAATCAACCAAGGCAGATCAATAGGATAATAAGCTCTCAGGATTGATATCAGTAATTTTTTTTTCTACAATCTGTACAAGCCTAGTCCACATTGGACCCAACAAGACAAAGTTAACACCAAGTAGATATTAAAAAGAAAAAAAAGGAGCCATGATCTAGCAATATACAATCAGTAACCTTTTTGTATGCGTCATAAACTAAATTCAGAACAGAATCAGATGACATATAAATGAAAATATGTTATGAACAACGGCACGCGCACTTGCAACATGCTCTCCACCAGCATGCTACTCGGCCGCTTCACCGCCGTCCTAGGCTCCAATGCCTCCAGGCCACTCCTACCATGCCTTGGCAGGCCCTTAGGCAGGTGCTGCTCATAGTCTCTGCCTGTCGTTTCTAGCTATTTACATATTTCTTCTACTCGGCTGCTTCACCGCCACCCTGGGCCACAACACCTCCAGGCCACTGCTACCATGCCTTGGCAGGCCCTTGGGCTGGTGCTGCTCACAGTCTCTGTCTGACATTTCTAGCTATTTGCCTACTTCTCTCTTACTGTGCACATCATGTGTTTGATTAAATGCCTGTAAAGATATTATGGAGCCAGCTACATCTAGAATTATATGAGTGTAAATCCTAGATTATCACACCAGTTACAGTGCTCGCTATAATTTTGGAGTTGGTTATTTTTAAAAAATAATAATAAAGGTACTGCTGAAATCCATATAATTAGATATTCCAATTTTCCACTGGTTATGTGTAGCAAAGATTTGGCTAATCTGTACAGATGTATACAATGAGGAGCAAAGTTCATTTGATGCTAGATGTTATCCTGAATCATGCTAAAGGTATCTGAGTTATCATGTCCAAATCAGCTTATCAATAAAAAGGACGTGTTTTTACTTGAGCAATTTAAATATGTTTGGCTCTGCTGAAAGCTTTGAGTTTAAACTCGAACAACGCATAATATTTGCCTTATATACTATTTCAGACACCTCTTCGAAAGTGCAACTGAACTACAAGGCAGGCAAAAAAAAAAAGCAAAGTCTACAATACCTCCATCTTTGTTATGCTATATTTTTTTTCCTGATTGCTAAAGCTCTCCACATAACTTTCTCAAGTCATCGACTTCTCGTAATTTGGATTTTAGCTACGCCTATCTCTCACCTGTAAACGTAGTTAAATTTTTTTGTACTTTGTTTCAAAAGCTTCAGATCTTAATACAGTGCCAAGTGTGAATCTTAGTCAACACTGCCACTGCTATAGGCTATAGCCTATAAGCATGATCCTTTTGTTTTCTGCAACTACAGTCATCCGAACAGTTGATTTTTGTCTACAGCTCTCATATATGTCTATTCATCCCGTAATAACATCTCGAAAAACTTGGCATTAATCTGATTTCCTTTTGCCCTATTGGCCTGGAGAAAGCTTGGCATTAATCTGGATCCAGACCAGCCAATCAGCAATCTTGTACTCTCTGTCAGGCACTCAGGCCTGCTACGATTCCTGATGTTCAGTTTCCAATGTTCATGGCCCTATGCTGTGGCAAATCTGGAAACGGAGGAATGGTTTCATCTTCAGAATGAAGCTCTAAACTTGCAGCAGGTTCTTGCTTCATGCAAAGTAGAAGCCAACCTCTGGCGTTGCAGCCTGTGCCCTCTAGAACTTCTTCTATGGGTGGCAATATTGACAGAACTATAAACAAAGCTGAAGATCCATATGTATTTCGTGTAAATGGCCAGATACACCATCGTATTGGTTCACTACTACCTGAAACAGATAATACTAGGCCGTAATTTACAGAATTAGATATTTTGCACACAAAATGAAGTCCTAAACAGAATCCAAGCAAATAACTGCTTTTGATTCTGTAATGTAGATTTCATGAGCCTTCCTTCCCTTCTTTGAGACTTTGTAAATCACTCTGATCATGAATAAAATTCAGGTGGGGTCCCCAGCTATCAACTCTGTACTTTTTTTTTTTTTTTTTTTTGAGAAAAACATCAACTCTACTGATCAGCTATGAAATAGTTTGATCGTGACTGGGATCCAATATTGTTTTTGCTTCCTTGCTACACACATCTCAATTACTATTTACTAGCAATAGTACCCTGTTTGAAATAGGATAAATAAATCGACGTGTTTAATGCCCGTGCAAACATGTGTAATGCAGATTTGCTAAGTTTGGTTAGTCTGTTTTTTTTTTTTTTTTTTTTTTTTTTTGAGAATTACAGAAGATCATATAGCTAGATTTTATTTCTTCACATAACAAAGCAATCATTGTTCCAAACTTCAGATATGAACTGGTCCAATCCAAGAGCGGCAGTTTATAGTAGTAGTATACAGGGTGAGACAACAACATGTTCAAGAGCTAGTCTTATTCCAAGATCCGACTTTCGCAAGCTTGGAATCCCTAACCGGAAACCAAGAAATCGAAAGGGCCGATCAAAACCTAAGTTCAATTCGCGCGGATAGTCTCCATCCCAGCCCAGAACACATAGCGGCCTTCTCGAATATACAGGGAGGGATTGCAAGTCCCATGTCTACGGGAACCGATGAAAGGAAGAGTATTTCCGCTATTACTACTGAATCTCGATCTGGGGTGAACCATCAACAACAAAAACCTTGACAAAACATGCGCGGAATAGAGTACGATTTCCCTGACGCCCAACTCCCTCGATGCCTCACGATAGGAACAATAACACAGGAATGGATTAGAACAGAGACTTGCCGGTACCTGGAACTGGCCCTCCATGTCGGAAGTCTCCGTATGCAGTGCCGCTGCTCGGCTCCTCCTCGTCGGCGTATTTCTTCGCCTTCTCGAATGCTCCTAAGCGTGGTGGAATCTGGAACGAGGGGCCTGCGTGCGTTCCGTTTCTTATGTTCAGCTTGGACTGAACGCGAACCCGCACTTTTGTAGATTGCCCCCACGCAGTTTGTCAGTTTTAGATGCATACCCTTTTAAGCTTTGGCATTTGAACATTTCCAAGAGCCCCACCCTATAAATCATAATAATCATAATAATTTAGAGAGTCGTCTCTCTCTATCTTCACCCGCTACACTATATCTTGTATGCGCTCTAGACAGCTAATCTCGCTCTCCATCTTTGCTTAGAGAAAATCTCAAAACAAAGAATGACAATATTTATAGATACTAGGTAAATGCCCGTGCGTTGCACCGGAAAAAAAAAAATGTCATTCACTTTTTTTTTTCCTCCGTGATTAATAATTCTCATTTTCTTTGAGAAGTTGTTTAGAATTTTCTGTTTAGAAGAGGACATAGTTATGTTAATAAATGACTCTCAAGATCTAAAATAATAAACCCAAGTCACAATTGTATGTGCAAAGCTGAGAGGTGTTCAATTAATCAAGATTGGTACCAATAGAAACTTAGGTGATTTTGAAGTGGATCAACTACAAATAATTTTGGATTATTTTGTCCAAAAAAAATCACATTGTGCACCTTCTACAACTCTAAATTTGACAAGATATTGGATGATAACAGTGAGGGAAGGCTGCCATCAATTTCGATTTTTTTAGTTCCTCTGACTGCCTCCAGTGCACTTGATCTTTTGAGTGAAGTGAAAAGCCAAAAATCCCTCTCTTATGCCCACCATTTTAGGGCTAAACTCAGACTAAATGACATGTAATTAGTGGGGTTCTTATCTTTGAAACAATAAATATGGTTTATGAACATCACGCATTTGGAACAAGCTCACAAATTCGAAGGGGAGAGTAATGGAAATACGATTATTAGGTATCATCTTCAAGCTATTTAAGTTGAAGCCAATCATTCCGGATACTCATGGTGTAAATTATCCCTAAAATGATACTGACAAAAAAAAAGTTATTATATCATGCAACAAGAGGCTAAGTGCATTAGTGACTACACAGTTAGCTAAAAGCAAATATCATGTGATTATGAAACTGCCAATTATAATTATAATTTCTATTAGATGCAAATTACTCTTATCATGCGTTGCAAAAAGGAGCAAGAAAATATCATAAAAATACATGTTTCAGTTTTAAAAGCAGCAATAATCTGAAAAGAAAAGACAAAAGCATTTTGCAAAGTGAACACAAAAGTTTGCATTTAATCTAAACCCATATTTGTAAATCTATCTAGAAAACATACCAATATAGGTGCTATTTTTGTGGGTGATATTACTAATTTAATATCCAAGAATTAAATTCCTATTTTTAGTTGGCGCGTGTGGCATGCGGCGGTTGGTAGACTGATTTGCACCCTTAATCATGGGAGCGGGTGATTAGAGCCGCGCGGGGTGTTTAGCCGGAGTGAAAATTCCTATTTTTAGCCGGGCAGTGTTTCATGCGGAGGGGGGTGAGTCCGCCCGTAGAAGATTCCTTTTCACTCTTTTTAGTAGTATAAGATGTAATTAAAGAAGATGTTGGAAAGCATATTTTGAACAAAATCTCTTTTCCTATCAATAAGAGAGGATATAGAGTTGTCTTATTATCTTCACCTTCGAAAATGAGAGTTCGGCACATGCATTGTAAGTTGTTTTGACATTTCTAGATATCTTATTTAAATTAATTACCTAGATATAGTGTATATATAAGCACATAGCAAAATCCATGTACCTAAAAAATACCAAAACATAGCTTTTCTAAATTCATAGCTTTACATTGTATCTAGACATATTGGATAAAAAATACGTATCTTGAAAAGCTAAATTGATTTTTTTTTTTTTTTGAGAAAAGGGTCTCCCCCGCTTTTGTATTACCAAAAGTACCAAACGTTTACAATTCCAGAGCCCTAATAAAGCACCAAGTCTACATACCAAACGAAAATGTATCATTCACATTGCCAGCAATAAAAGCCTCAAGGCTGATCTGACTATCAGCTATCGAAACTGAGGAAAAGCTGAAGTAATCTATATTATTTTAAAGAAAATGAGTAGAAGTATGTGTATGCCGCCTTTTATATTCCTTTGTGGGTTGAGTTTTTGGATGTTTGAAATTAGAGTAAAAGATGATGAATGTGGGAGTATGGCTGCAATTGTTGTTGCTTCGGGGGCTATGATTGAATTCGTTTCATTTTTTGTTTTACACACACATAGCTGCATGAAACGTGATGGCATGAAAATACCATGTAATGAAAAAGACAAGGAAGGTATGCTAGCCTACGCTACGTAAGGCAGGCACCTCACCGCACCGTCAGACCGTGGAAAGATACGAAACGGGTGTAGGTGAGGTGTGGGTGCGGCTCGCCCTCGCCGTCGCCGGATGGCAGCATGAAGTCGGTTGCGCCTCCCTCCGTCGGTCATCGATGACGCAGCGCAAACGCCGCAAAGCGCGATGCAAAAATCGCAAAAAATGGGAACAGAAGGAGATAGACGTCGACCCCGGAAGAAGGCCTAAACCATGCAGAGCCATTTGACGGGCCTATCTGCGTAAGGCCTTCTCCCACGTTTGGGCCCCAGTAGTAGTTCTTTTTCATCCATTTTTTTTTTTTTTTGACATTATCCATTCGTTCATTTTTTTTTCCTTTAAAAACAATGGCTGCCTCGGCAGTGATGAGAGAGTCATCTGGGATATTGTACCCCAAACTCTTGAGGTTTTGGTGTCCAGCGATGCCGCTGTGACAGAGGAGTAATGGAAAGGAGAATGTTTCAAAAAAAAAAAACGACGCCACGATGAATTTGTTGACATGATTCATTCGTTCATTGTTTTCGAACCCATGCCGGGCCGGCCGAATTCGTTACAGAAACACCCCTGCCTCTTGCCAAGTCAGGCCGGCCACCTGCACTGCGCTGCCGCCGCTGCGCGCACACTTGACAGTTGAGGCGGTCTAGCTAGCAGCGGGTCGTCCCTGCATTTCCGGAATGGGCTCGTTCATGCATACAGTATCGTCCATGCATGACAGGTCGGCAGGCGCGTGCGTGCGTGCCCGATCCTGATCCATCAATGCAACGTGGCGCTGCAGCTGCCGAGCCTCGCAGACCTGGACCTGCTGCGCACCGTCACGTCTCGCACGACGACACAGTAGCATAAGAATATATTCAGGGCTCAAGACTGGCAAGACCCCCCGCCCTCCTCCCTATAACCCTTGCACGAGGACGGCAAGCGACGCGGACGTGAGTGGCAACCAGGCGGCCGTGTGCGTGCGTGAACGGCCTTTTGCATGCACGCTGCGAGAGCCTGCAGCTGAAACTGTTCCATGCATGGTTGCTGCTGACAAAAAGGTGATCTCGTCGTCTGTAGTGATGATAAGTAAAGGCCCCGGCCGGCCCGGACTGAGGATGGTCGTGAACAGACAGACAGTGGAGAGTGAAGAGCCACTGTTTCTTAATTATTACTACTGCTGCCGCGAGGAAATCATATAAATTCAATAATAAAGCACGATCCGTAGATGAATTAGTAATGATCTCGCATCATCCATGCCGTGCATTTTTTTTTTTTCAATTACTCCATCCCATAAAATATAAATGGGCGGCCAGTGTCCAGTATACTAGTATTGATTTTGCAAACGACGGCGACCTGATATGGTTCGTACTATATATACAACGTGCACGCAGCACCGTCGTGTCCTGGCAGTGGCAAAGTCAATTTATAGTATGTAGTACTAAGCTCTCGCATTGCATTGTACTCCTAGGTACGGTGTCGTAGTAGTGAGTGTGGTCGTCCATAAGCTTTTTTTTTTTCCACCGAAAGATCGTCGACAAGGTCATGAATATGGAGCTGCTCTGTACGTGTGCACTGGGCAAACAATGCAAGTGGGCAGGCACCATGCTCGCACGATCGCACACAGTCCGTGCGTCAGGCCTCGTGTCCGTGCCTGTCTTCTTCCCCACCGTCGTCCTGGCCCAGAACGTACGCCTGTGGACCATCTATTAGCAGGCCTCTGCCTCAGCCAAACAAGAGCGCAAAGCTTGCTTGTTCGAGCAACAAGTCACGCGCGCACGGCTGGTGCATGCGGTGGTTGCAGCTCAGTAATTACTAGGAGTAGCTAGCTTTGATGACGACGATGATGAGCAGTGAACAGTGTCCACGACCACGATGGATCAAAACTTGCCCAGCCCATATGGTCAAAATCGATGGTGGATCATTCAAGGTGGACGCACATGCATGCGTGACTGCATGCATGTATATATATACGTACACGGCCATACATATGGCGATCGATGCAGTCGAGTTGGAGAGTGCGTGGCGTGCCGGGCTTAACATGCTGTACATGTACGTGCGTGGAGTGTAGAGCACAGCATGTACAGTGTTATGTACTATGCATGCACGCGGCAGCAAGGCCGGGGACCGGGGCCAAACTTGACACCGTCGCGTCATCTCACACGCTGCGCCGTGCAGTGTATGCACGTACGTACGCACGCATGTGCCTTGATCCACTGTTTGGTTTTCACCGTACTTGCTACATGCAGGCGGGGCAGGTCGTAGTGTACATGTAGACCGGTCGTATGTATGGATTCACGTACAGTGCGTAGCGGCTCTGGGGTCATATCACGATGCTTGCGTTCGTGTTCGTGCTATAGCTGTATCTGCCATGACGACTTCGTAAATATATCGGGGTCCTGAGTCAGTGACAGTGAGAGACCCTGACCGACGACGATACCCCTTTTTCAAATAAGGTTCGTCCCGGGCCGGCCGGCCCACTGTGTGAGCGTGACAAAACGTACACCAATGCGCGCTAACCCCTTGTACTCCCTTGTACACCTGTTCCGTGAGTTGATGCGTGCATGGCGTGCATCCGGAGCACCAAGCATGAGCGAGCATCTCGGGCATACATGCGCGCGCGCAGCAACCGCGCAGGTGTACGGTGCTACGTTAACAGCTACTCGCATGAACAGCATGAACAGGTGATGCTGCACGCGCAGCATCGCCAAATCGGGCCGATCAACTTGTCACGTCCCGGGAAAGCCGCACGCACGCTTGACTCCTCTGTCTATACGACTTGTACAGTGGTGCTCGCTGGAACGGCTGTACGTACCCCGTACGTCTGGGTGGTAGTGGTGGTGCACGCGACGAAGGCGGAGTACTGTACGTACGAGGCCGGGCACCGATCTGGGATGGGCGAGCCGAGACGATGGGTCCCCAACCCACGGGCACGCACGAGCAGGGGCAGAGGCGCCGCGCCCCTCGTGCGCCCCATGCCGAAGTGACGGAAACGACCCGGGCAGGCACATGGAGGGCCCACGTGTCGGGGACGGACGATTCTCGTGCGACCGTGGGCCGGCCGTCCCTTCCCCTCGCCTGGCTGGCTGCGGACCCACCCCGCTGCGACCGCACGCTCGGCCTGGTCAAGACTCTTGCTGGGCCCCGCCGGGCCCGTGGCCCGTGCTGTGCCGTGGTGGTGCGCGTCCCGTCCGTAGACCCGGTCCACGGTGCTCTCGTCCCGATCATTGAAGGTGGTCAACGGTCGGTCACGGCGGGAGGAAAGCGAAAAGGGGGTGGGTGGGACTGCCGCACGTGGGGGTGGGACCTCACGTGAGACGTGACGACGGGAGAGACGATAGCCACAAGCCACCACACAGCGTTCTAGCCAGTTTGTAGTGGAGTATAGACTGTAGCCGTGTAGTACTCCAGTAGCTTGCACCAACGAGTGATATGCTATGCTGAAGCAAGCTGAAGAGCTGCACGATGCAAAAGCAGAGCATTTTCACTTTTGCGTTGTCGATTGATCGGCAGGGAATGATATAGCCTCGGTACTTTAGCGTACTCCTACTCTTGGGTGTAGACTGCGGAACCAACTTTACAACAAGTGCAAACTGCATGCATGCATGTTATGGGGAGGTGAACAAGAGCACATGACAGGCAAAGCTAAGCTAGCTCGTCACTGACTGTTTTTCGGGCATAGTGTCGAGTTAGGCAGAATCAGAGGCCGATGTGGAGGTGACGGGGTCCTGTAAAATACGTACTATAGATAGACGCGACGAGATCACCGCAGCGAGCTGCAGCGAGCTAGGGCCCTCCCCCCCAATACAGTAGCTACTTGGCCACTTCGCTTTTAGTTTATGTTGCTTTCTGGGAGCCTGCACTTTGTAACCGGGGGATAAAACTGTAATAAGTAATAGATGTTTATGTGTATGATTTATAGTAATGGAACCGTTTAAAAAAAAAATCTAATAGCCGGTTCACCAATCACGATAAAATCTTATTAATGCAGACTACGGAGTAGTACTACGTTAACGCTAGCTACGGACGATTGATGTACTGTACTCCAACAAAGTAGTAAAGCTACATAGCGCTAGCTAGCGAGCTGTAGCCTGTAGATACAGATCAGCAGAGGTCGTTCTGCAAGCGAGCACTGATAACCTAAAAACACCCCCTCCTTTCTTAAGAGTATCAGGGAGACTCCCCCTTAGTTTTCAAAAAAAAAAAAAAAAAAAAAAAAAAAAACACTGGTAGATCATCAAAAGTGTAGTGGTTCCAGTGGTGGGGATAGATGGTCCCGCACGTGTCAGCCGATTTGCAGTGCTCCCGTGTGGGTTTGCACGTGTGGCAGCACGGGGTCCAGGCCCACGGCGACCCTTTTACCTTTTTTTCACGAGAGAAGAGAAGGCAGAGGAGAGGGGACAGGTAGCAGCGCTTTTGGCACCATTCTCTCGCTGGCCGCTGTTTTCGAGCAGAATATCCATCGCAATCGGCGTTGTTCTCTTCACGTACGAATACGACTAGTAGTGCCGTGCCCGCCCGCAGCAGCTACACTAGCTAGGGACATAGGGCGCGTGAGTTCGTTGTTGTTCGAGAGTTGTTAACGCAAGCCAAGCGCTACATAGTAGTACATACTCCACGCCGGGTCGCCGGCACACGCAAGTCTATGGTCCATGGAGTAGTAGTGCTTCTATGTCTAGCTAGCTTGGCACATGCATGCATGAGATGGTGTGCGTGTCGACGGGACGTGGATCGATGCACGGCAGAATGCATCGAGCATCTGGAATTTGTGTTCGTTCGTGTGCCTAGGGAGGAGGATTGATTGATATTGCTCCAAGATTCTTTCTGTACCAAT
Organism: Hyparrhenia diplandra; assembly: GCA_015847255.1. Lineage (NCBI taxonomy): Eukaryota > Viridiplantae > Streptophyta > Magnoliopsida > Poales > Poaceae > Hyparrhenia > Hyparrhenia diplandra. The sequence goes on along the minus strand of JADLZK010008980.1, from coordinate 42,281 downwards.
TTCAGAACACCAATTCTATAGTGTTTGCTCTGTAATATTGTACACGGTGGTGTAACACGGGACGACACGTGTCATATATACACGGGACGACACGTAGACACGTACTCCTACCCATCACGCCAAGCCAAAACAGTATCCATTGGCCAGGTCTGTGGGCCCAGGAGTACTTATATGTAATCTAATCAAGCCTACTTGCTCTAGTACCAGCCCGCGCGGCACGTCCCTAGAGCCTCCTGGTGCCTCAACCTGACAAAGCGTGTGCAGTATGCCTGGACGCGTTTCAGTAGTTTTTCTTCGCGAGTGAAACAAAAAAAAAAGGAAAATTCGACGAGACTAGTGGAGTCTGGATTGTTGGCATCCACACATTTGGTGTGGAACTATGCCACGTGTTTCTCACCTGGCGAATTTTGTTTGCATGTGCTATGTCACGGTAATCATTACTGCAAGTGTAGAAGAGATGGCAGACACCTTTTGTAGGGGCATTATGATAATTTTTCATGAACAGTAAATTTACTGGTTTGAACCTACACGTCCACTTAATCTTGGATGGAGGGAGTAAACCAGGAGAGTAGGCGTACTGCTTGCGTGCACGGCATGGCGATTATTATTGGCCCCTCCGCACGCACGCACACAAGAGGCACGGATCCAGGGACCAGGGCTGCCACTCGCAGGCGGGCAGCCATCGTGCACGACGTACCACTCCTCCAGTGTATTCTGTACTCTACTCTGTAGCACCGGCCGCCCGGATGGAGATCGAGTCATCAGCGATCATCTTGCTTTCCCTGGTGCGATCGTGGTGATCCTCGTCTCGTGGAAGTTCGTCGAACGTGTGATCGATCGGTGTGTACGTACGTGAGCAGCTTGAAGGACGTACGGGTGACCTTGCCAGCTTGCATGCTTGCCTATTAATTTGAGCCTCCATCTCTTCTCTATTAATTTAATCATCGATCTCATACGTGCATGGAACCCTAGTACCTATTACTGCTAGCGGTACCACTTTTACAACACGTACTGTCGCGCTGTATAAATTGGAAAACAGCATAACACTTTGTACCGGCTGGAATATATTCTCTGAATTACCATTGCGCTTTACTACGTACTCGTACTAGTCTGATGCTGTGTGCCGACCGACGTGATGTATATATTGTCTGATGCGCGCACGCGGGGCTTCCGCTGGTGACAAGTGACAAGCAACGGCTAGACATGCATCATGCACGCATGGGGTCGAGCGATCCAGCACTAATCGATTAGCTATATATACGACGACGAAGCCCTGCCTATTTGACCGCACCACACTAGCTAATCGATTAGAGTAGCTACTTCGTGGTGGTGCCGGGCTCGGGTCGTCGAACAACCGACCGGCCGGACAACCGATCGAATCGATCCGTCGTCGCCGGTCGTGTATCAATTGCAATCTGTTGCTATATACGGAGTACTATACATCACCTGTTTCGCCCATTCGTGTGTACGCATTCATTGCCTCATCTCGATCCCGGGTTGGTTGAAGAGTTGTTGGGATCGGACGTGTCAGAGCACTTGATTTGACGGCTCCCTTCTCGGGTGGTGCGCGCACGTACGGCGTCCGCCAGCCGAGGACGGCCTCCCGTACACGTATTCATCGATGCCATCGGTGCATGCAGGAGTAATCACCTTCTTCGTCTCCGCTCTGGGCTGCCATCGGTGCATGCAGCTGAATTTCCGTTGCATTCAGGGGCGACGGCAGCACACGCTAGCTCATTTGGAGGAATGGAGAAGGTCCCAATACTGACCCTTCATGGCCTCAACGGTCGTACGTACGCGGTGGCCACGGAATATAGAGAGAGAGAGATTCTTGGTTTCTGTCGGTCGGAAGACTCGGAAGTAATCTGCGTCTGCTACTACCATTCTATCCAACAACAACAAGTACGCTACTAGTAGTAACTTGTTGAAGGCTCTTCTTTGTGTTATTTATTCGCTTACAGATTGATTCTTTTCCCTCGGTGTTTCATCCCTGTAAGAGTATCCGCGTTCGAGCCACGTCTAATGCGAAGATAGGATTTGTGTCTTCCGACTTCAGGCCGTGAGCCTAATTCAAATAAGGACCCGTGCCGATCTATGAAACCGAGCTCTAAATTTCACCTCCTCTTCTCTTGCAAGGATGCCTCAACTCCGCGCTCTATAAATAAACATTTCCGCCGATAAAAACCATTTTTTACTATATTATTTGTGATATAAAATTAGAGTCTGATTGGTTAGCTACCAAAATTAATTAGACCTCTTGTTGAATTACCTTATCCTTACACGCACGCACAAGCACACGCACTGTGGGCAAAGTTACTGGCAGGGCTTCAAGTGGGCCGTACTAACTTTGGGTGTGTTTAGATCACTAAAATTTGGTGCAAAATTCCTGTAGCGGTCACATCCGACACATTGTAGCACGTTTCGTTTGTTAGTGGTAAATATTATCCTACCATGACGTAACTAGGCTCAAAAGAATCGTCTCGCAACGTGCATCTAAACTGTACAATTAGTTTATTTTTTTTACCTACATTTAATACTTTCGATACACGTGCCGACGTTTTAATGTGATGGGAAATCTTCTTTTTGCGTATTGGATTTTGGGAGGAATTTGGGCTCTAAACAGGGCCTTTGTTGTCAAAACTTTGCGGATTGACCGCCGGGCCTGGTGCCAAGAACCGCATGCGGTGTTGGTGTCAGGGCCACGCATGTGCCACCAGTGTACTTTGTCCTCTCTACAAATCGACCCACGCCCGGGAAAAATTTATTAATGCCCGGGAGAAAGCAAGCAACTAGGAGGAGTACAGTAGTACTCGTACGTACAAGAACTTGGGGGTGGATGGATCCATCGGTGGACACGAATGCATGGGGTATTGACGGATTTGGATGTGATGGCCTTTGCAGCTAGGAGGAATCTAGGTAAAAGCCTTAAATGCCCATCTTTCGTCCCTGGTAACAAACAAACGCGCGAGCAGCAGCAGCCAGCCACAGTGGAGGGATGGTTCGTCTTCTACAGTGGACGCGGAGGAGTCGGTAGCTAGATCCCACCTGCATCAACTAAGCAAGCAAGAGATTAACGCAGCCGTAATCCCACCTGCATCTGACTAAGCGCGGCCGGCATGCATGGTTACTGCTGGTAGAACTAGAGCAGCTGATGGCTGATGGCCGGCCGGCCGGCCTCCTGAAAAGGACTGGGCGGCCCGGCCGTCCACGGCCAGTGAGTCAGAGCATGCACGTACTCCTACAGCGATCAGGTCAGGCGGCGCGTGTGCGTGCGCACGGCGGCACGGCAACGCAACCGGCCAGCAGCACGCCGTGGCAGGGCCAGGCCAGGCCCCGGGGAGGGGGACGGACTGACGGCCGAGCCAGAGCCGGGCCGGCGGCACGAATCGCGAGGCAGAGAGATAGAGAGAGAGAGGAGAGACCCCACCCCGGCCAGTGACTGCGAGACCCCGAATTGCTGCGCGCCTGCGCCCACCTGGTCAGGGGCGCACGAGGGGGGACTACTAACTCGGTTCGGGAGCCAGCCTCTGCCCCGGCACTGACCCCCGCACGCCGCGACGCCCGGAACGCAACCAAAACCACGGGCACGGCATCCACCTCTTTTTCTGCTCTGAATTGCTGCCTCCCCCGCTCTTGTGCGTAGCGCCAGCCGGCAGCTCTCCCTGCGCTGGCTAGCTGCTCCAAATAGCAAGCAAGCAAACGGAGGCAGCCCGCCAGGCCAGAGGCCACCGCCGCTCCCCTCCCTCCCTCCCTCCACCCCTCGCGCCCACGCCGGTCCATGCGTGCCAATTGACTCGCGCCCACGCGCACGCTCTAGTCCCAGTCTCAGCTCAGTCACTCGCTCCTCCGGGGCCTAGCGAGCTCGTCAGCTGCGGCACCTTGCTCCGGCGGCCTCCGAGCCCGGCGCGGCGGTGGTCGCGAGCGGGATCTGCTCCCACGGGCGAGCCTCGAGTGGCCGTCGATGGCCTGGCCGCCAAGCAGCGCCTGGGGCTGGCGACGACGGAGCCTATCCGCCGCCGCGCTGCTGCTCTTCCTCCTCTTCCTCTTGCTCTTCTGCGTCGGCCTCGGTACAGTACACCACTCTCTCATGCCCGAGTTATGTATGTTCTCTGCATTTGCATCGCACGCTGCGGGAACTCACGCCGTCGTCACGCCATGTCTTGTCTTGTCTTTCTGTAGGGACGTGCACGCCGGCGAGGGGAAGCGGTGGCGGCGCGACGACGACGGAGGAGGACGGGTACTCGTGGTCCTGGGACCCGGCGGCGACGGCGGCGCGACGAGGGCTCATAGGGCCGGGGTCGTCGCCGCCCACGTGTCGCAGCCGCTGCGGAGGATGCCACCCCTGCCGCCCTGTCCACGTCGCCATCCAGCCCGGCCGGAGCTTCCCGCTCGAGTACTACCCGGAGGCATGGCGCTGCAAGTGCGGCAACAAGCTCTTCATGCCCTGACCCGACGCCAACGGCAACGGCGGTGCCAACGGCGGCGCCCCCTCTGCCTTGTGCGCACACGCTGACGCTGAGGCTCAGGCTGGTGCATGCTGCCATCCTGCCGCTGGTGCTTCGCTCACTGGAGCTCACTGCAGCTCTCTCTACAGCCACGGCGACGCGGCAAGGAAAAAGAAGGTTTCTTGGTGAGAAGAGGACACGAAGAGGAGATTTGCCCGAGACAACAGACCATGGAGCAAGGATGGAGGCCTCGATTCAAGTATCATCTAATGATTGGAAGAACATTTGCAGAGAGTTCTTGGAGACTGATATACACGAGCTAGTCTGATACTCCCTACTCTATGTTGTAAGTAACCGGTTGTGTGTTGTATGTACAAAGAGAGAGACGGACGTCGATGTCGCCATTTTTGTTCTTCTTTTGCTTCCTGCTGCTCCTGGTTCTTGCCTCCCTTTCGCTACGGTTCGATCTGGAGATTATTTAGTCGTGTCCCAACTTCGATTATGATCTGTGCTTATGATTTGGACATGTATAACTTTTGAAGCGACTAATATCCGCGCTATGAACTTCTTGGTCATCCAGAACATAACTTTGATTATGTTGTTGTAAGTCTAGCCTTGTTCGGCTTGCTAGTTCAGCCAACAGTGTTTTTCTCTCACAACAAACCAAGCCGTGCCAGTATCTTTTCTTTCACAACAAACCAGCTTTCACAACAAACCAGCACCAGCCAGCCCGAACGGGGCGCTTGTCATGCATCTCGTTGCTATGGACCGAGGGGATGAAACCACAAACCATTTCTTCCTTGAGGCCCTTGCTTGTCATTAGGTTTGTCTAATCTCTATCTTATCGCCAGTGCATACGTGCGGTTAGGCCGCACTCTTAGTTCCAAAAAAACGCTACTGAATGAAAAATCAAAACTTTGGAGCAGATAGACTCTTGCGTGAGTATGTTAGTTTGTTGGGGGAGTGATTGATTGAGGAACATATCATTCTTGATAACTCAAGTTTTTTTATATTGGATTAATAGATCGGAGTATATCGATATTTATGATGCATAGTAAGCATCGTTAGATTATTATGAATTTATCCGATTAATAGGAGACTTTTTAAAGTCATTTCATGATAAAATATCATAAATATTCTATAATTTCAATTCAGGTTTAAAAACTAATGACTTAATTGGGAGGCATGTACTTTTTTAATAAGAAGTATAGTCCATACCAAAATATACGTAGTTTTCGTTTCTTGGCATACAAATTTATATAAAAATATTAATATTTATAATACATTATTATTATTATTATTAGAAAGACCTTTAAATTTGACTTTTACTAAGTTTATTTAGAGATAAATATTACACATTTTCTATAACCCAAAGCAACCAATAATATGGGACATGAGGGAGTACATACAGTACTCAAAGTAAGAAAACCACAAAAAAAAAGCAGGTAAGGGAGCCCCGAAAAGATGAAAAATGAGAATAACAGGAGTGGCGCGAATAACAGGAGGATGTAGCCGTACAGTACTTGAGCCCAGCTTTCACAGAAGCTACTCTACTCCTCGAAATAAAGGAAAAACAAACCTGTGCCGCTGTGTGCAGCTGTGCATACAGTGTGCATACAATGTCAAGCAACAGTGAGCTACGCCGGCCTTTTCCTCGTCTCTGGCATTGTCACTAATTTATGTTTACTGCCACTTCTTCTGCGGCTTTACTCGCGTCAAATCAGCATAAGTTCCCTAGAGCTAGTAGAGTGAGTGTGAGTGTGACTGAAGAAAAATTATTTTACTAATGCTTTTGTTTTCGCTGTCAGAGTCTGAGATCTGAATGCTTTTGTTTACATACGGAGCTACGAGTACTCCAGTAGTAGGCTCATCAGCCTCATCTGCTGCATGGCCAGGCCCTGGGGCTAGTTCAATCATCGTTGCATTATAATCCTTCCTTGGCAGCCGCAGGCTAGGGCTCCATTTTGTGTCATTCAGGCACGCACCATGAGGCCAGCACCTGCAGCTTTCCCTTGCGAAAATGGTGGCTTTGCTCATTGCTCGTCTTCAACATTCATTGCTCTCGTCCAGGCCCGTTGGACGTTTCAAAACTCGAGCCAGCGAAAATTTTCTGTGCAAACTGTTGGGAGGGTAGTGAGGCCTTGTTTTGAAGGGTTGGTTCTTCGTCTTAGTGAATATTATGCACTGGAAAAAGAAATAGCCGCAATGCAACTCATAAAGAACCCCTGCTAATAGCGGGGACACTGACTCACTGAGCCTTGTCCTCGAGCATTTTTTAAAAGCCTACTGTGATGCTGGCTGGAGATGGTACAAGAGTCCTAAAAAAAGGGTTACAGCTTACGACACCAAAAAGCTTACAGCTCTCGTCAAGTACTAATGCGTCACTCTCATTCGTAGCTGGGCCAAGGTACAGCTGCTGTTGGAATCTGGATTACTACTAGATAGAGCTGCGTGACGAGCAATTTACTGACAATTTACTGATAATAACTACTGCTGTTTTACATAGATAGAAGATGCTGCTGCTCGAGAAGCACAGGAGGAGCAAATTCTGTGTGATTACCTTATCCAACTGACGATGATGATGCTCTACCTTCCCTGAAAAACAGGGTTCTTGAACCTGTCTAGAGTTCTACAGTTCCCAGTTCTCTCGAAACGAAAAAGGGTGTGGGCAGCGGGCAGTTGGGTTGGCACCGTCCGTGGCAGTTTGCGCCGGCGCAGCTGCCAAAGCTTGGCCTGTTGGCTTCCTTCTAACAGTATATTCTTGGGAGCAACGTTGCTTGCTCTTGCAGCAATGCGATGCTCATGCTGTTCCTGTTGCTGTTGGTGAGCAGCACAACCACTTCCCCGATTCCCTCCACGCTGAACAGAACCAATGCAAAGGGACAAGCTACAACAACGCGGAGCTGCAGTGACACAGAAACAAGGAACAATCTGAAAACAGCCACCCAGCTGTTGGTACTCGTAGTAACACAGAAACAAGCATCTTTTTTCTTGCATTGTCCGATGCAGATCACAGCTTCTGTAAGCTGGGGAAACATGGGGAGCGACCTGCGTGTCTCGGAGCGCTGCACTGGATTGCCCTGCAGATTTCATCTGGAGAGAACCTAATGTGATGGTGTGATGGACAGCAACAACTCAATCGATAAGTCATTCAGTTGCTAGGCTTGTCATCAGTTCAGTTGCACAGTGTAAATATGTTCATGGTGGATGCAAGTGGATGGTCAATTTGAAGTTTTGCATTTTTGAGTTACTACTATTTTCAGTATTTCAGCATAACGTGTGCCTACGAAATTGGCAGTTTCTACTTGATTTTACAAAGCCTTTTTTGAGGAATGCGGTGCGGCGCACTTTATTGATTGTCAAACAATCATATTACCAGCAACTGTAGTTTATTTCCTGTCGCGGGAGGCCTAAGGACAAATCTCTACTGAAGAAGCTGTGGAGGTCCATACGTTGATGGAAGAGTTATGGCCATAGTAGGACTCTTGGGCCCCACCACAGCCCATTATTAGCGTTCGCTTTATGGGCCGTTAGGTGGTTCACTTTTTGTGAAGAAACCGAGGGGTATTATATTATATTTAACAAAGTATTTCAAATGTTGCTAACAAAGAAGTATTTTTAGAGTTTTAACAAAGAAGTATTTCAAATGATTCTAGTAGCGAATACAAATACTCAGAGTGTTCCTTTTATTTTAACCATCACAACGCCCATGCATTGCCAGGTAAACACAAATTTTATTACCACTTATTTTATATAAGAGTAGAAGAAAAAGGGAATGATGAACTGAATGCAATAAATTCAAAACATCAAAATAGCTTAATTTTATCTGTCCTATATGAATAAAAAGGCACTGGGCATTCGGATACCAGTGTCCCACCCAAAAGACATATTTTATGGGAAAAAAAAAAGGAACACTATCCTCTGTTCTCTGAAGCAAAAGGCTTTGTCATAATCTTATCTGAATGTGATCAGAAGTTCAGAGCAAGCAAGCTAAGTGCAGTTAACCAATGAAGATCGAGTCATTTTATTTATCCCAATATTCACAAAAACAGATCATTCCATATAGATATAGAATGATCGTGGTAACAACATCTCCTACACTGCGAATCAACCACCAAAATGTAACCATGCAGCAGTACAACGCACATCCAAAAGTGTATCCCTAACCAACTCTATCCTGACCTGTGGATAAAAAAATACTCCAGTGATACCGTGGGATGCTCCATCCGCCATCTATATCGCCTGACCGATGGCCAGTGAGAACAACACTAGCAGTGGCAGTAGAATTCTCTGCGAAATGGATCCTGTAGTGTTACAAGGCAACAGCAGTAGGTTAGCTACCTGAATCCTTGAATGAAAGCACACACATATATATCCTCAGATTCCTCACTGACATCTGAAAGAACTTTGTACCTGGTCTTCCTGCATTGCCTTGGTTAGAAATGCTCTCAGAGCCAGGTGGAGGTGGTGCAGGCGGGCTGTTTGAGGGATTAATACCTATGCTTGCGCAATCTGCGCCATAGGAACCTGCAGTGGTGCCAAGAGTTATAGGGGAAGAAATATGCATGGCAGCCTATGTTTATGGAAGGCAAATTGCTTGTGGCGTTTGATCTTACAGCTCTGAAAGCAAGGCATCATGGTCATGTTGAGAAGGTTGCCGTAACCCTCCTTGCACTCACAGTGGTAGCTGAGACCAGAGCCGTTCTTCCTACAAGTGCCTCCGGCGCCACAGTATGCTAGTTCACAAGCTGTAGGTATCGAATGGCAGATGCGGAATTTAAGACAACAGACATTGCATGACAACATCATGGTTACAACAAAACCAAATATATATATTTCAGGAGTAATGAGATGTGGAAATTACGGTCGAGCGAGAAGTTTTTAGGTGCTGGCAAAGGCGTCAGTGCTAGTGCCGGTGCTGGTGCTGGTGAACCACTGGAACATGAGCTGTCAATGGAACCTGCATCGATCATGGAAATATCATGATCTGATCATTTGAAATGATATGATGACGCACTAATAAAACTGTTGCCAGGACAAAAAGAAAGCTTTGCTCTAAGGATATTGATGGATATTCTGGTTAAACTTGTACAGTATATGTGGTATTGGAAGATAGGGGGGTAGGTGCAGGCAATTCATTCAGAAGTCACGCGAAGGTGAAGGCTGAATTCAATATATACAGGCTGAACAAATAAATAAATAGACTAATAAAAGGCATCATGTAATTTCCAGCAGCATTCCTTGTGGCGTAAAATGCATAAAGCCACTCCGAAAACGATAGTGCACCCGAACACTCCAAAGAATGCCACCCTTTTTTCAGTTTTTCTTACTGATGGAGACACGCCCTGAACTTACGAAATCGTCCTCTTGTAGCAGTAGAAGAGACCGTAGACTGACAACGAAACTGAAATGCCACAGGCACAGAGACACAGAAAGTCCAGTGAAGTCTTGTATATGCATTCAGACTTTTTTTCACTCCTGATGATGAAAAGTATTCCCAAGGTTGACTGAAAAGGGACTTTGCCGAACATTACATTAGTTTACTTTTCCTTAGTCCGGTAAGTCACGATTGCGTTTGCACGCAATTCGTGTGGATGCATAATGCGTGCAAAGTACAACTGCAGACCCTCTCTCCAGGACCTTTTTCAAATGAATTTTAAGACCTGAAATTTAGTCTTTGCTATGATGGTGTCTCAAATTCAACATATACGCTATGAAGACCTTTGAGCTGGCAGGAGAATTAACATGAGCACAGCAAAGTTTGGTATACTAGTACCTAACCTACTGATGATCTGATCAGTGCGCACTAGACTCCTGGTATCCGTACGCACCCGGATCATCATGGAGCAAAATGATCATATTATATATATATACTCAAATAAAGCAAACAAGAGAAGAGAAGCTGGGGTGTCAGTTCGTTGTGCATCGACCCTGACGCAAGAAGGAGGATGATTGAAGGAAGCAGGCACGGTACGGATGGTGTTAGCTCCGATGGGCAGGCAGGCTCAGGTGGCTGGCCATTCGTGACTTGTAAGCGAACCCAACCAGGCAACGCAACACACGCGAGAGTGATGACTAGTAAAGAAAGCAGAATATTCAGTGGATCACTGACAGTATGTGATTGGAGGCCATCCTATTTTACTTTACAATTCAGAAACAGAGGAGAGTGAGGTGATGGATGAGAGAGGAGAGTGTTGTTGCTTACAGTTGGGGATGACGCAGGGCAGGAACCTAAGGCTGTCACCGACGTGGAGCTGCTTCCAGCCGGGGCGGCAGTCGCAGCGGTAGCCCAGCGTGCCTGTCGCCACCGTGCAGTTGCCCTGCCCGCATGCCACCGTGCTGCATATGGAGTCTGCACGCGATCGATCGAATGACAAGAATCAATCGTTCGTCAAGGAATCGATCAGGACTGAGGAGGGTGGAGGTGGTCAGTCGTCGCTGGCGCTAGCTTACTGATGACGGGGGAGAAGATGGGGGCGAGAGGGGAGAAGAAGTCGGCGGCGGCGACGGAGCCTAGGGCCAAGATCGCCACCGTCACGAGCGCCGGCGCACCGCCGCCGCGGGGAACCCCTCCTCCTCCTCCTGCCGCGAGCATCTTGGCTTGGGATCACGTCACCACCTGACTCCGCGTGTGGGCGGTTGGGTTCGTTCGTCGTCGCTTTTCCGTGTGTGGGCAGGCGGTTGCGTTTAAGTGGGAGGGAGGGAGACGATGGCGCGGACGGTTGGCAGGCGAGGCCATGCGATGCGGGCGGGGGGAGCTTTTATGCCGCCTCTCGCGGTCTCGCCTCCTTGGATTGGATTGACTCGGCCGCCGAGGCTAGATGACGATGCAGGGCGGACGCTGGAGATCAAGAAATGGCGAAGTCAAAGCGGGGCTCCCAGATGGCGGTGCTCGTGAGCCCCATTTGGCCATCTTTTTTGACAGACGTGTCATTTGTCTCTTGTTTGCTATGCATTTAAACGTCGTTCTCTTCAACTCTCCAGAGTCCGGAGCCCATCTCCCATTCCTGCTCGATCGACATGTTGCAGATAACCTGAACATTCGTGCATCCGCAGGGAAGGCGACGCTTATCCTCTCAACGTTCCGGACACAAGAACCATAATTCGAGTTCAAACACGGAACCAACGCGGTTGCATTTGAATGATTGGGTTTTTTTACCGACCGGTTGAACCAAACCGCCGGGGTCCGGTTTCGGATTTCCGGACCGGTTACCGGTAAACCGGCCGGTTACCGGTCGGTTTGGTTTTTGAATTCAAATGAATTCAAATTTTCCAGTTCATCGGTAAAAATCCGGTTTACCGAGCGGTATTTAATTTATACCGCCCGGTATTTAATTTATACCGCCCGGTTTAATTTATACCGCCCGGTTTGGGCCTTGACGGGCCGGCCCGTGCGCTTTTTTTTTTTTCAAACTTCAATTCAAATTTTTTTATACCAAACGAACTCAAATTTGAAAAAATGTTGCACCGTTGGCTTCTATAAATCGCAAACTATTTTACGATTTTTTCCACGATTTTTTTTTCAATTTTTAGATTTTGAATTTCAAATCTTTTTACGGCCGGTCCGGATACGGGCCGGACCGGTAAATCCGATAACCGCGGTTTCCCATGCGGGAAACCGACCGGTATAAAAAACCCTACTGCCACCTGTACGCCTTCAAAATCGAGTTAGCAATCAATTCATGGCTCATTGGTACGGTGTTCATGCCATACCAGGAAATGGGAACACGCTCCAGGGAGGATGCGTCTCCCGTGACAAGGACGCCTGCTGGTCATGCGTGCCTCTTCCGTGTGCAGCCGCATGGCCTGGAAACGTGGCAGGCGTCACATAAGTAAGTACTACGCTTGTATATATTGCCATATTGGCGTGAATCAACCACCAAGGATCGTTATTGGCCGGGAGAGAATGGACTGTTTGGATCCTTTGGACTAACGCTAGTTGACAACCTTTAAAAACCCTAACAAAAAGAATAATGGTGGGCTAAAATTCAGCCAAGTTTTAATTAGTTGCTACTTCACTAGTAGTTCATAAAACTAAACTATCGGAGGCTAACAACTAGTTCTAGTATGTAGAACTCAACCATTATTTCAGGATCCAAACCGGGTGGACTAACAACTAGTTCTAGTCTATCTAAATATGATCTAGTTTTGGAAGTAGAGTTACATTTTTACTCCCTGGGAGGCCGGAAGCTGGTATTCATAATCCTTTCACATTTTTAGTGTTAGCGAACCAATGCTATACAAACTAGCACTCACAAAAAGAATTGGAAAAAGTCTACTTAACCCCTAAAGTATTGGGTTGTGTCTAACTAACACCACGAACTATAAAACCGGGTAACCAACACATTAAACTTTACAAAACTAGACAAATACCCCCCTAGGGTAGTTTTGCACATGTGGCGTTCCACGTTGGTCAGTTTCGATGATGTCAGTGTCCAGGTCATCTTCTCGGACGTGGTCCATCTGATCGCGCTGCTATGCTCCCGTCGTGGCGTCTAGGAGGACACTCGAAGTCGCCGTACAGGAGGCTAGCCTGCTGCTATAAAATTAGGTCATAAGTAAGTACACTTGTATATATTGCCATATTGGTGAATCAACCACCAAGGATCGTTATTGGCTCGGAGAGAATGGACTGTTTGGATCCTTTGGACTAACAACTGATTGACAGCCCTTAAAAAAACTAACAAATGGAATAATGGTGGGCTAAAATTTAGCCAAGTTTTAATTAGTTGATACTTCACTAGTAGTTCATAAAACTAAGGCTAACATCCAGTTCTAGTCTGTAGAACTCAACAACTATTTCAGGATCCAAATAGACGTGGACTAACTAGTCCTAGTCTATCTAAATATGACCTAATCTTTGAAGTAGAGGTACATTTTTACTCCTTGGGAGGCTGAAAGTTGGTATTCACATTCCTCATCTTTTTGTGTGTTAGCAAAACCAATGCTATACAAAGTAGCACTCATAAAAGAATTACTTAAGACAGACAATACGAAACAACTTAATTAGATACATATAGAATAATCAGAATACAATATCAAAACAATTACACAAACTCAACTATGTGGCTGCACGCCCACACCGGAGAGGAAGAAGGATGCGGCTAGGGTTTCGGCAAGAACCTTCCTGACAAGGACCTCGTCGGCGATGCTTTGTTTTTTTCCTCCTAAGGAAGAATCTCCTTTCTCCTCCTTTTAGTTGCCTTTATTCCCCCAAAAATCTGAAAGGAGAGCCTAAGTGAGGCCTGCTACGCGAAAAACGAAAGGGTGGCTCGAGCTCTGGTCGTCCTACCAGGATCCACCAACAAAATTAAATACTCCTATAGAGGAGTTTTACAAATACCAAGGAAACCTAGTGGAGATAGCTGGTTGTGTAAATAAACGCCCGAACTTAGTGCTCACGTCGGCCATGTTGTCACCGTTGATTAGCTAGTTCCATTTTGCATGTTTGCATGCATTAATCACGTCCAGTAATTGCTCAACCATTGGGTGCATGCCTGCTTCGGTTAGAGGGCTCAGCCATTAGAGGGCTTAGTAATTGCTCTATGCCTACTCCTCACGCCTAATAAAAAATCAAAACTACAAATTCTACGTACGCCCTACAAAAGATGATAGAGGGAGTAGTCTATAAAGATAGAAGTCCTGACGGAAAATTAAGTATAATGTTGAAACGGTATTATTTTTTTTTTTTTTATTTTTTTATGCAGTTCTCTTGTCTTCCCTAATCATTAAAAAAAAAAAGAATGAGCAATTACCTTCATCCGATCCGACGAACAGGAGCTGCGCAACCGAAAAAACAGACGGCTCCAGATATCCATTTCTCCACCCCCAACTTCCCCACCTCACCAGTCACCGCACCAGTCCACAGTCATCAGGCAACAAACCGTTAACGGACGGACCGTCGTCCGGAGCAGACGCGCCGAACCCTCACCTGCCTGCCTCTGCCTCTGTGGGGGCGATGGCGGCGCCGGAATCGGAATGCGGCGGGAGTGACGGCTACCGCGACTTCCGCGGCGTGCGCGTCGAGCTGAACCCGGGAGCGGCCCGAGCCGGCGGGGGAGGAGGCTTCGCTGTCTCCTTCTGGCTCTACCTGTCCAGCTCCGCCAGGCCGTCCTCGGTGATCCTCCACCAGGTTTGGATGGATTCCTCCCTCCTCACTGTTATTATTGGGTGGTTTCCAGGCGATTGTTTCTGCAGGAATGTTTTTGTTTCCGGAATGGGTACAGGAAGACAGCAACGATGTGCTGCTTTCGCTGACTCGGATTCTGTTTTGATCGTTCGATTTTAGGTGTTAAATGCTGTTGTACCCTCCTAATCACTCGGCTAATACGAGACCCGAGCTGTCCTTGTAGCAGCATTCGCAGCATAGTAGTCTGTACTCGATTCCACTATGCCTTAGTCTGATGAATTTTCGTGTTTCTTGATACGGTTTCAGGGAAAACATTTTCATTATAAAAAGTGAAGGGTAATTTTCTAGGTTTCCTTGTGAAGTTTCACCATCAGAAAAATGGTGCTAATCGATTGAATTTGTTGACTGTGCAGATCACTGCGGGAGATGAAAATAAGTTGCCGTTTCTTGCTTTAGGTGAAGGAAACAAACTGCTTCTCTTCCCATTGGTGAGGCTGCACAGAGAAGCTCCTGGTCCTGCTACTTCTTACCCATGGACTGACACAACCAATCTATCATCTACGAGTGAATGCCCTCTTGAGAAATGGTTCCACATTGGGTGTGAGGTATGATGTAAACAACCGTAGGCGTTCCCCCCTTTTGTCATAATGGTGGTTTTATAACATTGGTTTGTACCTACCTGTGTCAGGTTACTGAGAATTTTATGCGTCTTCACATTGATGGTTCTCTAACTGCTGAGGCCCCCCTTTGTTCACTATTTGATGGGCCAGACCGTCAGGATGATGCAAACCAAATTAGCTTAGTTGGAAGTGATGGCAAGCTTGAAGGCTATATCTATAATATTGAGGTTTCATCTGCACTAGGAATTATAAAAGAACAATACGGAAAGGTGATTCACCTAAGCTAATGGCATGGCGTATTTTCTGCTTGTGTAAGTGCAGACTTTGTGATATTCTCATTGAATTGCAGAACCCACCATTTAAATTGTCTATTGACTATTCATGCTCTGATGGAATCGATGAGGGTGATGATGGCATTTGGAACATTGTTGGTGGGAAGGTAAACAAAGATGCTGTCGTGTCATAACTCATACGTATATGTGATGACAGACTTCTGTGTTTCAGTTTTCTTGAGAGAAGGATAATTTCAGTAATATATATGGCATGTAAAAAGCAAACCTGAGAAATTGCACTTGAGTTGGAAAAAGATAATAGTAGCAAATATTTTTTTTTGTATCATATCATGGATTAACCACGGGCTGCCCTAATTATGGAAATTTATTAATGCAGGCATCTTGCCGGAGAAACTTCATTTTGGAAGTAGTACTAACCAACACTTTTGGTGAACCTGCGAAGGATAAAGAGGTTCATTTTTTTACTTATTTTAAGTCTAATCATACTGATTTATTGTCTGCATAGTGTTCTTAGAAACTTTATACATCTCCTAGGTCGTTGCTTCACTTGTCTATGCTGATGATGGAACAGTAGTTGCAAAATCAAGGGATGATTCTGAGCCTCCTTTGCTTATTACTTGCGAAGGACTTGAATACGCAGCTATAAGCAGGCCTCTACCAATTATTCGTGGGCGAGCACTATTTAAACTCAAGATATCTCAGGTGAGTTTCTCCATATGTGAACGTTCCTTATTGTGTATAATGTATATAGCTTGATTAGCTTCAGTTTGCATTGGACACAAAAAAAGGAATTACTTGTCACTGTCTGCTGTCTCTCTGATGTTGGGCATAGGTTATCTGTCTTTGATGTGTTGCTGTTGGAAGCATATGTTTTTAATGTTTCTCTCAGTAGTGCTACAGCCTAGCAGAGGCTGCAGCTGCTTGCTATGTTTGGCTGTTGTGGCATGTACGTGTAACACACCCCATTGGAACTACTTATGGTGCATAGCGATGGTGCCATTCTCTGTATGAATGAATTTGGAAGGCATATTCGGAAGGATTTTTCCCTTTTAAACTCCATCTTAATGACTTCCATAACATCTTCATTTGAGGAGCTGTGGGTGCAGGAAGAGGCTTTGAGTACATCATAATTATTGGAAGGCATTTTGGTGTTCTGTTATTATATTTGTTATGCATTCCCTGAAAGAATACTGAATCAAGTAGCAAACCTAAGGCAACAGCAAACGATCACAAAAACAAATGGCCCAGACCCATCTGAATTGACCTGGCAAGCAATTCTAGTCCATTATGATACAGTTTAGGCCATTACAGCACATGCATAGCTGTTGGACAGTTAGCACTAGTCAATGGCATATCAAAAGATTAAAATAAAATGGCCATACATCATATCTAGTACGGACACTAATACTACATTCGATCTACTTCTGTGAAATTTGATTTGTGTGCAATTTCAAACCTTATGAATCTCGAGTATCAGCTCAAATGTTATGCAATACCAGTTCCTGTTCTTAGCCCTGCAGCTGCACATACTCATGGTGATGGTCATATCCAACAAAGTTGGGCTGTAGTGCGCTATGTAAAACACGACGTGTTTCATGACATTTCTTTGAAGTTATGATGGTAGTTGCTTGTTTTTGTCCATAATAAAGTAGAGTCTGATTTCTAATTGTTCCAGCTCTCTTCCAAATGTGACAATAAGCTCTTCCGTATTCAATTCTCTACACTTCACATGCAAAGATATCCTTTCCTGGAAGCATATTCCAAACCGATTCGCTGTATATCTCGAAGCCGCACTGTCCGTCCCTTGGGTCCTGGAAAGCGGGCAAGTTCTGCAACAGTTGATCAAACTGACTTGCTCAATAATGGCCAAGGGTTTGTTATTAGTGCTGACAAAGTAAATGGCCGTGAACGCTCGGTGAGTCTTCATACGCCCATGTTTTCGAAGATAGAAGGTGGAATGGTGAAGGTAGTAGAGGCCCAAAAAATAACATCACAGGTGATGAATTAGCTAGCCTGACATACTTTGTCAAGTTTGCTTAATTTGTAATTTCCTGATTTGGTAATCATCATCGGTTTACAGAATAAGAATGCCAGAAAGGTGGTGGTAAGTAAAGAAGCACAGAATGTCATGGGGACTGACTCTTCAACATCCAACTATGACAGCTTTGATTCAGAAAGTTCTTGGAGTGGATCAGATGGAGATGATGGTATTGAAACCTTTTCAGATGCTGTGGTTTTCAGATACTGCCTAGACAGCACATATGACCGGTCAAAGTTTCTTAGAGGTGCAGTTCCTACTGTTAACAAAGACGACTTGATAAAACTTGCAGACCAAGTCTCATTGTATAGTGGATGCTCCCACCACAGGTAACTGAACTCTTGACTCTTGAGTCTTATGTCTTGATAAAATTACTGTGGTATTATTGACAGTAATTTACAATTTATTTTTCCCTTCTAGAAACCAAATATTAATGTCGAAGCGATTGCTCAGAGAGGGTGCCGACACTTGGAACATAATCTCAAAGAACAATGAACGTGCTCTTTGGTCATCTGCCATTCCTGAGATTATAACAAAATTTACAAACATTGCCCATTCTGTGAGTAGGGGTTTGTCAGAGCAGGTAGAATTTCTTACATGACCTCAGTACCTTAACTCTCATTGTCAGGGTTTTATACCTTTTGTACGGTGCAATGTTTAATTGCGCTGTATTCACTGTTTCAGGATCTTGAGGTTTTTAAGAGGCATTGCTGGTTGTGGTGAGGACATCGGAAGAGATGAATTTGATAGGCTATGGTACTGGCTATACCCAGTGGCTGTTTCATTGTCGAGAGAAAAATTAAAAAAGCTGTGGGATTGCACAACACCTAGATGGATAGAGGGCTTGATTACAATAGAAGAAGCTGAGAATGCACTAAGAAGTTCCAGTGAAGTGTTGAAGGGGCCAGGAACATTTGTTCTCAGATTTCCTACCACCCGAAGCTGGCCACATCCAGATGCTGGAAGCCTAGTTGTCACTTACATTGGCTCTGATAACTCAATTCATCACAGGCTACTCTCTCTTGATTCCAGGTGTGTTACGATTGTCATATTTCCCCTGTCATCTAAATCTTTTGGCAGCAAAATTTCTGAACCTTGCTCTTTTCTACTGCTAACAGTGATGCTAGCGCTGAGAACCTGCAAGATTTGCTGCTCCAGGAACCTGAACTATCCCAATTGGGCAGGTGAGGCATTCCAGAGTCCGAATCACAGACACTATATTCTTCTCAATATACTAGTACTTGCTAAATGGTTCGACATACATTGAAATGCAGGGTTGATCGGCTCCCAGCCGCCATCCGGAGATGACCATGGATCCAAACGGTTAAAACTTACATTCAAAAGCAGGTCTAGGATGCTATGGGCCACGAGAAGAGGGTCAGCAGCAGCTCAACGCATGCAAGTTCATTGTCATCCAAGAGACCAAGAGCATACATAGCCCATAACACCTGTTGCCTGTGGTTACCTAAGTACAAGTTGTAAATTGGTTCCCTTCGTGGTTTGTACAAGGGCTTATTGGATATACACCATTGAAAATTTCACGTTTTTGAACCACACCACGTGTAACTAGCTTGACACCATTGAAATTTTGCTGATATTTGAAATACGCCATTGTCTACGTTTTTCACTGCCACTGACCCACTTGCAGGTGTATACAGCTGATGAGTAGACTAGTATGGACCCTTTTGCCCCCATCTTCTCTAAACGTGAGCACATGCGACTGGAACCGGCTATGTACATGCACACATGAATAAATGAGATGATATTTTACACCAAATTAAGTAGCAGGCTTCAGTGCTAGATTTATGTCAGCTGGAAGCACACTCAGGGGCTCCAAACCATCATGCTCATGTTGTTCCCACATTATCCTAGCACCAAAAAAAAAAAAAAAAAAAAAAAAAAAAGTCATAGTCATGGCGTGCGTGTTCAAGATTGAGGGCGTGCTTTCAGTACCGTGCGTGTGTGTGCCTTCAGCAGCTACCTAGCGTGTGTGCGTATTCGAGATTGAGTAGCTAGCATGCGTGCGTGCGAATAGTACCTGGAGCCGTCGGCGATTTCCTCGGGCGCCGCCCCTGTTGGCGCAGTCGGACCGCCGCCGCCGTCAATCGCCGGTCTTCCGGCCGCCGCCGCCGTGAATCACCGCGCTGTCGCGGCCGCTAGGGTTCTAAGGTTACGAATGGGAAGGATGCGGGAACGGGGATTCAGTCCGGGTACGACGGAAGTGGGTAACGGGGATTCAAGCAGCGTCGGGGCTTATCGTTTCACTGGAGGGCATAATGGGCCATACCGAAATACGATGCCATCCTATACGTCTGCAAGTGGGCCAGAGGCAGTCAAAAACGTAGACAATGGCGTATTTCAAACATCAGTGAAATTTCAGTGGTGTCAGACCAGTTACACAAATAGTAGTGGTGTGGTTCAAAACTGTGAAATTTTCAATGGTGTGTATCTAATAAACCCTTTGTACAAAGAGAGGATGCTTTGTCATATTAGTGAGATCTAGTCTAGTTGCTTCAGAAACTAACAGTAACACCAGCTATGTGTTTCGGAAACCAAGCCTTCATCGTCTAATGGCGTCCTGTAGAGAATCGGCA
This sequence comes from Hyparrhenia diplandra, assembly GCA_015847255.1. Taxonomy (NCBI): domain Eukaryota; kingdom Viridiplantae; phylum Streptophyta; class Magnoliopsida; order Poales; family Poaceae; genus Hyparrhenia; species Hyparrhenia diplandra. Next base: position 22,162 of record JADLZK010008980.1, on the reverse strand, counting down.
GCACTGTGGAAATGCCGTTTACCTAGGAACAATGTCCGTGTCTACACTTTCTGGTGTAATAATCTCCCTTTCTGATTCGCACCCCCATGTAAAATTCTGTTGTTTTCTGCTGTAAAACTGAGCGGCTGCTCCTGGCCTATGGCCTTGCCACCCACCGGCTTGCCCGGGATCTGTGGCTAATATATCAGGTGGGGGTTGCTCTGACCCCTTCCGTCGTTGAACTCAAAAAAATTTGCATCGAAACTGGACGATTTTTCAGTGGCTCTTAAACACATGTACATAAACTGATGATTGCTCATATTTTTATGTAAACTGATGATTGATCATTTGACCTACAAAAGTCAATTTTGGCTTCCTGTTTGTAACCCTTTTTTTAGCACTTTATAACCCTCCTTTTTTTCTTTGAGGGGAGCACTGACTTTATATTTACTAGGAAAAATACCCGTGCGTTGCACCGGCAAAAAACTATAAACCATTTGTACACAAATCATGTTTGGGCAGTTTTCAAACACTATAGATCCCAACGCCTCGGTTGATGACAGGTGAGCTGTAGTTTCAGTTTTCAAACATTAGTTTGAACCAAATAAAAAAAAAATGTATTGCAGCAGTCTTGAACTGAACTCAGCCTATTGGTCCAGCACGTTTGTTACAAAGCAGTGAGCGCCACAAGATAAAAAGAAGGAAAGAAAAAAAAAATGTTGGCATTAGTTGTCATTCGGTTAATTTCAATCTATCACCAAACTGAAACGTGTTGTTGGATGAGATAGGAACTACAATTATCAAACAAACTAAAAAGTAAAGAAACAAATAAACAGGCTTAATCGGAAAGTGAAGCAAGTAGGAAACGAACTCATTATTTAACGATATCTAAGACGTATTGAGGAGAGATTGAATTTCCCTCGCCATCACATCTGCATTGCATCTATTCAGTAGACACTGAAACACTGTTGGGCACACAACAAGCATCTCATCGTTGAACTTGACAGGAGCCAGAAAAAATTATAGCTGGGGTGAATTGCATAAGGAAAATGAATCAAAAGACCGTTGAAGCCGGTGCTTCTTGTATGTGTGCTTTCGTACTCTTCGGCCAATTCTTTTGGCTAAGGTTGCGACGTGTAAAAAACTCTATTTTCCCTTAATAGAATACGTGCCAATGGTACGCTTTCGGAAAAAAAAATGAATCAAAAGAAAAAACACCCACGTTCACATGCTACAATCATATAATGAAATCATGACAAAAATGATGAAATCACACATAAATCATAACCAATACTACTTGTTTTGCTCTTCTTGTTAATACCCAGCCTGCTCGTTTCTCCTTTTGTTTCAGCTACAACTGCAGCTGCTTCTTATAGTACCTATAGTAAATTGTAGTCTGTTCTTTGAAGCCAAAGATGCAGCTGCAGATACGAAGTTGCAGCGAGCACCCTCACCAATCCTGGACACATCTCTATGCTTCTTTCCTCGTCCGAATCCAGGTGCTGACCACGGCCGGCTCCAATGCCGGATAGACCGTCCCTCCATCACAGGATTCACATCAGCTCTTTCCTACAGGATGCAGATAGCTACGGTTTTCTGCTAGATCAGACGGTTATCATGTCAACCAGCCAGAGCCGGCATCGGAGAGGGGAATCGGGGCTGAGTGTGACCACGATGTCAGATGGATCGTAGATATCTCAATCTTGGCACTCTCGCTCGCCCGACGCATCCCCGAAGCGCCGCAAGCGCCACCATCACCGCCGCCACCGCGGAAGGGGCGATACTCGACGATGCCGCCGCCTCTGCCATGGAGGTCGATGCCGAGTCCGCCGCCCCACAGGCTTCCCTTGCTCTGGTACATCTCTCTCCGCCTGCCCCTTTGGCTTGACTTTAACTATATATGGATACGATTAGTTCGATTTTTGTCTCGCAGGAGCTGGCCTCGGGCAAATTCTGGGTCCGTTTCCATCTCCAACTCTGTCGACGAACTTAACAGTTCTGCTCCTTATTTCCATCTTAATGGCTGTGTATCCTATCTGGGACAGGAAAGTGAATTGGCTGTGTAACCTATTTGGGACAGGAAAGTGAGCCCGGTGCAAAGAAAAATACGGAGAAAGGCAGAGGCCAGAAAAGGCAGGGAATAGGCGGAAGAAAAAAAAGGTGAAAGAAACCGGAGGTGAAAAAATAGTGGCAGAAATTTTCATGCTTTAATTAATAGTAGGTATAGATTTAAGTAGATTATTTTAAGGGAAATTTATTTAAGTAGATGGAGGCTCCCATAAACATGTCTCTTTGTGAGCGGAGGATACCGTAACATTGGCCCATGTCATTTTGGGGGCAAAACCATTGGGTCGCCCACTGTCAAAGCCCAAAACGCTACATTCTCCCCACTGGCCGCGGGCCGCAGCCGGGGCTCGGGCGCTCGGCTGGCATCCCTCCCCGCCGCAACTCAGCCGCGCCGCCGTCGCCGTGCACGCACCAGCGCCACCACAAGGCCAAAACCCCCACGACGACGCCGGCCACGGCGAGGGTTTTAGCCTCCTCCGATGCCGCCGCCTCGCCGCGCGCTTCTCACCTCCCTCCTCCGCCTCCGCTTCTTCTCCTCTGCTGCCTATCCCCATCCCCACCCACCCGCGCCCCTGCGGCGCCACCAGTTCGTCGCCGACCCTACCACCTCCACAAGCCGTGGCGTCATCGGGGGCATAGGCGGCGGGAGCGGGAACCCCTTGGACCCGACGCAGCTCCTCCGGGACGACCCGGTGGCAATCACCGCTTCCCTCTGGGTATCCTCCTTCCGCGCCGCCGCCGCCTCCACCTCCGGCTCCGGCTCTTGTACTCCCGCACCGCCGCAGTCACTCACCCCCTTCCTCTCGCGCCTGGAGCTGTGGGTGCTCGCCTACCAGAAGGCGTACGCTGACGAGACCGGCTCCTACCTGCCGCGCTCCTCCATCCCGGCCTCCACGCTCACCTCCCTCCTCACGCTCCGCAACGCCGTGCTCGACGCCCGCTTCCGCTTCGGCAACCGCCTCACCCCCTTCCTCCAGTCCCCGCGCGCCGCCAACGCGCCGGACCCCGCCACCCTCTCCAAGCGCAAGCTCCGCGCCCTCCTCACAACCCCCGGCCCACCGCCCTTCCAGGACCGCGTCGTGCAGGAGCTGCTCCTACTCCTGCTCGAGCCCGTCTATGAAGCCAGGTTCTCGCCAAAGTCCTTCGCCTTCCGCCCAGGTCGATCCCCGCATGCCGCGATCCGCACCATCCGCCGGAGCTTTGCGCCGTACCTCTGGTATATCAAGGGCGACCTCTCCCCACTCCTGCACTCGCCTGATCCTGCGCTTGTGGTCGGTGCGCTTATCCGTGATGTGCGTGATAAAAAAGTGGTGGATTTGATCCGTTCGGCGCTGCTCACCCCGGTGGTGACTGCAAGTGATGATGCTGCAGCGAAGAAGAAGAAGACGAAGAGGAAGTACCAGAAGAAGAAGGTGCTGCCAGAGGGGGAGCCCAAGCCTGATCCTTACTGGTTGCAGACGTTCTTTGGGTTTGCACCAGAGGAGGCACAGACGCAGCCTGATTGGGGCCATTGTGGGGTGTTGAGCCCGTTGCTTGCCAATGTGTGCCTGGATGAGCTTGATAAGTGGATTGAAGAGAAGATTAAGGAGTTTTACAAGCCATCCAAGTCGGATGTTGTGGGAGGGGATGATGGTATCGAGCAGGGTAACACATCATGGCCGGAGTTTGTTCCAACTAGTGGCCCTGACAAGACAAGGAAGGTGGACTACATTCGATATGGCGGGCATTTCTTGATCGGTGTTAGGGGGCCAAGAGCCGACGCGGCAGTGCTCCGGAAGCAGCTAGTTGAGTTTTGTGATCAGCGATTCAGGATCAAACTTGATAATGAGAGCCTCCCAATTGAGCACATCACAAAAGGAGTCATGTTCCTTGACCATGTGCTGTGCCGTCGAGTTGTGTACCCAACACTGCGTTACACTGCTACAGGAGGCAAGATCATCAGTGAGAAGGGAGTTGGTACACTGCTCTCGGTGACAGCTAGTCTGAAGCAGTGTATCAAGCAGTTTCGGAAGCTCGAGTTTTTGAAAGGAGACCGTGAACCAGATCCACAACCATGCTTCCGTATGTTCCACGCCACACAAGCTCACACAAACTCTCAGATGAATAAGCTTTTACTGACTATGGCAGAGTGGTATCGCTATGCTGATAACCGCAAGAAAGTTGTCAACTTCTGCTCTTACATTATAAGGGGGTCTCTGGCAAAGTTATATGCTGCCAAGTACAAGCTGAGGTCAAGGGCAAAGGTCTATAAGATTGCGTCAAGAAATCTTAGTCGGCCATTGAAGGATAAGAAAGGCCAGTCGCCAGAGTATCACAATTTGCTGAGAATGGGCCTTGTGGATTCGATTGATGGTCTTCAGTATACAAGGATGTCGATGGTTCCTGATCCTGATTACACGCCTTTACCAAGTGGATGGCGGCCAGACCATGAGAAGATTTTGCTGGAGTATATAAAGCTCACAGATCAGCAAACATTGGAAGAGCAGCGAAACTGCATTAGAGAGGAGGGGCTTATAACACCACAGGACCATATTTCGATGCTTGTATGGGGCTACAAGAAAAATGCTGTTTTACTTCCTTCAAATTTGAGTGATGCCCAAGGATCCACAGAGGACCTGGGTTCGGATAATGATGAATTGGATGAAAAAGAGCTAGGAAATGAGGGCAATCAAAGTTTCCCAAAGCTTGCTGAAATGTCATGAGTATTGACGAACTCTGTAGTGTTCCCAGTGGGCTTTTGACTCATTGACTGGAACTGGATGGTTGCTCCGTGACTGTGAAAACATGAAACCAACTGCTAGCTCTTTGCTGACTGCTTTATGGTGGCCTAAGCAGAGAACCACTTGCTGTTCAATGTGATGACAACTCTGCCACTGCTTCAGTCAAGTCTGTTCCTTAGTGTTGAGTGCCATGGTGAATAGTACCCGCGGTGCTCAAACATGCGGTTTGACACAGCATGGCATTTCTGGGAACTAGTGGAGATCTTATGTTGCTGTCAAATTGTGTGCCACCTGCAGGGCTAGCTCCTCATATATCAAGCCTGAATGTTTAGTGAGACTTCACATCTTTGTTGACTGCTTCATGGTGGCCTAAGCAGATGACTGTTTCCTGCTCAGTGCCTCGTGAGATGGCAATTTTGCTGCTGCATTGATCAACTATGTTCCTTAATGCTGAGGGTGATGGTGAATACTGTCAGTAGTGCTCAAACATGAGCTTTGACACAGCATGTCATTTCAGGGAACTTGTGGAGATCTCATGGTTTCAAATTGTGTGCTACATGCATGGCTAGCTCCTCATATATCAAGCCTGATGTTTACTGAGACTTTAGATGCATTTGAAAATACATAGTTAAAAACAGTGTTTACACATTCCATCCAACATCTTCCTTGGTGCAAATTGTTATCTCTATAATTGTTCAGTGAAGAGGAAATACAGCCTGGAGCTCATTATGAGCCTTAAGGTGTGTTCAGAACCCTAATTGCTTATATTGTATCTAGATTCTAGTTAGATTCTGCCTGGTTGTTCACTTATGCATTTTTTGTCAGTTGTTTGCCCAGCTTAAATGCTTTAGTCAACAGTAAGCTGTTAGCTGTAATTTTGTTTGCTCAAGTCTCCTGTTTGCTGATAGTTCAGTAAATTCTACTGTTTCTAAGGTTACTTGTTACAAGCCATACTTCAATTTGCTGAACATGGTTTATAAAAAAAAATGCTGAACATGTTTTACTAGAACACACTCTATAGATACAGGCCATATTCTTTTTAGTGCTTGCAGAATAGCCATGAAGTGCATAATATCAGTTGCGTGAGGTCATGATTAATGCAGATTATATTCTGTTGAGTAAAATACAAGCAGACCCTAAATTGTTCTGTGATATTATTCAGGTCCCTGGACTCTCAAAATACATTTTTACATGTCCAAATTGGGTGCCATCTAGTTCCTAAACTCTTCAAATTTTCTAGTGATATTATTTAGATCCTCCAACTCTCAAAATACATTTTTGGTGTCCAACTTGTACTTTGGTGTCATCTAGCATGGAGATGAAGTGTAACATGCTAACATGTGGGACTAATTGTTGTGTCGCTGGGATCATTTAGAATTGAATGAACCCCGTGACAATTTCTGGGACCCAAAAAGTTGGCATCATGATGCACTCAGTGTTTGCGGGCGGGGGGGAGACCTATAGCTCAGACCATGTTTGGTAACTTTGGTTAGCCCGGGGTCGGCCAGGAATTAGGCTTGACCCATGGGGATCATCCCGGCCAGGTAGTAATCCTGGGCCATCTTATTTTACGCGCTCGGTTAATTCCGCACTGGTTTGTAACCTTGTCTGTCCCTGCCTTTTCCTCTCACCCCTGGCCTGGGAAGAAACCCACACCTACGTTGTTGTGGAATTTTTCCACGCCCCCACTCTCGCACGATGCTGAAGCAACTCGAACTGACGGCAACGACATCGACACGCCACACTCCCTTGTGGCATCCGTATCCTCAGGTTACCTTCTCTCCGGTTATCTTTCATCTCTTTGGTTATAGTGTTCTAGTGTTCGTAGATTTGGTTTATGCTTCTTGGATCCGGAGATTGGAGACTTGGGAGGAGGTTTCTGCATATTTCAAAGTTCATATCTAGTGCTAGTTTGAAATAAGAAAAAAACTGATGTGATGGTATAGATGATCCTGTGTCTTCTGTGATCCCATTCCTGTTCTCATGTATGTTCCTAATCAAGTGAAGAGAAAGAATTTAGTACTTCTATTGCCAAGCCTTCTTAACCACAGATGTCACTTTGTATGGATGGGGTGTTTGGTTGGGTGAATTGCATAATTTGTACCGAGGTACATTTGTAGAGGTGGATGTGACACAGAGTGCAGTACCTAATTGTTTATACGGTTGGAAAATGGTTCTATATTAATGCCTTGTGTGCACTAGTGCTGCCAATTTTTGCCCGAAGTTTAAAAAATGTATATTGTATATATTATACACCCTGCCTTTGCTGGCGTTTTTGTCGTAGCTAACAATGTACTATGGAGTATCTACATGAGCAGATATGTATGTTCCTGATGCCATTTGTGATGCATATTGAAAGCTTAAAGTACATTTGTCGGAGAAGGTTAGGTGCTTAGCAGATGCTGTTGATGTGCCCAGTTGTTTGACCTTACGAGGTTAACTTCTAGTCTGCATTTGTTGCCTTTTGCAAAGAAATTCTGGTCTGGACTTGTTGCTGAGTTTGTTGACATTTTACAGTAAGCCAGTAACACAGTTCATCTGCGAAGTCAAGGAACAAAACCACAATTTCAGCCTATTTGGCTTGAAACATGTTTAGAGCTACTTGTCAGCTTATTAGTCGTTCGGCTTGCTCGCTCTAGTCAGAAATATTTATTGAGAGATGACTTCTCTGCTTTCCTCAGATAACTTGTGTTATTCGTATTGAAGCAAGGGATGTTTTTGTGGTGAGTATTATGCATCCTTAGGCCTCATTCTTGTTTACATACTAATGGCTCAATAATCTCTGTAAATATATGCCCATGACCTGCGAGCTGTTTTTTTACCGAATGTTTCAACGTTCTTCAAGGCGTTTCTCCCGAATGCTTGAAGGTTCTACAAGCTGTTGTTCTGCTGGATGTTTCGATGGTCTGCAAGCTGTTCTTACTGAATGCTTTTGTACCAGCAGATACTGCTAACTACTAGAATGGTATAACCTTCAACAGGATTAGTAGTTAGCTCTGAATCTTTGATGCTTTCTTCCCTTTTGATTCTTGTGTACGCCTGAGACATTGCGAATAATAGAATTATAATGACAGTTATTGTGCTAACCGTGCTTTTTTTTAAGATAACTTTTCAAGCCATGTAACTAACATTTTTATTTTCAAGTTATGCTTTTCTTTTGTTTTACTAAACTTAATTAATCTGTTTAGTTGAAAATGTGCCCTGTCCTTTCCAGTTATCCCTTTTTTTTATTATTCAAATGAATCATGGTTATATGCTCTCTTGTTTGTACAAAAGCATGCACGCGTATATGACACTTGAAATGCTGACAATTGTTTTTGTTTCGCAATGCAATGTTTTTGAAGTTTCTCTGATTTGGTTCAACTTACTCTCACTTGTTAACTAACTGAACCGCCTCTGTTTTTGTTGCAGTACCGCTGAAATCAGCTGGCTACGTGAGAGTTCCGCCATCTCCTGGCATGGGACATCTAATAAAATCTGTGATATGTTTCTGATGGAGAACTTACCTATGTCTGTCATATTGAACATGATTTACCTGTGTTTGGTTTGTGCTTAATACCGACTACCGAGAGAGGAAGGGGAAGACACGCGCACGCGCAATAATTGGGCCGGCGGGCTCTCTTGGGCTGAGATGACGAAGGCAAGTTTGCGGGCGGGGGCGGCTCAGCGCTCGGCTTCCCCACTGGAATGGCACACAAGCACACTGGCCAGTGGCCACGCTCGCTCAAAAGCTGGCGCGTCCACGCCAACCTCCAGCGCTCGCCGGCGCGAACCGCCGCCGCCGTCCGTTGAGGTCTCAAGCCCGGTGGCATTAACTCTGAAGAGACTTGGGTTCCGACATCCAAGCCCGCCTACCTAGCGTAGCCACCGACCCGACCGACGTGAGGACCAGGTGCGAGTGAAGGAAGGAACCTTCAGATGCGTGCGGTTATTAAAGGCGGAGCAGGAGCAACGCACATGCCGCGGATCATCATGGTGTTTCCAGGCCCCAGGCGTCCAGCTAGGACACCGGTACGAGACAGCACGTCCACGTCGGCCTCAGCACAGCTGGGCAGGCACCAGGCAGTCCAGCGGCCGGCCGGCCCGGTCCGGGACTTGAATTGAACAGGGAAGGGAGGTCCCCATCGTAGGTGTAGGAGTTGTCACAACCAAACCCAATTCGCAGTGGAAACGAGAACAATCCGAGCAAACCACAGCATGTGACTGCGGTTCTTGTTCTTGGCACCAAATCCAATCTGACACATTCCGATCACGGTCTGAAAACCAAGCACCACACACACGCCCACGCACGCACGGTCGTCGGGTCAATCATTCTGGAATCATTTCTTCGGCTCTCGAGCTGGTAAGTAAAAGAACTCGACAACATGAACAGAGATGGATCGGAGCACGTAGGACGAATTGCATGTTCAGAGAGAAGCCTGTATGATGGCTGCTGATTCAGAACCAACGATGGATAGAAAGGACGGACGGACGAGCTGATGACATGCCATTGGATCGTCGTCGCTCGCACACACAGCTCACGCCCGCTTCGCAATTTGTCTGCTGCCGGGACGGGAGGATGCGTGAATGATTGACACGGACACGCCCACACTTGCAATAATTCTGGAGGTACTCCCTCCGTTCCACAATACTTGCAATTCTTTGACTCATATAAACTGTGTTTGACCTCTCGTCTTATTCAACTTTTTTTAATAAATATTATCACTTTTGTTATGACTTATTACATCATTAAAGATATTGTAATGACGTTTTATTTGTTTTATAATTTACATAAAAAAGTTAAATAAGACGGCGATCAAAACACGCTTTATATGATCAAAAAGAATCGCAAAAGATTAATGAAACGGAGAGTACTATTAAAAAAAAGATTCTGACAGCCGAAAGCGCGCGAGCTGAGCTGCTGCTGCACTGCACCTGCTCACGGAAGCCCATGTTCGCGGCTACCCGCTTCACGTGGCCGGCAGCAGCAGCCCTCCGCGGCTGACCGGAGCGTTGAGCCGGTCCACCTTCGTCGCATCCGGCGTTCCCATTCTCAGGCAGGTAAGTCAGGTGGGTGCTCACCGTCGATCCATCACGCCGTACTATACGTTTCCACGATGATGCCATGCCAATCGCAAATGCAATGCAAGAGTATGTACACGGCGTCCCCCAAGTAAGTCTGATGCCATCGTACTAGCTACGTGCGTTGCTTGCAGTTGCGGTGAGCAGCGACAGACAGCGAGCGAGCATGGGGAAGGCGGGGCGCTGGCTCCGGAGCTTCCTGTCCGGCAAGAAGGACAGGCCGCCGCAGGCCGTGGATCCTCCGGCGCCGGCGCCCACCAGGACAAGCGGTGGAGCTTCAGGCGCGCCTCAGCGGCGCAGGGAGGGACGACCGACACGGCGGCGGTGCGCAGAGGGATGCCGGACCAGGACCAGGGCTCACCTGTTGGTTTCCCGGCGCCGGGCGTCGAGTTCGACCAGAAGAAGCACGCCGTGGCGGTGGCCGTGGCGACCGCGGCAGCGGCCGATGCCGCGGTGGCAGCCGCGCACGCCGCCGCTGCCGTGGCGCGCCTGTCGTCCCGCGGCGCGCCGCGCATGGCGCTGTCGCCGTGCGTCGTTGAGGACGCCGCCGTCAGGATCCAGGCCACCTTCAGAGGATATCTGGTACTCCTATAATGCATGCTTTCCTTGTAGATTTTTTGGATAATGCGAGTATGTGACACGACCGACTGGTGGCACTGTGACAGGCGCGGACGGCTCTGTGCGCGCTGAGGGGCATCGTGAAGCTGCAAGCTCTGGTGCGGGGGCAGCTGGTGAGGAAGCAGGCCAACGCCACGCTCCGATGCATGCAGGCGCTCCTCGCCGCGCAGTCCCACCTGCGGGCACAGCGCGTGCTCGCTCTGCAGCACCATGACAACCACCACCACCACCGACGCCGCCCAGACCACGGCAGTCGCCGCAGCACCCGAGGCACCGCCGATCCTATGTAAGCGACGACCACGCAGCTGCATTGATCAATCGTCTGTTCGTCTGATCCGCTCCTGTGCGTGTCCTGATGTCAACGACGAACGGAGCAGGAGATGGACAGGTCGTGCGAGGAGAACGCCAAGATCGTGGAGGTGGATGTCGGCGAGCCCGTGCGGCGGAGCGCGGGAAAAGAAAAAGACAGGCACACCTTCGCGGACCACCACCACGCCGGCGGCCGGTCCTCCCCGGCGCGGTCGGCGGTGACGGAGCTCATGAGCCCGCGGGCGTACAGCGGCCACTTCGACGACTTCTCGGTGGCCAACACGGCGCAGAGCAGCCCGCGGCATCAGGCGTCGGAGGCGTGCCCGGGCTACATGGCCAACACGGAGTCGTCCCGCGCCAAGGCGCGGTCCCAGAGCGCGCCCCGCCAGCGTACCGACGCGCTGGAGCGGCTGCCCAGCCGAAGGAAGGGACGCCGCCCAGGACCGCTAAGATGCAGCGCTCGTCGTCGCTGGCCGGCGCCGCGCCGCGCGGGGCCGGACACTACTCGTCCCCGTGGTCGTCGGGCGCCAGGCTCGACGTCTCCACCGCCTCGCTCAAGGACAGCGAGTGCGGTTCCACTAGCTCCGTGCTCACCGCCGCCACTGTCTACAGCCGGACGCGGTCGCTCGTCGGCTTCGAGGTGAGTGACAGTGTCAGTGTGAGAAAATAATAAAATAAAATAAATGCGCGCGACAGGATTGCACTGGCTTGCTGTGACATGATCGTGACAGAGTCCTTGTCTCATCTTGCTGCTCCAGGTGCGCCGTGGCCTGTACTGAGGAGTTCTTTGTCCCTGGCGACCAAGCGTACGCCATGGATGGATGCTGCTACCTTCTGTTCTTCGAATGCTCCTGGATTATTCTTCGTCGGGAGCTTCAACAAAATGAAATGCTTGCCATCAGTTCGTGTGCAGTACACCTGTTCATACTATATACAGTCGCGTTTGGAAACTGTACGTTTTTGTAGCCTACTTGGGATCGTTTGTAGTATTAGGTACTAGTACTAGTATAAACGTATACACCTACACCAATTGTAATAAGGTTTGCTTGCAAACCCTGGTGGAGCACTTTTTAACTGTGAAGAAAGCAGGAGTTTATACCGTTGTTAATGTGATCACTTGTAGGCCTTGTTTGAATATTATCGGTTTGATCTCAATCCACATGTATTGGAGTGGATTAGGGTAAAGTTTAGTTTGAAGTTTATACCGTTGTTAATGTGATCACTTGTTGGCACTGTTTGATATATTATCAGCTCCACCTTAATCCACGTGTATTGGAGTGAATTGGGGCAAAAATTTAGTTTAAATTCCACTCAACCCACCCCAACATTAATGATAACACTCCAACCACCCGTAATATATTGCAGGATCTAAGCATTAGGAGTGCCTGTGGGCGGGTGGGCTGGGAGGGAATAGACCTAACCGGGAGGTCAATGGCACTCACAATTGACTTCGCTAAATTGAGTAGAAATAATATAAGAATTTTTATCTTAAATAAAGAAAAAAAAGAGATGCTTTTGGATCAAAATGAATTTTTCATTAGATACACCATAAACTATTTCCTCAAAATGTGTTCATCCTGTTTCCTCGTATGCTTGTTGGTCTATTGTTGCCTCTTTGAAATTGTGTAGATGCTTCGGGACCAACTAGGATAACCTCATCCTGAGCTATTCATTTGATGAACTTCCCAGTTAACTGTTCATGAGGAATAACTTTGGCATATGGAGGTGGAGGTGCATATGCCCCACTGCCATTGGATAATGCCAGTTGTTGCTCCATCCTGCCGACCCAACGCTACTACATCTCAATGTTGTTGGCGGCCACGCATTTGCCCGCATAGTGGTAGTAATTCACCTTGAGGATGAGCCACAAGCCACCATAGTCGATTTGCTTTGAAAAATTTCTTGTTGCGGCCACCAGGATGGAGAAATCGAACACTGTGAATGTGTCACTTTCTTCGTCATAAAATACCCTTACTACTACTTGTTGGCCCAATTGCAAACTGTGCCACTATTACACGCGTGCCAATCCTATATCAGAGATTGGAAGGGGATACTCGTCACATAGAACAAGAAGAAAGACGGGAAGGAAAAGGAGAGAGAGAGAGGGGATATAGCGCTTATTAGCTCCTTTCCTTTTTCCTCTGATAACAAGAAAGGCCACCACAATGAGCAACACCGCGATTACGACAATTGCAACTACAGGTGTGTTCTTTTTGTCTTTTCTACGAAGGTGTCTATCGATAGCGGAGCTAGAAATTATTTATAAAGAGCGCACACAAAAGATAAAAATGCGAATTTGTGTGATTTTATTGTCCGAAATCATCAAAAAAAAAAAATTGTTGTGATGTTAGAGGAGGGGGGGCACATGGCCTCTGCCCAAGTATAGAGTGTGGGTCGATTACAACTATATTGAGGACATCATGTTCTTATGTTGTAACAGAACCGCCAATTTAAACTAATCAAATACTTACTCGCTCACCATCAAGCACTAAGTAAGCAATATTAATTTATATCGGTGAAGCTAGTGTTATGTCGAGCCCACCATACATGCGAACTCGAAATACCATCCAATACATGATCCATAAATGAGTAGCAAAGTTCATAAAACTTTAGTTCACATACAATACATGATCCTAAATACATTACAATACCAGAAGCTCCTTTTTTACGTTATTGAAAGCTTAAACTGACGCCACAAATTTAACTAGATAGAGGTCGAAGTCCTCATTGTGCACTAGGGAGGATCCAAGCAAAAGTAGAAGCAACATGTGGGTACACACTTCCGTTGAAGGTACATCTCAGGATGAACATCTGCAATAAAAAGGTAGAATAAACCCTGAGTACACAATGTACTCTACAAGACTTACCCGACTAGGTGGGCATAATTAAGTGAAGTACATTGTGTGCAGGGTTTGTTACATTGCGGAGGCTTTTCTAAATATAACATCTTATAATTTAGAACGCATGGACGTAATTAAACAAAATCCTATTTCTATGTTTAGAGCTTAAGTGCTTCTCTCTCATATAGAAAGGATTATTGGGGTACGCGAGGACTCCATGAACTCCTCTCAAGTATCTAGGATTTCTAAAACTAGGCTCACTCTGGGTTATTTACTATAATTTGGATTCTGAGTTTGGATGATAATAATCTATATTATGGATTGAAATAATTTGGTTTGTTTGAAACCTTGTATTATAAGTGTTGTTGGTTTTTTTAGGGACGTGTTGTTGGAATATTGTTGTCTGTAAACTATTTTCTCTTAGTAAGTTGGAAGTAAATTATAGTTAATTATAATCCACCGATTAGATTGCTGTGATCTATTACTACAAATTATATCATGTTTGGATCACTTAATTATTATTATTTTTACCAGATTATTAAACAGAGGCTATATTTTTCTTAGATTTCCTTTTTATTTTATTTTCCAGGAAAAGGTCCTCTACTGAATCGCGAGGCCCGTGTTTGAACTCCGGCCTTGCAAGTTGGAACAGCATTACTAGGCCTTGTGTGGCAATAGTTGGGCTGAAATCTTTGGGCCAATCGAGGTGCTCAGCCCTTTTGTCCAGCTCCATTTTCAGAACATGTGGATATGAATCGATCGCCTACGCTGCATGTGGAATAGTAGTGCACTTTCTTGTAGTAGTTTAGTACCAACAAAGAAAAAGGCCATGTTTTGATACACAATATATTTTTTTTGACACGAGCTAGTGGGTGGGGTTGGGGAGAGAGCTCACCTTGATACATTGATATAATCGATGGCCTTGTTTTTAAGGAAGGATGCAAGAAACCCTAGTCGTACGGTTAAACATGGAAAACCAGACTAAAACACTTGCTCACAAAACACAAAACAGAAAGAAAGAAGATTACAACACTAATACATTGATACTATCAACGATCTTGTTTTTAAGGAACGATGCAAGAAACCGTAGTCGTTCAGTTAATTATGGAAAACCAGACTAAAATCAATACACACTTAATCACGAAACACAAAGAAAGAAGATTACAACGCTAGAACACAAACTCTTCAATGATGCCTCCGGGAGGGGATGACGCGATTACGTAACCATTGTTAGCCAAGCAGACGCCATAGAGCTTGGCAAGGCTTTCGCCCGAGTCTTGTGCTAAGGAGTTGGGCGCGGTCAACTATGCAGAACAATACACGAGGTTCTTCAATGACCGTCACTGGCCCTGATTAGCTTTCGCACAAAAACCTACGACAATGGCTCCATCGAACTTGTTGTCTGGACAAGGTCGCCGGTCGCCGGGTCTTTCACCACCACACGTCGTAGAGCCGTTCGGACTCACCCACGACGACGGGAGGCACGCACCGATAGCGCGGGTCACCGCCACAATATCTTAGGAATTTTAGAAGAATAATACAATAATTTTGTAAAACATTTCGGTTTTGAAGTGCCACGTACTGTTTAGATACAACAAATTTTACACGGATTTATTGGAATTAAAAACCATATTACTTCTAAGACTACAATGTTTTTAGAGTTTTGAAGACTCACTTCTACAAGTTCTGCACATCTATTCCAAGCTAATCTAAAACCACAGTTTCTTAATGCTATAACATCCAAACGGGACCAAGAACCCAATGAGATGGACGCGCTGTTTCTGTACATGCTTTCCCCCTGATTTGGACAGAACCTACACAGGTCATGTGAGAGTGAGTCCTCCCCCTTTATTGAATAAACTTTATTCTGCTCGCCCCTCTCTATCATTCAAACATACGCCCCCAACCAACGCTCTACAAAGTTCCTCTCATCAGCGCATGCAGGAGAACTAACAGGATCGATCACCAGTCAACTCCCATCACCATTAGGCCTTCCGGCATTATAATATCCACTAGATCACTAACCCGTCCTTTTCATCGCGAGTCAACGGCAATACATACGCCATTATCATCGATCTCCATGCATGTTGCTGCAGCACGGACCACGCGACAGTGCATCAGCAGCCCTCGAACCCTGGACCTTGCTTTCAGATTCTATTCACAGTGAACAACACGCACAACTCGATCAAGGGAGGGAGATGAAGTGAAGAAGAAGATGTTGGGTCTGCATGCAGTCTGCACCTTAGCTTTCGGGCAATAATTCAGGCGCTAGTGGTAGTGGGATCAATGATCAGTTGAGGCCGGTCCCGCCATTGGAAAGACAGAGAGACGAGAGATTCCCAAAGCCCCATCTGGCCATCTCCGATTCATTCATTCCTTCCTCCATCTTCTTGATTCCAGCTGACACCATCTCGCTAGTTTCTAACAACATAAGTCAACATGAGCTTCCACAGGCTATTATGTGCGTCGTCTGCTGCCGTTGTGGCACAGTGCCGGCAGCGCCCACCCGCGCACCGGCCACCGGTGCTTCAGCACCACACGGTGCCGATCGACGGCCAAGTGCGTTCGTGGTACGACGTTGATCCGCGCCTCTAGTTTCCATTTCCCAAGCGATGGCACGTCTGCATTCATGTCCAATCCATGCCTGCGCGTCCTCGTCCCCGGAGGGGGCGTTCCGGTCCAAGAACGTCCCCTCGCTGTGCCTGTGCATGCTGTCTCTGTGGTCTGTGGCCCCGTGGTGCGTTTCATGGCGTCTGCCGTTGGTGTGGCGGAGGACGCAGCGGCGGTGTAGTGCGTGCGGTTCAGAGCTGTAGAATTCTGGATGCGGGAGCTCGGAGTGGAGTGGAGGTCAGTAGCAGATCGACTAGCAGCCGCCGGGACCTACCTGAACCAGAGATGCCGAGGAAGCGAGCTGGGCCCAGCTCTTTCCGCGACTCCAGTGCAATCGATCTCCATGCAGGAGGACATACCGGTGCTTCTAGAACAACGACACACATTGTCACGCAGAAAGAACAATGGAAGGAAGCATAACAGTTCATTTTTTTTTCAAACAACAGTCCATCAGCTATTCAACGGTCTTTCCAAAGGCAAGGGCAGTGGACAGCCTTACTTGATAATTCATCTCAAAATGAAAATGTAGCAGGAACAGGAGCATTGTTAGTGCTGGATGCACGTTCTCAATCAATAGTGCAAAAGTTCAAGTGATACATACATGTTGAGTTGCATGTTCTCGTGATGCAGAGCCTGTTCAACTTTGATTTCAGAAGGACAAGTTCCACTGCAATGCTTATATCTCGAAAATGACCAGTCAGTTTATGGTAGTAGTGTTCGTCTTATTTCTGTTGCTGAAGATGAAGAATGATGAAGATGAATAATGATGGCAACCGTGACGCATAACGGCACAGTGTCCGGATCCTGTTGCTGCAGAGAAAAGAGCTGCAGATCTCTCTGCCTGTGGATGCAGCTTGGTGTTGGTTAGGCCCAGATGAACAGGGAACCGTTGCCTTGCGCTGACGCAAAGCATAGCATGGGGCTACAGGAGTTTCCACTACGCGAGCCATCGTCCATCATTTCTTTCTCAATTATGCAGCAGACAGGCACAATTGCAGGGCGATCCGTGGATGCTTGTTTGTCTCCGGATCCTGTTTCGCCACTGCATGATATGACCTATTCGCCTATAGGGGCTGACCTCTGAATAATTCGGTGAACCACGGAAGGAACCTGTATAACAAGGGATAACGTCGTCTGTGCTGATAACCAGTTTTAGTGGCATGACCCGCACAAAAGTGCAATAATGCAAACCCAAAAAGAGATATATTCCTCAAATCGATCTGATTATCTGAACACTAGATGTTGTTTCGCTGATGATATGCTGCTCAGCGTATCTGAACCGAAATCCTTCACTCTATACATGTACATTTTTAGCTGAAAACCATATGACAAATGTGTTCATTCGGACAAAAAAAAAAAATAAAATTAAGCTCAGTTATTAAACACGGTAAAAAAAAAAAACAGGTAGCTTTTGTATGATTTATTTCATATATGGGTAGGTTTTGTATGACATTTTCTTTTCAAGTGCGAGCGTTCTGAACAGTCATATTCAACAGTCCACAACGCTTTTGCATGATTCGCATTGACATGTCTAAATGACAGATCACAAAAAGAAATGTTATGACTTCCTTGCACATGGTGAAACACCTATTCTATGATATGCATATACTAGCTTTTTTGGTACAGTAAAGGTTATACTTAACCTATCTTTGTCTTTGCTCATGTTTCCTTTATTTTTGACCTGACCTTGCATACTCTGTAGTTACTACTCCAACACTTGCTCATACATCCATACCCGGGGAAGGCTATACTCTTTAGTTACCAGTCCAACACTTCCTTGTCCACCTTTCCCCTTCTCCACTATGGAACGCTCGAGTAAAGTTGATGGCTTCGCTTCAAGGAATTATTTGTCCACAGCCTCAAATTTGCAACTGCCACAATGAACTTTATCTCTTCAAGTCATGCATTGCCAACTAAATGTAGAATTTGAGCCTGTAGTGGGTGAAGGAATGCTCCATCAGCTAGTCACTGATGGATCTTTTCGTTTGCAGAGACAGGTGCACCATGAAGATATCATTTGAGGTCCAGCTTTGCATCAGGATAATGGAGATGACAGATGATATTTTATTACTAAATGTATTTAATCTGCACAACGATCTGCCTGAGGAAGGTCGTATCTGGTCAAGATGAAATAACATATCATTTCAGATGAAGATCAAGGAACATGGAGAAATGGTAGTACTGTTCACACTCCATGCTAGTAATATAGATGTTTTTTTCAGAGATAATACTGAAGATGTGGAATGAGGAACCTTTAATATGGCTTTTTATCAGCCGGGAACATTTCTCCATGATTTGAAAGGTTCCGAAGAAAGAAAACACATCTATAGAATGAGTGTACCACGCAACTCAACATGGTAGCCAAGATGTGGTGGTCCGTCTGGGATTCTTCATCTCTACAATTTCAGCTCACAGTGCCGTATCCAAAAATTCAGAAGGGCGTCCACTATAGAATCATGTGACGTTAATACCTTAGTCTTTGCATACGGTAAGGAGCAATGCGTACACGCAAAAGTACGTCTCCAAAGTGAAAGTGTTTCAACCTTTTTTTGTCCCCATTTGTTCAGTAAGATAGAACTAATGTAACAGTAACACCGGGCAGCTCATCGCTTTCCATAATTTTTGCCACTTGAAACAGTATTATATCTCCAAAGATTCTCATTCTCCATGCCCAAAGCGACACCACGGCGGGGGACCAAATTCAAGAATCCAATCTAGCTAGCACCGTGTATGATGAAGCAGACGGCAAAAATATTGCTAAAGTTAACCTGAAAGCCACAACACCAATAACATGGTCCTCCAGCAAACTAAAGCCGGGAGGCGCAATTTCAGCTGAACACTGTTCATTAATCTGTAAAGAAGCTGAGATATACTCCCACTGTCCAGAAAAAATGTTAGTATAAACATTTGTATCTCTGAGTAAGTTCATCATGAAAATTTATTCCACAATACATTTGATGATATTTATTAGACATTATAGATAATAGGTGGATTCCCCGCGCGTTGCCGCGGGTACGAAGGAGAAATCTATGAGTTAGAATATTACTATCACCCTTCTATTCTTTTTCTTTCTTTTCCCCTTTTTTTATTCTTTTTTTTTATTTTTTACTTTTACTCTATACCCTAAACCCTAAACCCCAACTATCATCGATGGGGTTCACTTATAATTTTATCGAAATATATCCATATTAGATCTTGTTTTGAAGGATTTTTTTTTTTAAAGAATTCAATGGTGTAATTGAAATTTAATTTGATTTTTTTATTTATGAGTTATAACAATTTTTTAGTTAGTTCAAACAAGTAGGGTCCGTCACCTGGATGTCATGGTCTTAGTGAGGTTATTGAAAATGACATACTTGCTTGTCGGTAGAACTTCTATATAGCTGTAGCAGATTAGTAGTAATTTTGTATACATGTTTGGTCAAACTTGAGATTCCTTTTAACTTCTCGAAAAATGAAAATGTTATTTTTCTAGACAAAGGGAGTATACATGGATGTACTCTCCATCCAAAAAAGTGGAATTCTAGATTTGAATCAAATAAAATTCAATTAATTTTAGCAAAGTTTATAAAAAAATATTATCAGTGCTTATGTCTTCAAATAGGTTCATTATAATATATTCCGACTAGTTTGATATCATAAATGTTAGGTTTTTTATAGATCTAGTTAAACATAATATATTTTAACTCTTCGAAAAAAAGCATTGCATTTTTTTTTTTCGTAATGTGTTTGGGCATAAATCGCTGTCTGGGTTTTTTGTAAAGGGAAGAAAATAAATCGCTGTCTCGGTGACTCACTGTTTCGTTTCGTCTGTACATTGCCAAAGGTTGGTTTCCACTCCCTCGTGGAGACGTGAACCGGCACTAGTTTAAGAACATCAACGACATGGCGATCCAGATATGCTTGAATAATGCGTCACCTTTTTCGCGCCATTTCTGTTCGGCCAAGAGATGCATCCATTTCAGTTTGAGTTCTTGTCCGAAGCTATGTGGCGGCGAATATTTGTGTGGGCCTTCCTTGTGTTCCGGATAGATATGATCCGAAAATGAGGGGCAAACCATCCATGTTTTATACTCCATCTGGACAAGGAAGGGATTGGATCAGATCAGAGATGCCGTGCTTTTGCATGCCGTCAGAGCCAGGGGAAACTCAACTCTGAATTTTCTGAAACCGGAAAGGCTGATCAGATTCCACGCCACTGTTTTGGCGTGCTTGCTCACCGCAGTTCGTCCAAGTACTCCTCCGGCGCGATCATCGTCGTCGCCTCTTCTCTGGATGCCTTGGTCAGACTGGACACTTGTCCATGTCGATGTCGCACTCGCAAGGTGTATCATCAGATTTGGTGGTTTCAATCAACTCTCTGATGAAGGAGAGCTTAAAACTGAATTCTATTATAATCAGCTATGAATGAATGATTGCGTGTCTGAAGAAGAATTCCGACTGAACATCTGTTGGAGTTAATCGATTAGCCCCTTGCAGTGCCGTTCTGCACTTGTAGTACATTGAATCCCTAACCACCCAAGACCCAGCAAAGCTAGGTCACTAGTGCCCGGCTGCTTCTGGCAGAGCTGCCGCTGTGGCAGCATGCACGGGCACTGTGTGTAACACCGATGTCCAATCAGACGTCGATTTAGTGGTATCCTGATTAGGATTCTGGAAATCTCTGGCCTTGAACGAACGCCATGTTGAGCGTTCAGAGCTACGCCTGCTGTCGCTGTACAAGCGGTTCAATAAGTACCAATTAATTAATCTACATCAAATAGTAGTCGTACGTGGGTGCTGATCATCCATCCGTCCATCCATCCAATATGATTTGGATCACAACTTTCAAGAAACTAAAAAGGTAGTAGTAGCGGCGGCATATTGGAAGGTGAGAGTATCTGAAAGTCGGCAGGGTTGGCAGAGAAAGTTCCAAATAAATCCATACAGAATGGAAGATCACCGTGTTAGGTGATTAGTGCTACTGATTAAGCAAGTGGTAGATGAAAAGTCAGTCAGACTTGACGACTCATCACACACACGTCTGTGTCTAAACACAACTTTGAGACCTTAGTTTAGTTCAGAGAAAGACAAGCCAAAGTGCCTGCAAAGCAAAGAACCCGGCATCTATAGTCACCTCTTCTAGCTTCTGCCCACCAAGTATATTAAAGAGCACTCTATGTTTAACCTTATTTGGTGCATAATTTCAGGCCTCTCATCACTCTCAAATCTCAGTAATAAATTTGGCTCGTTTAAACCGATGTAGTACATGGTAACACAGTCAGTTGGTACTAGGTGATGGTGATGTACGCATCATCAGATTCTATCTGAAACGATCGAGTGTACTCAATGTTCCCGGCAGATGGAACATGGCATGTGATCCATGGAATGCATCGCGTCGCGCTCATGATAATGGCATTGATGGATACAACCAGCTCCAGCTCCAGCTCGTCGATCGTTCTCGATCGATCTCATCTCAGAATTGAAACGTCAACGGCTTAGTGCAGCTTTGACCCGATGATAAGCTGATACGCGTCTAATGATCTCGATCGATGGGTGGCGTACACGCTGGATGGATGCCTGCTGCTACGGCTGACGACGGTCCGATCCAGAGAGCCATGGAATCGGCATCTGTTCCTTCACATTATTATCACATATATAAAAACATCACAATCTTGCGCGAGTGGGTTACAGAATATAAGTTACTGGTGATAGATGCGCAACACCACCTGAGGTCCTGATGACCACATCGAAAACGATGTAATGTACCCCGACGTCTGGTACGTAACCAAGGAGTTCGTATGTACGTACATGTATGTGATCATTTTTTTTACATAAAGGAACACAAATATATGTACCTCTATTTACAGAACAGGGCGATAGATAATGTCGTGCACTACGCGCGTGGTCAATGATTGGATTAGGACGCGGGGAATTGCGTGTGGTCGATCTTAGCTTATGACGCGTCCATCATCGACC
>JADLZK010008979.1:0-155670 GCA_015847255.1 Hyparrhenia diplandra | reverse complement strand
AAGCCCACAAGCGCGATCCAGCTCGAGCTCGCTGCCCACTTACGGCAAATGCCAAACCCGCCTCGGCTTCCGTCGTCTTACCCGCCTAGGGCTCTTCCTCTCAACGTAGCAACATGTTAAACAGGGCCTAAATAAACCTAAGACCACAAGTCATGTATGACCTTTAGTGATTTTAACTAGGAAATCTAAATCCAGACGATGTAAAACCAGAGTAAAAAGTAAAACTAATCAGTAACATGCAAAGCAGTAGCTGCACACATGCAGCGCGGCTGCACTCAATATTTGCTGGACCTTGATAGGGAACAATCATCATGCCTTGCCAAAACCCGCATTGATTTAACCGAACATAACATACAAAAAATGAATGCAACTGTTACCAGAAGCAAGAGCATCAGAGCATGTTCGTTCATCTATCTATATATATATATATTCAATGTTTGTTGAACCTAATAAATATTGCTGCCCGACTTTGGAGTTTTGGGACATAATCTTGATGTTCCCCAGCACAGCAATTTTGTACGCAAGCATCTTCCGGCAACAGTGAAGCAGATACATGCTCATCAACATGTATCGTCATCGTACAATGAATTCCGTCCCCAAATTGCATGTCAGTTTCCAGAAAACCCATCCAAAATCATATGTAAACCTTACCCTTCAAAGCTTGAAATTTTATAGTCTTTTCCATCCTGCTCAGGGCTTCCTACAGTTGAGGATGATCATGTCCCTTTGGTTGCTTCAATGTGTCACCAAGCTGCTCTGACTTGTGCTCAGGAACATCATTTGCTTATCAAATGGTGAAGGATGTTGTTGCTACTGTCCATGGGACAAGTCATGTCTTTAACTGTTGTTGAGCGGACTCTGCTTGGCATGGTGACCATTCTCCCATTACTTGGTCAATGTTTTCAAGGTCTGGTGATTTACGCTACCAACAGACAAGTTTACCGTTCTTATCCAGCTTAATCTTCTCAACCTCAACAGCCAATTCAACACCTTGTTCTAGTGCTCTCAAGTAGATCATCATCATCAATCACATTTGACTTTGTGGCAAAACCACCTTTGGATTTCCTTCGCTTCTCAAAGCTGCTTTTACCTTATCCCTGTCAATTCTATTCATTGCATCCAATCTGGAGGTTGACACAACAGGAGCTTCACTGCCACCAACACCATGTCTTGTTTCATTGGAATTATCATCCGATCGATGTAGTTGATGTTCTTCCACTTGATTATGAGACTCATGGCTGGCCTTGGAATAACGATGTCCAGGCGAGAACCTTTGTCATGGCGCCATCTGTCCATACCAGTATCAGTTTTGCTTCCAGTTTTGTTCTTTTCTTTGCCACCATGGTTAGCATTGTCATTTTGAAGCATTTTGTGGCCAGAAATATGCTTGTCTGACTTTGAGTGTCCATCGTCTCATGGTGACCTGGGCACTTGTTGAGGACCTAATGCTGCAAATTTGGCGATCTGGATGCCTGAAGATAACCATGAGCAGATGGTTCCTTTGAGTTTTGCTTCCGAACTTTACAGATGAGCGTTGATTACAGATGACACCAGCGGAGCTCCCTTCGGGCTTCACTTCCCTGTGATGATTGTGACTGTGTCGCACGGGTTTGCTCATACATTTCCAACAACTGACTGCTAATCTCTGCAATGATGGAGAACGGATATGTTTTTATCATAAAATCGGATGCAACTTAGAACCCAAAATATAAAGCACATGTCAGATTATTGTTATAATAAGTTAATAAATAATAATCAGTATAAATAATAATTAGTATAACAACAAGAATTGCCATGTACTGCTTAGTCAAAGCTAAACAATACATAGCAAGAAGACACCAGCTACAAAAAGGACAGAAGCTTGATGATCCTTTTAGAGGCTACTAATAAGATTCTAACAGCTAAAAGGTAGCAGGGGCTTCAGTAGTTTATCAGTTCCTATCAAACAGTAAGCCAATAAGGTATTTTGTACCCTTTACCAAATGTTGTATGTGACAAGGTCGCGGTACAAATCAAGATGCCCACCAGTTACTAACTGCAAAAACTCCTCAAGGCAAATATTAACAAAAAGGCATGTGTGCACTATCAAAATCCCATTTATAGACAACTTCAACAAATATACCTAAAAAGGCAGCAACATACTGCCTCCTTCCCACAGATGTAATTCTGGTTTGTCCTAAGTCGAACAATCTTAAGAGCAATGTACCGCTAGGTGCTTCGCCAGGCGCGACTAATCGCAACGCTGGGAGTCCGCGCCTGCCCCTATGGGGTAAGGGGACCCATAGGTGTCAGCGTGTGTCGGTGGGGGTGGAGGAGGAGCCCGGCGGAGGTAGCCAGTGGGGGGGAGGGGATGAGCTGGCGGTGGCGGGCGCCCGCAGTAGAGGAGGAGAGATGCGGAGAGGGAGAGGAATCGCGATGGAGGCTGATGCAGGGAGACCGAAAGCAGAGAGTCCAAAGGATGCGGGAGTCGGGAGATGGATGGATGCGGAGTCGGGAGATGGATAAGGTCTGGGAGGAGACTTGGAGTTGGAAGATGGGCTGAACTGGTTGCCTCTTGGGCCTTTCTATCTCTATAAGTCAGCCTTTTCTGCCTATCTGAGCCCACTATTCAGCTGTTTAAACGCTTAGGGGCGCCCTAGGCGCTAGGCTAAGGGTCAGCGCCTAGCGAAAAACTTTTGCATAAGAGTTTTTACTTTGCTTATACGAAAAAAACAAAATTTATGATACAAGTAAATATCATTAGATTCATCATGAAATATATTTTCATAGTAAATCTATTTGGTGCCATAAATGTTGATCATCTTCTCTGTAAACTTGGTTAAACACAGTTTGACTTGTAAATGTTGACCATCTTCTCTATAAACTTGGTCAAACAGAAGATAGTTTGACTTAGGACAAACCAAAACATAACTCTTTTGTGGAATGTTGGCAGTACTAGCAAAAGACACATATAGGACATAGCACCTAGAAATACCCAACAGGAACAAGAACGTTTCACGAGATGGAAAATCAAACCCCATATTTGGTGGCAGAATATCATAATAGCATGTTCAGACTTCAGAGAATTGCCTAAAGCAAGTCTCTCACTTGGCCAGCCCTTTTTTAGGGTAAATAACAATGTACATTTCAATACCTATTTTTCTTAAAATAGCTTAAAAATATGCTACTTTCTTCTGCAGTCTGCAACAGAAAAAAATGAATTGTTTCAAGCATGCTAGATTTAAATAAAGTGGCTAAAAAGTAAGTTTTGGTAATTAAATTGTATAATGAATTAAAGGTATGAAAAAGGTTGAGACAGTAAAAACCCCAAACGATAACATGGCATGAAATATATTTTCATCTTTATAAACAATGCTAACAAAAAATAAACCATGTGCTGAACTAATGCAGTGAACAATGTGATCCTTAGCCTAAATAAAAAGTTCAATGGAGCTGCAGTTTGTCAATAACTGCTAGCAGTAAAGAAAGAAAACACGAAAACTATCTAGTTAAGTATCTTTGATGTGTATGCATTCCTTCAAAATTAGAGTTTCACAGGAGAAGTCGATTTGACACACCTTAAACACATGGTGCTAAACTGATAATTCAATCAATAACAATCAAAACATATGTGGAACAAATAAACAAAAGTAGGGCAGGTGGAAACATTTCATCACTAACTTTTGCAAATAAGGACCAACCTTCAAGCTGTCGACACGTTGACACCTAAATCCTGATACCAACGCTTATCACCATCATATGGGAGCTTCACTTGAGAAATTTAGCAGCCAAACAGATAGCACCAGCTGCAATATGCTGAGGCTTGAACTGCAGGCAAAGCCGGCACGCAGCCTGTACAGTACACAACATTAAGTGTAGTAGATACACAACTGTGAACTGCAATAAAAAAAACAGCAAGGGTAGCACTAGCATACCCATCATTTACAAAATTCAAAGCGACCTGAGGAAGTGGACTTTTATTATCAATATTGAATCTCCTTGTTGCTTCAACCAAGGCCTATAGGCATGGTGAATATTAAGGTCAAACCAAGTGTTACACAAGTACAAGTCGCTCCCAAGTAAAATAAGTTCTTTTTGTTTATCATATATTTTCCTGCAAGAAGCAGTAGTAAGCACTAATATCAGTTGAAACTACTCTTACATAAATGGTTTTTTGAACCAAATATGAATTGGTGCATGCAGAAAATAAACTCCATATGTAGATTTAGAAGCAGGAAGCGCAAAAAGGATAACACTATCATAATGTTCATGCTCGAGTGCTCGACACAAAAGGAGCATAACCTTTTTATAGAAAAAAGATTTTTTTTTACGATTAGACTGTTCAGCTTAGATAGCACCTTGGGATGATTTGAGCAATCATGTCGATAATGGGGTGCACTCAAACCGTTAAGCATTGATACAGGAGCATGTGCACTCAAACCCAGAACAATAGTGGATCTCAACTACTTTTCGCATTAAGACTTAGTAGCGATATTTAATTCTACATATTAAAATGGGAGTAAAATCTATTTTTCTTGCATAAATAGCTATACAAGAATACAACCACATCATGGAAGCGCATGACACAATGAATTATAAAGTATTTTTAAAAAAAAAAGTAAAGAGTATGAAACAATATTAGCTGAACAGAATAATCATGCAGGAAAAAAACTAGATAGTATCATGACTTCTGTAGCAAAAAATAAGAGACTTCTACAATTAAACCATTACCTTCTGCTGCTTGATTCTCTGACTAGCCTTAGGATCAGTGTTATGAATCATCCCGTAAGAAACCAAGATGATATCCCTCAAAGGTTTAGGTGTTTCTTCAACTTTTCCAGCCAAGAATAAACAAACTGTGGCGATTATCTGTGTGATATTAGATTCAAAAAGTATTGGTGTGTATTCTATAGAAAACAAAATACATTTGAAAGGTGATACCTAACTTGAAGGAGTAAATCTACATCTAAGTATCTCACTATCAAAGAGTTCACATGTACTAGGTACTAGAAGAATTCGGTTTCTGACACGAATGCAAAGAGAAAATGTGAAAAATGAGCCTGTAGTTTGTCTTATCAACTACTAAGATCCTGTTAGTAGTCAGGGATACAAAAGGGAAAAGGAAAATAATTACTTAGCAAAATAAAATTATATCAAAATGTAAGAGTTTCTAAGGCAATGCAGTTACAAACCAAAAGACTTAAGGGAAATTTTGGGAACATTGAAAACAAAAACAAAAAGACAATCAATGAATAACACTTACTCGTCTATCATTTTGCAAGGGATTGACGAAGGTAAAAACGATGACAGAATACCATTGCTGTGGCAATTGTCACTTGAGGCCTAAAAACAGCACACAGATGAGGTAGATTTTATGAGATAAAAGGATGAGCTAAAAAGTATTTACTTTAGCAAACTTGGTGAACACAAAATCCATTTAATATAATAAAACTTTTCAAAAAAAAAACTGAAGGATTCACACAAGCAATGCAAGCTACATCAAGATTATATAATCACTAAGGAAATCTAATACTTCAGAAAGCAACAACCAAGATCAACCAAGCACACAAAATTAAACACCAGCAAAAGCTCCGTCCATTTTCAAATATCAGACTGTCAAGTATGCCAAAAATTTTAATTATATATAGCAGCTATGCAACCTTCTAGATGACAGTATGACCATCCTTAGTGAAAGATACTGAAACTATTTACGGGAGAAAAGATACATATATATTGTTACCACAAACAATTGTAGATATGTGCATCGCACCACACAATTGACTTAACAAAAAATAAAAAGCAAACATAAGCTTCAGCATCATGGAGACATCAAAAAGCACTTCATTTTTAAAGATTGTTCTTAGAACACAAAGAAGAGCCAACAATATATAATATAAGAAAAAATTAATGTCTCAGACTTACATTTTAAGCGCTATGCCCAATTCTTGTAGAAACTTGCAATACAACTTTCAAATGTTAGACTCTTTCTTAAAATCAATACCATCCCTCCTGGATGGAGAGTTTTCCCTCTAATTCCTTTCTACTGAAATACCACGATGGACCAAGTTTCCTAGCTTCATCACACCTAGCTTGGGTACATCCATTGGGGCTATTTTCCACAACCCCATGATGTGACAAATCACTTGGCACCATATCCATGTAAGCTTAGTTATATTCGGATACAAATTGACTTGCTCCTTGAACTCCTAATCAGTCTCTGAATAGAGATTAAAAAAAGGTACAACTGGTGTTAGAAATAAAAAAGGGCAGCATGGCACAATGCAAAGCTTCAGAGTAATGTACAGAGTGGCATGAAGCCAAATTCCTAGATTGGTCATAAAATGGAAAATGATAGAATTGTATATGCTGCCATAACATGCTAAAAGGTACGGCAATACACAACCATGCCAGCATCTTGTGATGATACTCAACATTTAAGAAGGGGATGGCTTAAGATAATCCCCTACTATTTGTTAATAAGAAAAGCAACTCACCATTAATAATTTAATAATCAATCTACAGCAATAGAGAGGTTAACATTCTGAACCAAAACAAGACCAAATACACAAAATAATTAATTCGCTGCCCCTTTCTTTTTCCAGCATTGTCCATGCCCAGCACACCCAGGGCGGACGCAGTAGAGGACATGGGTGTACACCCGATAATTTTGCAAAGAAAAATCGAAGTACTATGTGTAATCATCTATAAACTTGGAATTGGAACAGATCCGAAAACAAACAACTTAAGCTAGGGTTTGAGTGGTCGGTTTCGCACAGAAGAAAAGGAAGAGAATGGGTGGGCGTACCTGGTTGGTGCTTGTCGGCGGCTAAGGGCCCGAAGAAACCTGCCGAGGGGGGGCGATGGAGGCCTGGGCACCCGGCGAGGCCGGCGGCGGCGGTCGCTCCAGTCGGCGCCACGGGAGAGAAGAGAGAGCGCACGCGTGGGGAGGGAACGGGAGAAGAAGAGGCTCTGCCTCATGGATAAACGCGGACCGGAGAGTCCAGGCCTGTTGGATGGGATTCCCTTCAAAATTTACATGGGCCTGGAGCAGACCTGACAGTTTTGGTCCAATCCGGCGGTGTTCTCTAGGCCCAGATGTTCTGAAGGGAAATTATATTTCCACTCGGGAAAAAAGTTAATTTTTCTCTCTCAACTTTCAAAAAAAAAAAAAACTTCACAAAAATTCAACTTTTCCTCACCCAACACTAATACCAGACAAATCATCTTTCTTAACTTTTCAAACCGTGCATTTTACCTCCCTATTAAGCGGTTTTGCTACGTTTTTGCTACGATGACGGGTGGTTTTGACTTTTTTTTTTTCGGTTGGAAAATCATAAAAAACATAAAATAAATTTTGCATGGTCTAATTAAACTGTTAACACAAAAAATTAAGTTATCAGAGCAGCTGCATGCAAGTCACAAAAAAAAAAAAAAAAAAAAAAAAAAAGAGCAGCTGCATGCGGCGCAAGGCTCGCGGGACGTCGACGTCGTGATCAATCGCAGTCGGGCCGCCGCGAGATGTTGGGCACACCTACGTATGCTGGGGAAATGTATTCACCATGGTCATCGTTAACCCACCATGACCATGACCCGGTCCTGCTGCTCCGTTTTTACCTTTTCACCATGCATGCCGTGCGGAACTTGTAAAAGGAAACCATGCCTCGCTCCCTCGCGCGCGACAAACCAGTTCATTGCATTTCATTGGTCGGTCCTCGTACCTGACTTGTCGCCTTGGCTGCATGCATACAAGACAACACGGCGTTGGTCAGCGGCCGCGGTGCTGACGCAATGCGCGCGGCAACGTGGCTCAGTCAACCGTTTTTATATTAGCCCTCTGTCTGCCCTTGTTGACTGTTAAAACCTCAACCTCTTCAAATTGTCGAGTACTGTACGTACATTGACTTGACACGGTTCATGTGCGAAAGTGCGAAGAAAAAGCACACACAAGCCACTGTATGAAACGTACGCACGTACGTACGTAGTATATTGTAACAAAGCTACGAGGAGAGTTTTAGCCGGATAGAGACGGCATCGTGTGTATTAATTGGCACGGACTGCATACAGCTGGCAGCTGCCTTTTCATGGATTTATTGGTTGTCAACCTTTTAATTTGTGAGTCGAACTGAGAACTTGCATGCGGCCTTCAACAGTTCAAGTTCAAGCCATAACCTCGGACTCGGACCAAGTACGTATTGTGAGCTGAAAACCGCGTACTTGCTTGCGTTTAATTACTCAGGCGTCAGAGAATGAATCACAACGCTTAAAAGTACGAGGGCGATCGAAGAATTCAAAACGGACCTGGTCCGTGATCATATTTCTTCTGCTGGCACGCAGTTATATAGCTACGACTACGAGACTATAAAAAGGCCACCACCCTTGTCTATCTTGTTCCAACAAACCATTCCAAGCAAAGCAACAAGCTAGGCATATATCATCCCATATTACTGCGTGCACCGTGCAAACGACAGCATTTTCTAGCGCTCCATCTCCAAGACGATCGAACGCGCGTGTTATGGCATCATCGTCGTCAGCGATGGCGAGGGTTGTGCTGGTGGCCGTCGTGCTGATGCAGTGCTTGAACGTGATGGTCGCGGCGAGGCCGTTGCTGATTGAGGCGCCGGCGGTAGCGGCGACAGCAGACGGCGGCTGGCTGGGGATGATCATGCAGATGCTACCTGGGACGGGCGGCAACAATGGCGGCTGGCAAGCTCCCGGCCACTCGCCGTAAACTTGCCCGCCGGGCGGCGCCTCCGGCATGCATGCAAGCTCTTTGCTGATCAGTGACCAAGATAGGCTCGATGCGATTTGTTTAATTTATTCATTTATTTAGGTGCATGTACATGCTGCTGCGTAGCACAGTAGTACTAGAGATAGTTGTTGTTTCGAGCTAGTTGTTTTTATAAAAAGGAAAAAAACATTCCTTTTTATATACACAGAAACTGCTAGCTAGATGTTCAAAGTTTGTTGTTTCGCTAGATATAGTTGTTGTTTCGAGCTAGTTGTTGTTTTATAAAAAGGAAAAAAACATTCCTTTTTATATATTATATATAAAAAAAACGGCTAGCTATGTTCAAAGTTTGTAATTCACAGATTAGTTAGTTCCGTGCAAAAATGCATGTGTGGTTTTATCTTTCGCAACAGAGGTCCCTTCCATTTTTTATTCAAACTTTCAAAGGCATACTATCATATATAAGACTACCTACTGGGGGACATGAAAACCATTTTCAATACACTTTTCTATTAGTTTGACCGTTGCCACAGACTGAATGAATCGCCGGAGAATCACGACGATACTTACTGGCTGGTCCTCGTCGAAGAAAAATAAAAAGCATTATTGTTAATCTAATTCGTATAGGGTCGTCGAACAACGCCTTTTTTTTTTATATGCATGCAGTTTATCTTTCGTGCAATTTTCCAAATTAACAATTTAAATAATTTAATATGAGAGTGCAATTTTCAACCACGGATATCTTAATTCTTTGTTCAAAGGCATATAAAAGAGTCCCGTTGGAGTTACTCTATTTGACACTTTTTTTTTTTTTTTTTACTCTATTTGACACTTGTGTTACACGGTTCCTAAAACAATGATAAATAAACAATCTAAATATACTAAGTCAATTTCTAATTATAATTTTATTTTATTTTATTTTTTCCTAAGTTAAATTTCTATCAAGTCTATCTATAGGAAAAAACACACCATATATATATAGAATACCAAAGTAGTTTTTGTTAAATCCTCTGTAAATATGTTTTACTGACCATTTATCTGAACTCCTTGTAGATTTGAATATCATTTTTCTAAAAACATAATTATTAAATAAGTAAGATAAAGTAAAATATAAACTCGTTGCGACGAATGAATGAGTTGAATCAGTCTATCTACAGTAGGCGCGGAGAGAATTCGTTCGCAAACTGAACAACAAAACCGCGTAGCATATCGGATCCACCGCCGCGGCCCCTGTCAACTTAGCCTGTCCGACGGGCTAAGATCGATGACGACGACAGAACCTGATCATGGATCATGGATGTGGCAAGACGATTTTGATGATCCATATCGACGTCGACGTCTCGATCCATGAGCTTGGAAGCCAAGTACTATCGTGTAACCGCGCTCGCGAAACTCAACCAGTTGGTCAGCACGTCGTACGTACGTACGTGCGTACAAAACGTGCATATGCAGATCGATGCTAGCTGATGCATGCGGAGAGCAGACGAGGAACCGATCAATGGTCCGCGGCGACGTATACTACTCGATTGTTGAATCCGACCATCCAATTGAATTGAATTGAATTATCGGTGTGGAGCATTGAAACAACACGTCCCAACTCAAGAACTCAAACAATGTGTATGCACAATATGAGACCGACCTATCATCCGCATCGGTCAAAAAAATAGAGCACTGATCACTAGCTAGTTCGATCTTTTGTTGTTTTTGTCTAATAATGTTCATTCACCTAGTTTCTCACAAAGACAATGTGCTCATATTATCGCAAAACCAACATATATAATAATATATATTTTCTATAATGGCGGAGGCAGGTAACATCTAGAAAACACACTTTGTATCTAAATGGTTTTAATATTACCAATAATAATTTGGATGTATATTTTACACACAGGTTACTTTTTTATGTAATTATTATTATTATAGCAAATTAAAGGTGGATAATATTTAGAAAACATAATTCGAATAATGATTTTTTACAAAATATATTTTTTATGAAAAAGTATACATTTTACAAAATTCAAGGCAAAAACCACTTGTTCCATTTTGAATAATAACCAGACTCATACATAAAAAATAGTACCTCCTCCGTCCTAAAATAAACGTAATTTTTATCTTTTACTAGGAAATATATTTTGACCACTCGTTTTATTCAAATTTTTATATAAATTATAAAATAAATAAAATATTATTACAATAACTTTAGTGATGATGTAATAAGTCATAACAAAAGTGGTATTGTTTATTAAAAAAGTTAAATAAGGCGAGATGTCAAACACAATTTCTATACGAGTCTGTCACATATGAAGAGAGGCCAGCCAAAGGGGCCCATGGGCCCATGCGCGCCCGCACGGCAAGGCCGGCCGTCCGCCTTCGTCATTGTTGTAAGATTGCCAAATAAGTTAGGAAATAAAATAATTGAGTCTTAATAGGAAATAAATTCAGGTTTGCTTGTATAGAGGTATTCCAATTGATAAGAAAACCTTCCCTGACCTATAAATACAAAGGATGCATGTCGTTTGGAATTAATCAAAAATTAAAAGAGTAACACCCAACAACTTCTGTCTTCACTCCCCAAACCCCCGAGCCTCCACAGCGCCCATGCGCCCGCCACCACCTTACGCCCGCCGCGCTTTCGTGCCCAGCGCCGCCGCCGCCCTGTCCAACGCCCGTCGCGCCGCCGCCCAAAGGCTGCCGCCAACCACGGTCACCGCCGGAATTGATCCGGTTTGTGGCGACAGGGAAAAAAAATTGCGTTTATTTTGGGACGGAGGGAGAAACTTGTAACAATAGTACTTGTAACAATAGTCACTTATTTGTTACTCAAGGCCAGGACCTGGAATATATGCATGCGACGAAAAATAGTACTATAGTTCAAACTCGTTGATTTTTAAAGTATGCACACTAGAACGCACTCGCGTGATTTTGAAAAAAAAAAAAAAATGCACACTTGACTTTGATCGGTTCATTTTCAACCTCGTGAGCTGAAATAGAACAGGACCGAGCCCCGGAAACCGAGTGGTACATACGTGCTTGCGGGAGACCCGGTCCGCTGTCCTAGTTTTCTTGGCGGCGTGATGAGGCTATATAAAGGCCACCACCTTGTCTCTCTTCTTCCAACAACCATTCCAAGGGTATTCCAACCAGTAACCACCATAGACGTACGTACCCAGCTTCCTCTCATCTGCAGTCTGTTAGCAGCTAGCTACAAAGGTATAGCAAGAGCAGCGTGGTATATATATATACGCAGACAAACGTGATCGCATCATAAGGGACGTACTGATCCGATAAAATGGCGGCGGCGATGACGATGTCGACGGCGATGAGGGCTGTGCTGGTGGCCGTCGTGCTGATGCAGTGCTTGAACGTGATGGTCGCGGCGAGGCCGTTGCTGATTGAGGCGCCGGCGGTAGCGGCGACAGCAGACGGCGGCTGGCTGGGGATGATCATGCAGATGCTACCTGGGACGGGCGGCAACAATGGCGGCTGGCAAGCTCCCGGCCACTCGCCGTAAACTTGCCCGCCGGGCGGCGCCTCCGGCTGATGCATGGCGGTGCTGGTGGCTGATCGTGCTGATGCAGTGCTGCATGCGTGATGGTTTAATTTATTCATTTATTTACTGATGCATGTACCGGGGGCTGCGGGAGGGCACGGTAGTACTGGCTGGGGATGATCATTCAGGTGCTACCAGGGTCGGGCTCCAACAATGGCGGCTGGCTAGAGGTCCACACCTATAAACTAGCAGGGGCCGCCGGCTCTCATCAGCATGAAAGATTATTTTGTTTACAAATAAGCTGGTTCCGATTCTGTCGATAGCTAACCCTGTACATATAAAAGGAAAAAAACATGTTCATTTTATTGGTTCTTTCTGAAAAAGGCTAGCTAGTTGTTCGGAAATTGTAATTAATGTTAATAGATTAGTTAGTTCCATGCAAAAAAGCATGTGGTGGAGCCTTTCGCAACATATTCTATTCCATTTTTATTCATAACTTCCTTGGGAGATAATATCAAGAATTCGACTCTCTAAACTGGGGAATGGGATGCCATGCTTTTCAATACAAATTTTAGTTTCATTCAATGGCAGGTGATGAATTTTATCGCCAACAAGACAAATATATACTTTCTTAAGATACTTGTCGAATTAAAATTCCAAGTGTTCGTATAGGGGTCGTCGAACAACGCCTTTTTTTTTTTTTACATATATGTGCATATATATAATATCCATCCATATGGGTATATTACTGTAATTAATGAGTTTTTTCATGTACTATCTACACTTGTTTGTATCTGGGTTTCAAAATAAATCACCAATTAAATATTCTGAAACTTTCAATTGACCATTATTTTAATTTTTTTTTTCCTAATTATTAGACTATCTTTTGTAGGCAAAAAACATACACTTTTTTTGAAAAATACTTTTTTTGTCCATGAATAAATAAATTTCTGGAGTTATCTTAACTCAAGCTTTTAAATTTGAATATCAATTTTAGAAAAATATAAAAATTATAATATCAAATTAGTATCATTAATATACCATAAACTTTTCTATAAAGTTGAATCAGTAGGAATTATTTATTTATGGAGGATTATACACAGACTTCAATTAATTATTTGACCAATGAATGAATCACACCACGAAGATGCATGTAATCCAGGCCAACGAATATCTGTTGGCCTCGAGGAAATATCAAAGAACTAACATTAGTAGAACGACCTTGACGTACGTACTGGTAAAAAAAAATGTAAGACGATTTTGGGCTGGGATCAAATTCAACTGTTTAAGCATGTTGGTCCAGTATAGTGCCGTAACTAATAATACTGTGACACGCACTTTGTACGTAAGTACGTAACGCTTGGACTCGATCAACAAATGAAGGTCAATTCGTGCATGCGACCTACATGCGGCCGTGGCCCCACAACATTAGACGAACATCGGATTGTGCATCCTGTTGCGATCTCTCTCTCTCTGTGTTGTTGCGTCTCTCTCTCTCTTTTGTGTTGTTGCGAGGAGTATCTAAATGTTGGGGGATGTCGCCAGCCAATTTTGTTGATCAGACGCACACTTCTCGTAAAATAGGCCAATGGAGGCTAGCTAGTGGTAGTAGTTTTACTGTACAAATAAAGTGATCCACATAGAAAATATTGAAAATATTGGTGCTACTATTTATATTATCGTAAAACCAACATATATAATAATAAATTTTTTCTATAATGGCGGAGGCTTTCCTCTCATCAATTTTTAGCTAAATGGTTTCTCTCTCCTTAAGCAATTGAATTTGGATGTATATATTACACACAGGTTAGAAAGCACCTAATTTTTATCCGATAGCAAATGGCACTGGATAATATTTAGAAAACATAATAATGGGGAAGCCATAAGATTTGGGGCGATATTTTATCATCCAAACTCATACAAAAAGTCACGGTGATGAGGGCAAATGTTGGATTTTAGTTGGGCTTAGCCATGCATTTTAATTCAATTAATAAAAAAATAAACTCAAAATTTTGTTTTATGTAAAAACACTGATTTACTAAATTTGGTATTTTGGCCCCTGTTTTACGGCAAATCTTTTAGTAAATTATAAAATTTTAAAATATTATTACAATAACTTTAATAATCCCTTAAATTAATCATCCTCTAATGTAGTATTGAGGTATGAAAAAGTTAAAAAAATAATATCTTCATCAGTCTTTTTACCCCATTCTACATGTCATTATTGAAGCATATTTTAAAAGTGGGTTATTTTACCAAACGGTTTACCATATTAGTTCAACCTATGGAGTTGTTCATGTTTCAAAAAAAAATAGCTTTAGTGGATCCGTGCTAAACAAAACCTAAGTAACATTCGCTTCTTGCTTCAAATTGCAGTTAAAAACACTGTATGGAAAAGGCTATCCGCCAGCATGCAAATCGACCTAATTTCAGAAGAACTATAATAATACTACTATTTTCATAGCAAACATTTGCCATCGATTGCTATAAAATTTTTTTTTTTTTTCCGCGCGCTGCGCTGGTCGTCTTAGTTCCGGCTGACCGACCACCGGCGTCAGTGTGTTGTCGCGCCCAGGCCCAGCCGCTGCCGCTTTCTCGGGGCATACTCTAGGACACTACTTGGACTTTTTGGACGACGGCAAAGTTTGTCTAAAATTAAAAGTACTCGTATACATTTGAAAACATAAAAGCCGGGGTCGATTTTTGCAAGTTTTTATGCAAGCTAGTCATATTGGACTGCACTGAGATTATCGATATCCAGCATAAGCGGTTCATGGGCGATGAACGAATTTTGATGGATCGTAGTCGTCCGCCGCGCGTGACCCGCGCCATTTTATATAGTTCAAACTCGTTGACTTTAAGTTGGCTAAATCGCAAAGTTTTGAAAAAAAAAGAAGCGAATGACTTTGATCAGTTCCATTTTCATGACCATGACCGTGCTGAAATGTTCTGTTGGTGCGAGCCCCATCGATCGGCGAGGTACGGAAGAAGCCGATCGGTCGATCGAAAAATTCAGTCCGTCAGTACGTATGGCGTTAACTTGCGGCGGCTGATGCATGCGGATCGTAGAGACCAGCACCTTGAACCGATCAATGGTTCCGCGGCGACCATTCCAAGTCGTTGAATTCGACCAGTTAACCACCATAGACAACATGTCGTCAACATGACCAAACAGTATGTTGTCAACATGTATATGTGCGATTTGATCAATTTGATTTTCAACCTAGCTTGTGAGCTGAAATAGAAGAGGACCGAGCCCTGGAAACCGATATATATACGCAGCATGCAAACGTGATCGCATCATCTGAGACCTCTGAGATGAGATGGCGGCGGCGATGACGATGTCGACGGCGATGAGGTCCACTGTGCTGGTGGCCGTCGTGCTGATAAAGTGCCACCACCTTTGGTCGCTCCTTCCGTTCCCAACCATTACAAGCGCCGGCCATAGCGGCGACCTTCCTTCCTCTCATCTGCGGATGATCACATTGCCAGCAGATGCTACCTGGGCTGGCGGCACAAACGCATCCCGGCTGGTATACATCGTCGCAGCCGTAAGCGTCGCTGGCGCCGATGACGATGGCGACGGCAAGGGAGGGCGGTGCTGGTGGCCGTCGTGCTGATGCAGTGCTGCAACGTGATGGTGGCGGCGAGGCCGCTACGCACCGATGGATTGCAGGCACCTGGCGGCAGCATGCAGATGCTACCAGGGTCGGGCCAGCTGGCGGTGGGATGATCATGCAGGTGCTACCAGGGGTCGGGCTCCAACAATGGCGGCTGGCAAGGTCCACACCTATAAACTAGCAGGGGCCGCCGGCTCTCATCAGCATGACGGATCTATTTTGATTACAAATAAAGATGGTTCCGATTCTGTCGATAGCTAACCCTGTACATATGCTTATGTAGAATGTTGTTCATTTCATTGGTTCTTTCTGAAGAAGGTAGCTAGTTGTTCGGAAATTGTAATTAATGTTAATAGACACCATTAACAATTCCATGCAAAGAAGCATGCATGGAGCCTTTGTGTCACACATATTCTATTCAGTTAGTTATAAGTTCCTTGGGAGATTAATTGAACAAGAATTCGAGTCTCTAAACCAGAATGGGATGCCATGCTTTACAACCAAATTTTGTTTCATTCAATGGCAGGTGATGTTTTTTTATCGACAACAAGACAAATATAATTTCTTAAGATACGTTGTCCAATTATCTTTCCAAGTGTTCGTAGAAGCAGGATATATGTGCATATATATAATATCCATCCATATGGGTATATGTAATTAATGAGTGCGCATTCATGTACTATCTACGTTTTGTATCTGGGTTTCAAAATAAATCACCAATTAAATATTCTGAAACTACCAATTGACCATTATTTAATTAAGTGTGCCTAATTATTAGACTATCTTTTGTAGGCATAATTTACATACACTTTTTTTTTTTTTTTTTTTTGAAAATACTCTTTTTGTCCATGAATAAATAAATTTCTGGAGTTATCTTAACTCAAACTTTTTAAATTTGACCGCAATTCTAGAAAAAAATATAAAAATTATAATATCAAATTAGTATCATTAGATATACCATAATCTTTTCTATAAAGTTGTGGGTTCTAGGAATTGATTTATTTATGGAGGAGTATACACAGACTTCAATTAATTATTTGACCAATGAATGAATCACACCACGAAGATGCATGTAATGCAGGCCAACGAATTATCTGTTGGCCTCGAGGAAATAACAAAGAACTAACATTAGTAGTAACGACCTTGACGTACGTACTGGTAAAAAAATGTAGGGCTGGGATCAAATTCAACTGTTTAAGCATGTTGGTCCAGTATAGTGCCGTAACTAATAATAATACTGTGACACGCACTTTGACCTTTAAGTACGTAACGCTTGGACTCGATCAACAAAGGAAAGGTCAATTCGTGCATGCGACCTACATGCGGCCACTGGCCCCACAACATTAGACGAACATCGGATTGTGCTGGCTGTTGCGATCTCTCTCTCTCTGTTTGTTGTTGCGTCTCTCTCTCTCTCTTTTGTGTTGTTGCGAGGAGTATCTAAATGTTGGGGCGGTCGCCAGCCAATTTTGTTGATCAGAATTGGCCTTAAGGGCATTTTAATTCAACTGGAAATCAAACAAACTCTAGTTTTTGTTTTATATAAAACACTCCACATGATGATGGTAATATTGATCCGTTTTACACAATTCAAAAATTATCGCTTGGGGCCATTTTGGACCAAAAATTTTTCGCTTTCATCATAAAACAATTCCTTAAATTAATTGTCCTCTCCCTCTTCTTTTTTACGATAGAGCAAAAATAGTAGCTTCATAGTCTCTACCTCATCCCACATGTCACTATGAGAAGAATTTTAAAGGTGGAGTTTTTTTTTTTCGAAAACGAGCACTTTCGCCCGTTCTGCATTAAAAGAAAAAGAATGTTTTTTACATCCTAAGCCATAACATTTGGGGAGGTCGCCTACTAGACAAACTCACCAAGCGGACGAAGTCACTTTGATGAGGGCTAATGTTGGATTTTAGTTGCCTTAGCCATGCATTTTAATTCAATTAATTCCAAACAAACTCAAAATTTTGTTTTATGTAAAAAACTACAACTAAATTTGAGGATCCGTGCCCGTTTGACCTAAGCGGCATTCTCTTCTTGTCTTGAAATTGCATTTAGAAACACTTTTGGAAAAGCCTATCCGCCAGAAAAATAACCGGAACTCCAAATTAATCATCCTCTAATGTAGGCTTGAGGTATGCCATCGATTGCAAAAAAATAATATCTTCATCCGCGCGCTCTTTTTACCCCATTCTACATGTCGTCCAGTGTTGTCGCGAGCATATTTTTTCTCGGGCATATTTTACCAACTACGGTTTACCATATTTTGTTCCAAAACTACTCGATGGAGTTGTTCATGGAGTCAAAGAAAAAAAAATCGGCTTTAGTGGATCCGTGCTAAACAGGACCTGCAGTAACATTCGCTTCTTGCATCAAATTGCAGTTAAAACACTGTATGGAAAAGGCTATCCGCCAGCATGCAAATCGACCGGAATTCCAGAAGAACTATAATAATACTACTATTTTCATAGCAAACATTTGCCATCGATTGCTATAAAAAGAAGAAAAGCAAACTTTGCCGTCCGCGCGCTGCGCTGGTCGTCTTGAGTTCCGGCTGACCGACCACCGGCGTCCAGTGTGTTGTCGCGCCCAGGCCCAGCCGCTGCCGCTTTCTCGGGGCATACTCTAGGACACTACTTGGACTTTGGACGACGGCAAAGTTTGTCTAA
The DNA here is from genome assembly GCA_015847255.1 of Hyparrhenia diplandra. NCBI lineage: Eukaryota > Viridiplantae > Streptophyta > Magnoliopsida > Poales > Poaceae > Hyparrhenia > Hyparrhenia diplandra. The sequence goes on along the minus strand of JADLZK010008979.1, from coordinate 137,178 downwards.
AACCCAGTACTCGTATACATTTGATAGCAGCCAAAAGCCGGGGTCGATCGGCCTGCAAGTGCTGCAAGCTAGTCATATTGGACTGCACTGAGATTATCGATATCCAGCATAAGCGGTTCATGGCGATGAACGAATTTTGATGGATCGTAGTCGTCCGCCGCGCGTGACCCGGCCATTATATATACTGAATCCCACCCAACTGTTGGCTAAATTCAAGTCAAATCATGCGAAGAAGCGAATGAGTTGAATCAGAGACCATGACCATGACCATGCCGTACGTGTTCTGTTGGTGCAATTGGTGCAATACGTACATCGATCGGCGAGCTTGATCGGAAGAAGCCGATCGGTCGATCGAGTTGGTCTGAGTACGTATGGGGAACCGCGCGGCCGGGCTGATGCATGCGGATCGACGAGCGAGGAGGAACCGATCAATGGTTCCGCGGCGACTAGCTACTAGTCGTTGAATTCGACCAAATTAAATTGAATTCTCGGTGGCAGAACAACATGTCGTCAACATGAGAATTCAAACAGTATGTGTATATGTCAACATGTATATGTGCGAGGCCTTTGATCAATTTGATTTTCAACCTTAGCTTGTGAGCTGAAATAGAAGAGGACCGAGCCCTGGAAACCGAGTAGTATACGTGCTTGCATGCGTTTAACTAATCGATCATCTGAGACCTCTGAGATGAGATGACGTGCAGGGAATCAGTACAAGCCGAAGAATAGACCCGGTCCGCTGTGCGAGGGTGGGAGCTATAAAAGGCCACCACCTTTGTCTCTCTCCTTCCAAGTTCCAGCAACCATTACAAGCAGGGCATCCCATAGACGCAACCTTCCTAGCTCTCATCTGCGATCTATCACATTGCTTTTCTCCAAAGGCTACATTTAGCTGCTACCAGCGACAAGCATCCCAGTAGTATACATCGTCGCAGACAAGCGTCGCTGGCGCCGATGACGATGGCGACGGCAATGAGGGCAGTACTGCTGGTGGCCGTCCTGCTGATGCAGTGCTGCAACGTGATGGTGGCGGCGAGGCCATTGCTGGAGGCACCGGCGGTAGCGACGACAGCAGACGGCGGCTGGCTGCGGATGATCATGCAGATGCTACCAGGGTCGGGCGGCAACAATGGCGGTTGGCAAGCTCCTGGCCACGGCCGGTAAACGTGTGACTAGCTAGCCAGGGGGCGGCGGCGCCTCGATGAACTGCGGCGGCAGCATGCAGCATGCCCGGCCGTCGTCCGATCAGGGGCGGCGCCTGGCTCGAAGCATGACACGGGTCGTCGGTCTATTTCTGAACAAGTTACTAAGATGGTTCTCTGTTGATAGTTAACGGTCAACTAACCAGTACATGCGTTGTTTCATTCGTTCTTTCTGACAGATAGCTAGCTGTTGTTCAGAATTTGTAATTAGGAGACTCTTATTTCCTCAATTCCAAATTGTAAATCATTCCAAAAATTTTGGAGAATTAAACGTTTCAAATTTTCCTAAATTATAGAAAACTACAAATATTCGTGACATCAAATAGATATTATAAACGAATAATTAGTAAAAAGAATTTAATGATACCTAGTTGCCATCATGAACGTTATTACCTTGTCAAATAAATTTGGTCAAACTTTAGAAACTTTAACTCTCTCTCTCACACACACATACATTGTTCTTTCATGTAATTCTGTGTTCCAACTTCCAAATAAAATGAGAGTGCCATATTCATTAATCATTACACTCAAGCAGCCCGTTAATTAAATTCCTTGCGAAACCAGCCCTAATTTTTTGTTCGGTCTCTCAGATGTTAAATATATATACTGTGCATATATCCATTCGTTGTAGAGATTGTTACTAATTAAATATCGTCTTGACTCCTGTTGAGTATATGACCATTATATATTTAACTGTAAGACTTGTAAGTGTGCCAGAAAATTAGCCAACCTTTTAGAGCAAGTATTATTGAAGGCTGTACCTTTAAATCTTGACGTGGAAAAGAGAAGGGAGGAGAGAGGAGGAGAAATTTTGCTGTAAGCTTACAAATGACTTGAGACAAAACCAATAAACTATGTGAGGTAGCAGCTAACTATTGTATGGGTGGGCTGGGAGAGCTCTCTCTTAGTAGCCAGGAAAAAAAACATTTTTTACATACACTTTTCAAGTAATTTGACCAATGGCGCCAAGCCACCAACTGAATGAATCACATATACGACTAATAAGAACATGCATGTAATGCAGGCCAACGTAGTTGTCCTCGCGGAAAGAACAAAGAACTAACAGTAACATTGACGTACACTGGTAAAAAAAAAAAAAAAAAAAAAAAAAGGACTGAGACCAAATTCAACCGTTTTTTATTTAAACACAAACATGTTGGTCTAGTATTTTGACCTTTACGTAGGTACGCTTGCATTGGACTCGATCAACAGATTGGAAAGGTCAATATGTGCGAGCGACCTACCTACACGCGGCCATGCATGCATACTGGCCCCACAGAATCAGATCGACGAGCGGATAGAATGGTGCGAGGAGAAGCAGCGATGGAGAAAGGTCCGTGCGAAAGGCGCGGCGATGGAACCGCGGCGCGGCGCGAAACACCGAACGCCTCAACACAAACTACTGGTGGGTTTAAATTTGTCTATCGGAAGAGTATTGAAAACTGTTGGAGATTGATACTTTTTTTTTTTTTTGCTTTTCAAAACTATTTTAGAAGTTGCAAAACACAATGATATAAAAAAATGAACTTGTTCTGACATGTTCTCAAACTTGCCATCCCTCTGACTTTAGCACCGTTATAAAATCGCACTAAACGGTCCATCTACAAAATGTAAGCAATAAATAGGCTATAAGTACAACAACCATCTATAAATTATGACCAAACTCAATACCTCCATACATCAATGAACTACATTCATGCAAATCCTACTATATGTCAAATCCATAGCCACATCAGATCATGAACCAATTCTACGAACCACATTGTATAAATGAATGCTAGAATCACTAACAATTTCACAATTACCAAAACCCTAACAAGTACAAGCCACAAAAACAAGAAATGGAGGGGGAGGGAAGGACTAGTATCTAATCCGGTCTTGGAGAGCTAGCTCGCCGGGTGGGGTGGCGCGGCCGCCACCGACGCCCGGCCGCTACGGCCGGGCCGGCCACACCGACGCCGCGGCCGAGGACCGCTGGGAGGGCGCCGGAGGCGGCGAGCGAACAGGGCGGCGGGCCGCCCGGCGGCGGCGTCCCGCGGCGCGGGGGGGGAGCCCGGTGTCGCCGAGGAGCCGGCGGCGTCCGTGGGCGCGGGCCGGCCGCTCGAGCGGGGTTGGGGAGGATTGGGAGGAAGGAAGAGAAGAGAGGGAGAAAGAAACAGCTGGGTCGGGCCGGCTCAACCCTAACTTTGCCCGTCAGCTGTCGTCGATCCGGGCGCCGACGTGGCGGGCCCCACGCGCTTCCACGTCGGCCCGGCCCTAAACCCTAACGGGCCCGTCGGCGTCGTCGCGGCGGCGTGGCGCGCTCGTCGAGCGCATGCACTAGCGGCGACGTGGTGGGTCCCCTCGCCTCCACGCCCGGCCGCAGTCAACGTCAACGGGCTGGCGTGGAGTCACCGCGTCGCGCCCACATGCGGTGGCGCGACAATGTAATGCAAATGTCACGTCGGGCCGCCGGTGCGACCAAAAAGGATACGATACAAATAATTTCAAAACGGAGATGCATTTGAAATTTCTTTTTAAAAGGGGTCGATTTTTTTAAAAAATCCTATTGGAGAGCCGCTTTTTCAAACGCCACTGGTTACCTATAGATTTGGAGGCTTTTTTCAAAACGCCTTACGATCCTCACTAGTGCACCGCACTGATTGCACAACATATCTTTTGCAAAAATCGTTTCATTACTTGTCTTATTCATTCTTTTTTTTACAAAATATCACTTTTTGTTGTGCTTGATTTATTAACAAAATTTCTTCAAGGATAATTTAAAATTAACCATGTTTACATAATCTTTTAATAAGACTAGTTGTCAAAATTAGGGTAAAAAAAAAAAAAAGTCAAACGAACTGTATATTAGAACAGAGTGAGTTTGTTTCATACCACATGGTATATAGAGCTGACCCTTTGATGGATGGATTATTTCAACAACTTTGTGAAATGGAAATTGAACGAGCGCGCCGTCCGTACGTAGGTGCTTGGGCTTTATGATTAGCCAGAATTCAAAATCTAATCAAATGCATAAGTAAAAGTACAAACCCAAGAATGAACCTGCTGGTCCACCACCATACTTAATGGCGGTTAATGACATTAGCTAAACCTAGTTATAAAAGGACACCACATTATCTCTAGCTCTTCCGACAAAACCATATACACATATGCAGAATGTATTGTTCAAATAAAATTCATTGTACATCTTGAGAACAAAAAGGAAAAAAAAAAAAAGAAAAGAACGAATTTACAGTATTAGATGCGCGCTTTGCACCTTTTTACTGCCTATAGATCAACCTGATGAATCCAAACTCAAATCACCTAACCTAGCTAATGATGTATATACGACTTTTTTTTTACATGTCTACTTATGTCAGAGAAAAATCTCATTGCATATACTAATTAAGTACTTATATATCCTATCGATCTAATATGAACATCTTGGGAATTTCCCATGGGACGATTAGGGCAACGACAGAGTAGAGTCAGAGCTAGCTACGGGCATCCATGGTGGGAGCCTGCCAGCCCCCGCAGTTGCCTCCGCCGCCGGGTAGGGCCTGCAAAACCATGGCCAGCGCCTCCGCGGCATGCCCCTCCGCCATCGTCGCCCGGCCGCTGTCCGCAGCCAGCAGCGGCCTCGCCGCGAGGATGACGTTGCAGAGTTGCATCAAAAGCACGGCCACCACCACCGCCCTCGCCACCATCGTCGTCAGTGCCATTCTAGCTGCTAGGAGCGATCGATCGATCGATCAGATATCCTTGCCTTGTGTGTGTTTAAGTGTAACGCGGCCGTAAGCACTGCACTGCAAGTAATACTGCAAATAAAGCAGGCTTGCTAATTAACTAGCTTCTTGAGACCTGGAATGCTCTCGTTCAGCTGGCTAATTGTTGGTTTGCTGGGAGGGAAACATGCACGATGGTGGCCTTTTATAGTGTCGATCGTGAGACGTGACGCCGAAAAGGTAAAAAACGATCGAATTCAAGGACCAGGTCATCAGTTCAAGCGCCTTGTATACTAGTAGTAGTAATAAAATGTTTGTCAGGGTCAAGCCGAATACTCAACCACGCGCTTTTCATTTCGTCACCGATCGGTCCATTTATTTGAATGAAAATTCCTCAGTCTAAATCTGAAGTCTCAACTGAGGGCATGCCAACACATTTTTTGTTCCGTGTTCATCGATTGTATATACCCAGCTGCATGCGGATCCAATTCGTATATGTTTATCAATCATCGTCGTATGTATGCATGCGTGGCTTCGATGCATGTTCGGTGTTCTTGAATGGATCGTGTCATCGGTCGATCTCTGCTAACGGTTGGACCCACGCATGCACATATACTTGCTTGCTCGACCATACCTTTTGACGTACAGTCGTGTCCATTCGATCGGGTCGCATTCAACGATGGAGCCTGCGAAGCGAACGAATTCATTGGATCGTCAAGCCTAGACGGCGAGATACAGGCCCGACCATTGTGGTCGCTTCTCACGACGACGTCACACTGATCATTTTGTTAATGGCGACAGAGCCCTTCATGCCGATGGACTGACGCCGTCAGCCGGAATCTCCAGAGTACTGTCATGAACGTACGGCTGGCTGATGGCGTACGTGGAATCTGGCCTGAACACGGGCTTGAGGCGGACCGACAGGGCCCGGTCGCCCAGTAGCCCCTCCGCCATTTGTGCTCGTCATCGGGGTTGATCGACATATCGGCCCCGAAAGCCGACGGGGCCCGGCAGACAGACGCATGCACATCATCGTCCCACAAAAAAGTAGACTGTCTAAAACCTGGATCGATGCAATTTGTTTATTTAAACACGTTTGTTTGACTGTTCTGCATGCATTATATATTACTAGAAAAATGGATCGTGTGTGCTTCAACGAAACGTAATAATATGAATCGCCAAAAGCCAATGCTCATGCTACACTCACATGAGTAATTAAAATACTACTAAATGGCAATCTTGCATCGATTATTTAATATTGCTCGTAGACTATATTTAAAAAATTTTTTTATAACAAAAATAGGGCTAAATCAAATACCGTATGGGCCGAGGCCTAAATCAGCCTGCCCAGATATTTGTTCTATACACGCTCCTGTGAAAAAGAAGGTCGTAGTTTTTCCATGAAAAAAAGAATGTCGACCTATGCATCCTCATCCTCTCGTATGCTGCTGCCGCTGCCCGATCGCTCCTTAGCTCGGCGCATGGTTGCACGCGATGCTTGCACCGTGGCCTGATCTGCGCTCGCACCCAACGCTTGCGTCCGCCCACACATTGCTTCTCACAACGCGCTCAAGCCGTTCCGCCGCTCTTCGCTCCACGGTGATGCATCAACAGTCCCTCTAGCAGAGCAAGGAGATTTTGGGTAATCCTTGCTGCACAATCGTTAGCCATGGAGTTTGTCCCACGCAACCACCTACTGGTCGCGCCGGCCGCCACCTGTCGGGAGGTCAGGACAGACGGGCTGGCTGATGGCGTACGTGGAAGAGTCCATATCTTGCAGCGAATTGCCCGCCGAACGCCAGTGGATCCACACTATCCACGCGTATAGCACCGGCAGGCGGTAGCTAACGGCGCTGTCGTTCGCTGAGCCGTGTGGATCCACGCTGGGCAACGGCGGACAAACTTTGGATGTGTCAAGCCGACAACAGGCCGTTATTCTTCTGGCTCGTCACCAGTCCTTCTGAACGTTTTGTCGAACTCAAACACGACAGAGTTTTGTCCATGGACTGGTCAGCCGGAACGAGGTACTTGTCATCGGCTGGCTGATGGCGTACGAAGGAACGACGTCGTGGGTCGTACCCTGAGGGTTATCGGCCTGGACACAGCCCGTCGCCCAGTAGCCGGATGGCCCCCTCGGTGCCCGGCAGACAGACGCAGCCGATGCCCGGTCAGACAGACGATGCACCATGACACCTGCACACAAAAAGTAGACTACTCTAAAACCTGGATCGAGCTGCATATTTTAATTTGTTTATTTAAACACGTTTGTTTGACTGTGACTGCATGCATTATATATTAATTGCAACAGACAACGTTCGCGTCAAATTGTTCACACTCGATCGAGCTCCCGGCCGCTTCCATTGTACACACACAATTTAAATTCAAACTTATGCTTAACAAACTTGGAATGACTCGGAGTCCTTGCCGAGCAAGCTTACGATGTAAGTCAAAGACACGTGATCCTGATCGATCATGGGATTTTTTTTTAAGGAATTTCAGGGGTTAAACCGATCTACTTTCATTTTACAGATTCCGACAAGTCAAGTAGGTGAAACGGTGCAAGGCACCAATACATGTGGGAATTAGTTGATTGTAGGCGCTTTAATATGGATGGATTATTTCAACTTTATGAAATGGAAATTGAACGAGCACGACGAAAAAAACGCGCAAATAAGGCGTGCCATGAGTACGTAGGTGCTTGCGCTTGATGATTAGTCAGGAATATCAAATTCTAATCAAATGCACGCGTAAGTAAAAGTACAAATTGAAGAATGGACCTGGTCCGCCGCCATACTTAGTCGGTTAATGAAGCTAGCTAGCAGCCTCTAGCTAAAAACTATAAAAACGACACCACCTTTGTCTCTAGCTCTTCCGACAATTAACCATTCAAGAGTCATCATAAGGGACTGATATTGGCGATGGCGATGATGAGGGCGGTGCTGGTGGCCGTCGTGCTGATGCAGTGCTGCAGCGTGATGGTGGCGGCGAGGCCGCTGCTGATGGAGGCACCGGCGGCAGCGGGAGGGCACGGTACCAGCTGGCTGGGGGTGATCATGCAGGTGCTACCAGGGTCGGGCGGCAACAATGGCGGCTGGCAAGCTCCCGGCCACCCGCCGTAAGCTAGCTTAGCTGGCTCGGGGCGGCGCTTCTATCAATTCAACTGGATGCTCCTGCCCGTCGGCGCCCAGCCACCGATAAAGTAGTGGGATTATCCATGCTGATGATCGATACATCAAGTTAGGCTACCTAGTTGTGAATTCATCGTAGGCGTCAATAATCAACACATACGTACGTGCATGCGTGCTTAATTATGTAGGTAGTTTCAGAATCTGTAATTAAGAGATTAATTCATCCATGCAAAAATGCGTGGAGTCTTTGCCTAACATCAGATATATAGTATTGTATAGACGGGTAACCGGATCTTTCAAAAAAAAATCAGATATATAGTCTTCGTGTAATTTGGGCTTGATGCATGTGATTATACAATTATATTTAGAGAATTTTCTACTCTTTATTCATCGGCCGGATTTTGCTTTATTTCTCTCTATACTCACCGACAGTGTATATATATGTACACGTTCGAGATTTTTTTATTCCAACCGTACTTTATATATCTTTTCCTGATTTACCGTACTTTTCAAAGTTAAAAATTAAATAAATATATATTTCATACATTATTACCTCCCTAAGAATTCATCATGACCATCCAGTCAAAACAAATTAATGAACGGCTCACTGTCATTTTGTTGTACCGCAACAAAGCTCTAGAGAATAACTACGTACCATGCACGTAGCTAGATGTAGAATCCTCTCCCGTGGAAGACGAGACAGAGAGTTAACAACAGCGTCGTTATCATAGAAAAGATAATCTTTAGTTTTGTATATGGATTGCGACCAAATTAAAATTCAACCTTTTTTTTCATTTGAACACATAACAGCATAAGTTGGTCTAGTATGTCAGCATGCATGTTGCATTTGTCTGATATACGAGTATCGTGCAGTACGTAACTGCTTGACACTTTGACGTTTGCATAGGCTTGGACGAGATCAATATCAACAACAAAAACGTCAACGTGTGCGAGCGACCTACACGTACATGCGACCACTGACCACAACATTAGACGAAGTGACGGCCAACAGCAGAGCTGCGGCGATGTTGCTGATGCACGGAACTAGTTTGTTTTGGTTATTTATTACGCTGGTATAGTACGGTGGAATTGTCTAATGTAGGATAAAAAAAAATACTAACAGTAGGATCACAGGTCTCCCTAATGACTAGACTAACTCGCATGTATCGTTTACTATTTGAGTGCCGGTGCAGGTGCCAGGTGGCCAGAGGTCGTCCCTGGTGCCCTGATCACACACTGCAGCCTTTCAACAGAAGAAGTCTTAGTTTTCAACTGAAAAATTCATATGCATGCATAGCATTTCTTTGAAGTAGACTATGCCATCCATTTATAGTAGACCGGGAATAATATTATTCAAAAATGAGGAATGGGTATTTATATATTCAATGTGTCCTAATTACTACCTCGACCCTGAAAAAAAGAATACAATTCTATCGAGTACCGAATCAAAGTGTTTTGAATTTGATCAAATTTATATAAAAATGGTAATACCGTCATGGTGCCAAGTAAGTGTGTCATTGGATTCTTCATGAAATAAGTTTTTATAATGCTTAAACCATAAATAATTCTATTTTTATATAATATTGATCAAATTCTATATTATATATTTGAGTAGACCTAGTCCTAGTCATGGGAAACGATAGATGGAAAAGTAACCTCTCTCTACTTGGAAGATTACAAGGTGCTTGGATCAAATTTTCTGTGCATGTGGTGCGGACGAATTAATATACTATGATATATCTTCAATTTGATTTAAATATATAATCATCTTGAAACAGACAACGCGCGGAACATCTTCTCTTCTGCCATTTCAAGACACGCACACATATAGACACCAAATCATTATCTTAGCACTTCCTCCGTTCCAAATTATCATTTGAGTTTTTTGACTCAAGACCACTCATTTTATTTAAAACAATTGTACAAGTATAATCAAATTTAAATCATTTTTAGAAAATTTTATTAACAAAGCATGCCACAACAAAAGAAAACGATATTTTGTATAGTTTTTTGAAGACGAAGTTGTCAAACTTGGGATAACAAGTCAAATGAGCTATAATTTGAAACCTAGTTAGTACTATCCTTACAGTAGCGCAATTGGTTAATTTTTATATTTATAAGAGAAATCAGTGTTACACTTATAAGAGTATTACCCTGCGGACGGTTGAATCGAGCAACAAAACCAGACCGACCGCGCACCCCAAGCCACAAACGTACGGCGTGTAGCGTGTGTGTCCCTCAGTCCTCGGATCAGTCAAGTCCATTGTGTTTGTGTATTTGACACCATACTGATTTTCTTATTCCTCTCCGAAGACACAAGACACCGGACGGACGGACTGTGCCTGGTTATAAGACGGCGACTGTTTCTAAATTGACATGCAGCATTTGGATCTGAGCACTCCATGTACTGGCATATGTCCATGGGCCCATGGCATCGATGATCGCAGGGTCAGATCCAAAGGGCTGGGGGACCTAACCCCCCAATTCCGATTTCTCCACAATTACTTAGACTCAAATTTACCATTAATCTCAAACTCGAACCCTAAACCTTCATCATTTAGCCCCCTTTTTGTCCTCGTCCTGAATCCGCCACTGTGTGCATGTACTCCAAACCATGATCTCTAACTAGTTTAGTTAATTGCACTGAAAAAGAAATGTTTAATTAATTAGTTCGTTCACAGAATCAGTCACAGTAAGTCCATATCATAACTAGCATATGGGTAATACTTTGAACAGAAGATTCAAAAGCTTGAATTGGTACAATCATGGTGGTATTCCTGTGAACTAGCTAGAATAGTCACACCGGATTTGAAGGGGAAAAATATCAGACACAAAGAATGGCGACTAAGAATATTCAGCTGGCGTCATGCTAGTTCCTACTCACACATGGTGGTGTCTCAGCTTCACCTAGCCCGCGATAAGGTACACACACAAGTATGTCATGTAGCTTAGGTATGCATTCACGCCTAAAGAACACAGGACCAGATCGACCAAACCTAACCAAGAACCGTGTTGCATAACGTTACCGATGTCAAAGGGAACGTGAGTCCATTGTACAACCAAGACCCTGAGACCGATTCAAGTCGACACTCCAAGCAGCCAAGACACGGACTTCAACGTCCAAATCAGTATGCATGTCGCGTAGTACTGACAGGCAATGTCACATGCACTTACTCCCTCCATTTATAAGCCGCTTTGTGCATCAAGATATAATAGTAATAATAATAATATGTTTATTTATAAATATAGCAAAATAGGTGAACCTAAAAATGTCAAAAAAAAATTTAACTTAATTTCAACTACATACAAATCCCATTTGAAACACGGAAAACACGTTGTGAAGAAGCTACAATGTTCGCACACTTGATACAGACTTGTTAGTTCTTACAGTACCAAGAATTCAGAACATCAAAAGTGCAAGACGAAGCAATCCGCATTTTTACAGTAAATATAGTTCGAAACGCTGAGATCATTAGCTCAATAGCGAATGCTTAGAAAAGCGCATTCCTTACTTATTTATTACAAAATTTCCTAACCGTACGGCAAACATTTGCAGCATTTTATTTCAACGTACAGAACATAGGAAAATAGCTCAGCTCACAGGTATGTACAGCCATTCTACGATACAGCATCGCTGGTTCCCTAACATAAAATTTTCAGAAATTCCTAGCAGTTATTTCTGCTACTCTGCCCGTGCAATTCCAAAACTCCGTCCAGCTGTTATCCTGCAACAGGAATACTTGCCCGAGAACATCTGCAGCATAAACTAAATATAAAGACAATGCTGACAAAATACTTCCTTGGTGGCCATGAAAGATGTCAAGAAACCAATGGATAACAAGAGGAGGATACAAATTCACATTAGTTACAGTTTCACAAATCCCACCATTCAAGAAAACAAAAAAAAGGGACAAACCATATAAACGCATGTCATTCAGGATGGCTTTTAAGTGGGTTATGCTACTCAAACTAGTGGTGTAAGAGATCAAAGAGCTCATAGCAATACTCCATGACTTGAAATCCCCACACTTAAAATAAAATTTATCAATCGATATGATAAATTGCTTTAATAACAAGTTTTAAGACAATGTAGCACTGCCTAAACATAAATGAGCCAAGAAGAATTTTCTTACCTCCTAGGAAAAAATGGTATCTACTGCTTACTTACAACCTCATCTTTAGATTCTACCTGAAATTGAAGGGGGTAAAAGGTGTAATCAAACACATAAAAGACAACAAATAATAATTCTACAGTTCAAAGCAAATTATTCTCAGAGCTTATATTTCCTAGTACTAGTAAATATGTCAGTAAGCCAAAGAAAGATTCAATTTCAGGATGGCATTGTGGACCTGATCTGCAGATTTTTTCCGAATTTTTCTAGTTGCACTCCTCATTGTGACAAATTCCTCAGCAGATGTTGGGTGAATGCCAATGGTGGAATCAAAATCTTGCTTTGTCAACCCAGATTTAACAGCAATTGCAATTCCCTGACATAACGAGCATACATTCAGGAACCAGTTATGAATGAAACAGAAATCACGAGTAAACATGAAGTCATGCAGACCTGAATTATCTCAGGTGCATCATCACCACACATGTGCACTCCTACAACTTTGTTTGATGCAGCACACACAAGAATCTTCATTAATACACGATCAGGTAGTCCAGACAGAGTGGCCTTGAGAGGCCTGAAGTTAGCAACAAAGACATCAACATCTCCATACTCTTCAGTTGCCTGCAAAATAAACATCTATGAATTTCCTTGTCTGCTGCAAGTTATGACACTATGATGCGGGCATGTATCATCACCTGCTCCTCAGTAAGACCAACTTGTCCAATTGGTGGTTGGGAGAAAACAGCAGAAGGTATAGCTCTGTCAAAAATTGAACACAATGACAGAGTAGTCAGTTGACAGGATAGACACCACCGGATGGGGATGAGAAACTAGACCATAGATTAGAGGGAGGAACACGAGGGCAATTTATATTGATTTTGTGCTTCCCTTTGATTGGTGCATCTCTCCTTTCATAGAAAGGTTTATTTGACTCCTAACTAATAGATCTAATCTACTACTAACAAACCTAACATCATCTCTAACTAATAGTAACCTTGAGAGAGAGGGCACTGCAGTAAGGGCCATGCTACTGGGCCAAACCAGCCTAGCGAGCCCAGCCGGCTACCCACAATAATAAAGTAGTGTTATGATTTTCAGTAAAAAGCTCAAAGTCTGTTCTAGCTGGATTGGTAAGCCAAATGAGCCATCAGGACAACCACCATGAATATTTGGTGTTCAAGATTGCTGGTGATGATCTGATAAATATACATACCTGTAATCTGGTTTGGTAGGTTCATTGCCAAAGACAGTTTTCGCAAATGCTCCACCCTCCATCAGTGCAACTGGTGTCAGGTTGACCCTATTGGTAACATCTCCCACAGCCCAAATGGAATCAACTGAGGTACGAGAATACTCATCAACCTAGCATGAAATTGTTGCAAAAGCTCCAAAGATTACAGAGAGACAAACAAAATGAGATAAACTTGACACAAGTTATTGTAATAACGTACCACTATCGCACCGCTCCTATCCATTTCGACCCCCACCTCTTCCAGTCCAAGGTTCTACAAGGATTGCAACTATGTCAGGAATTAGAATTAATGAATCAATATATTTATAAAATCTCAAGAACTGTAAGTTCTCTGTGTTACTACCTTTGTATTTGGTCTGCGGCCTGTTGCGAACATTACATGTGAGAACCCATCAATTGTTTCTTTATTTGTCTTCAGAGACAACAGACCATCATTTGATTTAGTTATAGCTTGAGGGCTTTGTTCTGTATGAAACGTGATGCCCCTTAAAGACATTTGTTCAGCGAGGAAATCTCTAACCTGTGCATCCAAAACAAAAGGACAAAAAATAAACAAAGAAGCAATACATTTTATTTGTTACCAATGCTGTCTTTGCTCTTCTAAGTATATGCTCACCTCTTCATCAAATCCCCTTAAAACTTTCTTCTGCCGAATAAACACATGGACATCACTTTTAAGCCATTGAAAATGCCAGCAAACTCCAAAGCAATATACCCACCTCCCACTATTGCAATTTTATCAGGTTTTGAAGGCAAATCCAGTGCAGCATCCGAATCTATAACATGCTCTATGCCAGGGATATCTGGCATCGATGGTCGGCCACCAACACCAACTAGTATGTGCTTAGCAGTGTAGAGCTTACCATTCACGCTGACAGTATGAGGATCAACAATCTGTACTAAGAAAACAAATACATAAGCAAACACATCTTTATATGCAGTATTCATTTCGGAGGCAACCTTATCCAAAATATAACCTGATATAAAAACATCACCCAACCTTTCCACGGCCTTCAATCAGAGTGACTCCTGCATTGTTTAAAATATTCCTGTAAATGCCAACTAGGCGCTGCAGCTCTGTATTTTTATTGGCTATTAGAGTGTTCCAATCATGCTTCGGGTCAGTCTCATATGTCCATCCAAAGCCACGAGATTCTTCAAACTCGTGAGAGTACTTGATCCATACACCAGCAATTTCTTTGGAACGCATCCACGGGCTACGATCTGTGATAAAAAAAAAAAAAGTATTGTGCTTTACATCAAACGTCAACAAATAAAGCATATTTTGAGGCGAAATATAGAACTGACTGCTAATTGCTAAGCAGATTTTCACGAAAATATTAGTTTGCAATATATATCAATCGCAAAACACAGAATAGACAGGCTAAAGGATATTCATAGAAAGATGTATTACCCTAAATGGTTAACAACATACCAAGAATAGACAGATTAGAGATTAGAAAAAGGAATGTTGTAGTGATGTTGTAAATTGTGCAACTACACTTCCAGATTCCTTTTGGATCTATGACATAAGCATTGTGCATCTCCTTAATAGTAATAAGCACAGGGTGATCAAATGCGTGGTCATGTCCAAAAATTATCAAAATGCAAATGCCAGAGCAATGCTCAAACAGGCTACATTACAGTGGCATAGGCAACAGAAAAGAGGCACAGTCTCTCCAGGTGAGCCTATTGTACATCCAATCAAATTCATCAAGTAACGCTCTAGAAGAAACAGCAAACTCCAAGCATTTATCAAAAGTTGCGACTTTAATTAACACTTCAGCAGAATCAGAGTTTGATGAGCATATATTTGCCACTGGACAAAAGTTGAAATGGAAAAAAAAAAAATGTAAGTGGAAATCATGTAGCTCAAACACTGATGTAACATCAGGCCAGCATCTCCATCATAAGAAGAGACATCGTCAGTCAATCAATAATCATAGACAGAAAAATTATATTTATAAAAGAATATTATGCCACACTGAACTGATGTGCCATTACATTTAGTGTCCATAGTCCAAATACCCATTCAAACAAACTATAAATGCACATGGTAGTACTACAGTGGTGTAGTCCCAACAAAACATCCCGCAGCCAAGCAACACTAACAATTACTAGTAAATTTAACTGAATGATAGTACAGGCAGCAGTTTGCTAGACAATCACCCTCTAGTTAGAATCAATCCATGAGAAGTTCAGCCCAACCGTGCGAATTGCAAATGCAAAACCGAAGCAACCTTTGAGGCAAAGGCATGATCAGGCCAAGCAAAAATACACGGAGCACAATACAATATACATGAACAGGAGAGTCATCACTTACGTGCCGCCGAGGCCACCGAGCTCGTCCGAGGCGATCGTGGCGAAGGGCATCTCGCAGATGGCGACGCGCGCGCCGTAGAGCGTGGAGGCGAAGCGCGACGCGCGGACGCCGCCGCTCCCGGCGCCGATGGTGAAGAGGTCGTAGTCGTACTCCCCTCGGCGGAGGCGCCGTTGGGCGCCGCCGCGGCGGAAGCCGAGACGTGGCGTTGGCAGGGGCGGCGGGCGAGCCTCGGGAGCGCGGTGAGGGAGGGGAGGCGGAGAAAGCCGCGGCGGAGCTGGTGGGCCCCACGCGGGGAGAGGGTGCGGGTCAGGGGTTTGCAGCGTGGAGGAGCAGGAGAAGGGGAGCGTCGCGTGCGCCGCCATGGTTTGGCTCCTCACCGTTGCGGCGACGGCGGCGCCGCCGCTTCCGAGAGTTTGGGGGGGAGCAGAGGGAGGGAGCGGAGAGGCGAGGCTGGCCAGATAGGATTCCTCTGGTGTTGGTAAGGCGTACAGTTTGGGAATAACCGAATCCCGCTAATCAACTGTGAAGGCGTAATTATGATCGTCCAAGAAAGTTTACGTATACGAATTTGCGAGGCGGATGCTGAGAGGTTTGTCTTCCTGACCTCACTCTGCGACTTCAGAGGGATGGCATACAGGCATACAGCCATAGGCTTTCCAGATGTAGAAGAACTTGATTGGTGGGGATGGTTCGCATGTTAAATTCTGATGACTCCGTAGTCCTTCTTATTATGTTTTGAGATCGCCTAATCTGATTTGGCTCCACCAGATTTTTCTTGTACAAACAAACAAACAATGGAGTAATTCCTGTCTTACAGGAGTTCTGGTTGGGCAGAGCACCTGGATAGTGATAGTCGTCACTCCCTGTCCTGGAGTCAGCATTTGGGATGAATGCTTTCACTGATCTCCAGCCGGGGGATTTTACCACGGCACGGCTGAAAATGATATCCCAAACACAACAGCTCCTCAAAACCACTCGAGGCCCACCACTGCCGGCTCCTTCTTTGTTCTGATGCTGAGTACTCCTAGTTAACCCTGAAATACTCGAGCTTCTTTGTAGGATCCATGCCAGATGCTGGTAGATTTGGCAGTGGCTCCATCCATCAGTCTAGGTCTGTAGTTCAGACAGCGTGCATTGCTGCAGTGGATGATTGTGAGCATTCCAGCCTTTTTACTTACCCCTTTTTTTTTTAATTAAATTAAGAAAAGGTGTGCATTCCAGCTGGGAGATACTTCTTGAACATGCTCGCATGCTGTAAATGCAATTCGTGCTTTATATATATATATAAAAAAAAATGTCTGAACGAGATCCTGACAGCAGTGGAAAGAAATCTGGCTCTCCACTAGGAGAATGTCAAGGCCTCCCTAATCTGGCTCTTCACTCCAAGGGCATTTCCCACTGGGGAGTTCCATGTTCCTCATCCAGACATCTAGCATCAAACTTTGCTACGCAGTATACATACGCCACAGTAAAATGTTGGTAATATATGTTGATAATAAAGCATTAAAATGATGTCCTATTGTGTCAGTAACTGGCTCAGAAAGAGCAGCCTGAATGGCTTTCTGTCGATAGTCTGCATCAGTATAAGCAGCAATTCTTGGACCGAAGGTTCAAGGCTGTCACTGCTTTGCTGCAACAATCAAAGATAGATCGCCAAAAGGCTGAAGCCGTTGAAAGGTTTGGTTAACGAAGCTAAGGGTAAAACATACTTTTCTTATGTCAAATGCTAGAGGGGACGAATTTATCTCGCAAAGAAAACAGCAACGCCATACCTAGCTGATTTTGTCTAGCTCCAGGATTTAAAATGAAAACATTGTATTCATTAGTCAGAAGGAAACAACAAGGCACACTCGATCAACTTTCCTTTATCCTTTCTTTATTCAGACATCTGTACCATACAAGTTGACGTGTTATTCACTATGTTTACAAATAAATAAAAAAGAATCTGCAGTTGGCAGTTGAACTGTGCAGTAAAATAATTGCACCAAAGAAGTTCTATAGCTATTGTAGGAATAAAACATAACTTGTGGCTTTTAAACTATATTTTGCTTTCCCCTTGTACGAAAAGAGAAGAACTATAAACAGGTTATATGCTATCTCTTCATAGTAGGTTTAAGTGAAGTGATGCAAGCTGAAAATTCTATGTTGAAGTTTCTACGTCCATCATAACTGGCTGTTCACCTTCAAACTCCGATATCACAATGATAGAATCAGTCATTTCAAGAGACAGTGGCTCCGACTTATTGATAGGATTAATACGCTGCCATGGGATAAAGTAAATGTTAGTTATTAGCACCTAACAGATTATAGCTGCTGTCATTCAAAATGACAAAGAACCTCATGTCTAAGAAAATCAGGTGAATAGAATTTTAATGGCATCTGAACAAAAAGACGACCTTATATACTTTGAACATCATTTCCACATAATAAACTAATAAATAACAAAGAAAATAATTACCTGCTTGCCGTCCTTGACGTAACCAATCGCAACTTCACGACGTAAAACTGCTCTTTCAGAAAGCTCTGAGAATGATATCTTCTCTCCTTCCTTCATGTACAGCCCAATTTCCTAAAATGAAATAAACGCAGCAGGGTAAATGCTTTAACGACCACAGGCAGCCTATAATTTGCTGGGAAAACCAACTATGGCAATAGTACCTTAATGTAGATCTCATCACCTTCAGCATTCAGGATATCCTTCCATACTTCATTCAGCTCACTACTTTCCGCAACTACATTTCATTGTTAGCGTTAGGAAAATAACTTCAAAGAAAAAAGAAAACAAAACAGACAACTAACCTTGTGCTGTCACACGGCTCATTATTTCCTCTGCTCCAATAAATGAAAGGGATGGTCTTATTTTAGATATCTATATAAAATGCAAAAGTCAAGAATTTTTTTCAACTTAAATAGTTTTCATGACTTGACCAATTTAATATATTAGAAAATTCTTACTTGTTTTCCCAGTCCCATGTCAACAATTTCTGATACAAGATTCTCAACCTAAAAGGCATTTCAAATGAAAAATCAGATAACAAAAAAAATAGGTGTCTTTTTTTGGATTTAAGAGTAGGAATATTTATATTTATAAGGAAAAAAACACTGGATAATGGCTAATCGAACCACATCAGGATCCAATTTAAGTCCTGTTATAAAAAACTCAACCTGCAGGGGAAAGACCGCCCCTGCAGCATTGCATTAAGAAGAAACTTCTCGCACGCAGGCCAAGAAACACCCCAAAGGCCGGCTGCCCTGGACGTGGCACCAAGCGCCATGACACATGCCTGAGGCCATGTGTATCTCGCTGAAAGCGACTCAGATGTTTACACGTATAAATCAAGAACACAACTGTTATTAAGGGAGAACAAAGAATAAAAAGTAGCATCATGAAACCAGTTGTTTCTCACTAAACAATGATTTGTACATTCTGGGAATCTGGGTCACATTTCAGACTAATATATATACTTTGATGCAAACATGCAGGTTCACTTATTGTATTATAAACATTATTAGTTAAGTATTGGTGAGCAGAGCTGACCATAACGCCATGTTTCTGGCAAATGTTTTCAGCAAGAAGAAGGGTATATGCCAACTGTTTATCAGCATGTGCAGCATCTGCTGGAACCAGAGTCACAAATTAAAATTCACTTATAATAATGATAAGTTGATAACAAAAACATCAACAGCAATGATGATGATAGAAAAACATCATAGTTCTTTTACTGGTACCTCCAACAAACCAGTCTCTGTCAGATATCACAACTATTGAAAGTGGAACCTTTGTATCAGGGGCAGATTTCCGTATGTTAATTATCGTTTCTTTCAGAGTCTCATAGTTCAAAGGACACCCCACCTGTATCAGTATAGTTGAGATAAAATTGAGAGAGTAACTTTTTGTCTGTCCTTGCACACTAATAAAGTTAGAGACTGAGAGATACCCGATGAGTAACTTCAACATTTTTAAGCTGGCTCTGCAAAAAGGGGGTTGATGATACTGCTCCTCTCATTAATAGGGGTTTCTGACAAGATTTCCTGCACATTTAACTAGATTTGTTAGTAAAATTATTTCCCTAACTTTTGTATAAGAGTACAGGTATAACGGTATGAACCATTGTTAAAATGTGAGTAGCGTGATTTGATTATTTTGTCACTGTATACATACCACTGTACTACCAGGTCCAAGGTAACTATCATACTCCCGTATCATTTCGGTAACTTTTGGTCGCCAGCCAATAATAAGCACACATTCCTTTGGTCCCAATGTATAATCACTGCTCTGCATAAAATTAACCACAGATGAACCCAATAATTTGGAAAGCGATGAATTACCATAGATACATCATTATATCAAACTTTACCTTCGAAAGAGATTTTGAGGGGCGCTTTACAATGTTCTTTAGCCGTGTCTCATTATCCGTGGTAGTAGCCGCATTATATGATCCTTGATCCTCTCTTGATTCCGAGTAATGACTCGATGTTTGTGTTTCTTTCAGTACGCTTAACACTCTGTTTTTTGGTCTTCTCATCCCATGAACAGGAGCAATAAGAAGCAACTGTGAAGCCAAAAAAGAAAGAAAGAAAGAAAAAAATCAAGCGTGCATTAAGTCAACATTCTGAATATAAAATGCCAAGAATTGTGATGGCCTCGCTAGGGAGGGGGTGGGGGTACTGTAGATGGCGCAAGGAGGGAGGGAGGCAGCAGCTAGGGCAGAGGGTGGGCGCAAGGAGAGCGGAGGAGGTGCAGGGAGGGTGAGAGAGGGATAGAGAGGAAAGAAACTGCTCAATTCTTGCTAAACATTCAAACAGTTACATGATCCATATATTTATAGTCCTTAAGGGACTGACTCCCAAGCAAACTAGAAGAGGATTCATTGTAGATTTGGACTCTCCTTTCCTAACAAAATCAATCTTATTTCCTAAAAAACTCTATTTCTATTTATTTCAAACTTATCCAAATCTATTCTAATTCTCATCGAACCCGGACTCTTCAGGTTGGGAGAGACCCAGGGGGCTGTGGCAACCGCCCCCCTCAGGCTGCATGTGCTCACTGGCTGCGCCCAGGGTGAGGCTGTGGCTGGCCAGGGCGCGGAGTTGGGCCTCTCTTGGCCCATCACAGCGGCCCGATTTAGGTCCATGACACGCATCTACTAATGACTGATGCTATTTTTTTTTCCAAATGGCACAGGGGAGCTACCTATCATTTCGATAATCAATAAGAAACAAAAAGTACAAAGGAGAGGCAAAGCCTACTCCCAGACACACAGCTCACTTTGATGGGCCAGCTGTATATAAATCCCCTTGGTTGGATATTAACAGCTGGGCCAGCTGCTGCTTTAGGCCCATGACAGTATTTCATTAGCTCACTTTGATGGATAATTCAGCCATTCAGGATAACTAGACAAGGGCTTGGCAATCAACAATTACACTGTTATCGTGAAATCTTATGTCAAGGGAAATAATTTTTCTACTAGCTGACGTCAAACAATAACCAGCATCCAGAAAGATACTTACTTTGTCTGTTTCTTTCAGCAGTTCTTCCTCGCTTGGGTGGAAATAAATTTTTCCAGACCGGAAGATACCGCAAACGACTGCCTGACCATGAACATAAAGGGGAAATGTAATAGCAAAAGGAGGAGAATACAGCAGGGTTGAATTGACAGTTTGGAAAGAACATACATCATGGATTTTATGTCTGACATCCATATATTTCATGCCCCCTAATTCAGGCCGGCTGAAAAGGTTGAAAACATTTTCTGCAAGACAAAACAACAAATGTAACAAACTATGCAGGTGATTGCAGTAGAAATTATGCACTGGTTGAAACAAGGATAGCCAAAAAAAAAAAAAGAAGCATGAAAGACCTGGGTGGCTGGGTTACATGGTTTGACTTGGAAATGCACCAATACAAAAGTTGTTATTCAGAGACATGACAGTAAGATAAGAACATTACTGCGCTGATTAAGCAGGTGCTTGTAGATTTTGAGAAGGCCCTTTTGCCTAGAGCACTGCACAAACAACTTAGAAGCAACCATCTCCACAGGTTGCACATTTAAGCCAGTGATTGATTTCAGAAGTTCGCATGTGGTTGAGTTAGAAGCCTACATTGATATAAAATGTAAGCAGAAAGGCTTAAATGTTGATAAGGTCCATAGCATGTATAGATTGTCTATGTGCATATACCTCAACAATGATAGGGATAGGCGCGATTTGCGTACAGGGTTGCAGAGCCAAGAGAGACACAAATGCATCTGTATCCACTTCATATCTGATCAGGTTCATGGGGGTAGATAGAAAAATAAATATCAACAATCAACCATCAAACCAGGTTTGTAAAGTAGCCGACAATACAGAACATAATGCAAACATGGATAGGTGGTGCTAAAGTTTGCAAAACTCAAAGAACTTGTCTCGCTATTTTTTTTGGCAATTAGAAACATGCTGATTGTTTCAAGCTATTCATTCAAAAATTAGTGTTAACAGTTATGGGATCCAATGTTTAAGCTAATGAATATAAGCCATATTTCGCAAGAACCAGATGACCTAATGTAACAATTTTTGTTTCAAAAAGACCTATGTAACAAATCTTGCTAGTTGACAGCAAAATCTTGATTCACCGATATAAAGGAACTTTATGATAAACTGGACAAGCAGCCCCCTCTCAATCACACGGTACAGGAAACATCATGTAATACATGCTAGCCTGAGTCTGTGAGGAACTCGGCAGTTATTCATCAAAAAAACATTCTAAAATGAGCAACGAAGGTTCATGATACATACTTACCTTTCGTTCTTTGCTGGCAAGATAATTATAGATTTTGCTTTGTGTGCTGCTGCTCTCTCAAATGATTTTGACATGCTAAGACTAGCACTGCAAGTTAAAACGAGAAGCCACAACCAATTTTCAGTATTCACATATCAAAGCAAGTATTTGTGATATGCTTGTGTTCTCCACAAAAGTGAAATTGGGATAAAGGTAGACAGATTAAATAAACTTGCCACTTATTGAGACAAGAAACACTATGACTAGTAAATCCATTTACCTCTTGCTGGATACATCAATATGGTTTAAATCTTTGGCCACACTATCTGCAAGCTTGTCAATCTGCTTCCTTGGAAGATCCGAGAGAAGAAGGATTTTCTGCTTCCTTGACATTGTTCATAAGAAAACAATCAGCTGCACTAGATGTCTAGATAGTATACATAGATCTTACCAATCCTTAAAGGTAAAAGGGGGAATTAACCCAACCAAAATGACACACCATCCTTCATTACCTTGCTGTAGCTAAACCTAAGCGAATTGATGATTCATGATACTTATCCAATTGGGTCAATATGGACGCCAGATGATTATTGACTCCACAAATAATGATATGATCATCCTCAATAACCTGCACCTGTGCCCCTTCCCTTACTTTATGCATCTGGTTCTGTGGACAATCAGGTGAGTAAATGTCAAAAAAGTGCAACAACATAGAAAATTTTCATCTCAGTTTCTGAAAATAACTTACTCTAAATTGTTCTGTCATTGCACTTAATAAACGAGAATAGAATAATATACCCCAGATAGCAAGAAAGAACCCAAGGACACGCTCAACACGTGTCTTTTGCTGTTCAAGCAAGCAAAACAATAGATTAGAAAAGGATCATTAAAGGAAAAGAAATTAAAGAATCGGGTAGGAAAACAGTTGGAAAAAAGGTATCAGTTCTTAAGCCTTACAGAAACTGGCAGTACTCTCCCTAGTCCCTACTTACCCTTAGATGGGTAGATGATGAACATAGACATGCCCAAGCTTCCCAAAAGCAGTCCTCCAGGGATTGTTGTTGCTTCCTGAAGTTTAAATCAAGTTACTTCATCATTTTGACATCAAAATTAACTGTCAAGGCTATAGTATGTCCTCTATAAGACAGGGAAGAAGAAAATGCATGCATATTACCTGAACTTATGAAACAGTAATCCTCCGATAATGACAAATGAAAAGCATGTGATGAGCAAGGTAACGATAGACCTGTAAATATAATCAGCATAAAATGTGAATTTAATAAATTTTCATAAATTTCAGTTTTTAGATGTAACTAAGGAGTCAACAAAAAGGCATGAAATGATAGCATACAGATACTATTCACAGAATCACACTTACAAGGCAATGTTCCGATCAAGCTGAGAATTGAATAGATAGTACCATCGAGAAAAGTTCCATCCGAAATTAGGCAGTGGTGGAAGAGTCAAATCTAGTTTAAGAGGTATGGGTCTTTTGGTAGGATCAGATATGCAAGCAAATGGCAAACTTGTAATGCCATTTGACATCCAGGGGAACAAATTCATCATCAACTGCATCCGTCCAGAAACAATTCTGTGTAGAAAGCAGAATGCTATGCTAACAATGGCAGCCATGTTCCAGTTTCCCTGGGAAAATGGAACAAAAAAAAAAAAAACATGAAGCAAACATAATGTGAACTAAATGGAGAATTCACTGCAGAGTGCTCTGACTAGACAGAGGGCCTTGCGTATAAGTATCCTTCAGTATCCTCTCACAACACACTAAGCATAACATCCAATCTGAAGCATAGTACCATGCATGTCCAATGGAAACACATTCACAGGATTGACCACAATCAATCACCGCAGACGTCACAGACTTATTGCAGTTATTTGGTTACTAGTTTGGTAGAGAACGTTCCACAGAATTTAAAATGCACTTATTCATTTTCCAATCTATGCAGCTCGGAAATCAGAAGTAGGGTATCCTCACCGCACATGAAGCACCACTTATATACTCTGACAACAGACTCCAGTTGGCAAACATAAACATTGTCATAGAAAACATGGCATAATACATCTCGATTCTCGAATCATGCTGCCATGTGCCTTGTACTTGCAGTTTATATATACGATTCGTTCAGATCACATGGCAGGCAGCCAGTGGCACCTATTCCAATACAAAGTAGTTGCTCGCACAACAGGAGCGAAGAAAGATCACCTGTATGGGAATGCGCAAGGAATTTTCAGTGGCTGTTGAAGTTGTAGGCGCCTCTGCATTTTTCACTGTAGTAGTGTCGCCATCATCGGACCTCCTCTCGGAGGCGAGCACTCCAACTCCTGATTAATATACGAGACAAAGCTTATATAAAATAAGTAAATAGTAACAAGGAGCGGACGAGGTAAACTGACAAAAGCAGAGCGTGACAGAGCAACCGATTCACCGTACCTTGGCTGCCGGGCACCGCGGGCAGATTGGTAGCACAGCGAGCTCCAGCACCGCGGCCGTGCTCACGAGGAGGAGCGCGGAACCGCGACGGGAACGCGTGGAACCTGGAATCAGGAAGAGCTATGTGTTGAGCGTATCGAAGCAGGCAGGCGACGTGCGGTGTGCGGTGGGCGTTGGACGGTGGTGCGCTGGCGGCGTACCTGAGGACGCGGGGCGTGGCGGAGGGGAGAGCTCGCCGGAGCGAGGACGGCGGCGGCGGCGGCAGCGACGGCGACGGCGAGACGGACGCGTTGAGTTGCGACCTCATCGCCTTCCCTCTCGCTGGCTCCGCCCGCGCTGTCTCGGGCGTATCTGCTGCAGTTGTTACGAGGCCAGCGCCCGCAGGAGTGACGACTAGCTAGTCTCGCCTACGATACGAAACTGGTGCTTTTCAGTTGGGACTGACCTGACGGAAAACAGGATGAGGGCGCCGGAAATGGGGTGGCTGTGGGCTCTCTCAACCATCCTACAAGTAGTTCGATCTCGTCTCGCTGGACACGATCCGGTGGGACAAAAAGATCAGTCACGCACTCACGCTGGTATCCGACCACGAACCACGAAAAAAGGGTGATGGAGGTCACGCCAAGGCATCGTAATCAGACATGTTTTATCTGCGCCGTCGTTATCGACACGTTGTTGTGCATGTGCTGTTGAAATGCCTACATTGTCCTGTAGAAAAAAGGAGAACCTGTGGCGGAAATTGAGTCTTTTCCTTTTAAGATAACCACATCAGAATTCAGAATGGTATATAGCACGAGTGACACGAATGATTCAGGATCAGAGGATTACATTACATTACGAATTTTATATAAGCATTCAGTCCAATCTCCATTCTACTAATTGGTCCACCAGGGGATCAGTAGCAAGGCACAAACCCCCATCTCAAGTCTAGGATAAACTCACGCCAAAAACACACGGCGTGACGCTATGGAGGTCCATCTTCAGCACGCAGCACAAATATGAGACACTACTAGCTCACCTTAGGGGTCGAACAGAACAAAATAAAACGCGCTGTCAAGCTTTTGCAGAAATTTGGAGAAACTAAGGGTGGTAGTAGCGTACTATATATAGAGTTAGCTATCACTTGACCTCAACTTGATGGTGAACCACCCGGATGAGCTCATCAGTGTTAGTGTGGAGAATAGTTGCAGGAGTAGTTGATGGGCACGTGCAGACGAATAACCCCATCTTGCGAGGGGTCGCTGCGCTGGGACTTGACCTGAGGGAGTCCTCAGGTTATCTTCTCCAACACCAAGTAGAGAGCTGTATGTACAAGGAATCCCTCCGGGATCTGAACTTGCCATTCCCTACCATCACCAGCACTAGCTCCACTCCCCATGGCCTCACCCTGCAAACGAGAACCACTATCTTGTTATTACTGACCAAGTGTTTTTCTGAAAGAAAGCAGCAATCCTTCTAGTTGAGAGACACAACCAGTGCTGATATTTGCAGCCATTACATGTTACGCAGTCAGCATACAGGATCAATGCGGGCAAACAAGAAACATTCAGCAAATCACAAATGATTCACAAGAAATATGACTTCTGCCGACAGTGTGGCCCAACTAATTAATTATACACACAAGCACCAGGCAGCTCGCTGCCAAAAATAAATGGTCTACAGTAGATGAGTACCAAAATTTTAAAGCGAAAATGGGCCCATGATAAAATGATAGCCTGCATATACTGGCTCACTACATAACTTCATGCTGGTCCTTTCAACCAGGAACTTAGCAATCATTGTCCTAGGATACATAAACAACTCATCTACATTTGGGAAGGCAACACTTGCAACTCATTTTGGAAGGTAAACCACCAATGCAGTTCTTCAAAACTTATCACATTTTAACCCTTTCCTCACTCAAATTTAAAATTGGTAGAATACTCATCATATTCATACCTATATGAATTTAAAATGTTGATGTATCACTAGCTGAATTTACTCTCAAAACCAGATAAAGATACATATACAAGATACTCCTATGACAAATATAATCAAAAGGGAATTGATCCAAACATTTTGGCCGACAAAAAGAACAGTAACACCTCAATAGTCATCGGCTGACTCGTCTGGCAGTCCATAAAGAAAGAAACAAGTCCCAGGCAATTCGAGCACCATTACCTACCCACGCTTGACTTGTCGTTTTTTTTTCCTTCTGTATTCATTATTTGTGAGGTTTGTTTATTTAACAATTGGGAAGGGGTGGATTGGGGGCAAGGGCAATAGCAGAGCTGTGTCGCTACAAAACAGAGAACTAGATGATACTAATACTACACAAGTACCACCTGGTGGGTGGTGGGTGGTGATGGGGGGCAGGAGGGCAACTTCCAGCCGCTGTCTCAGCAGCAGGCATATGTTTTACATTTGTGCCCCCACCCAAAAACCTCTCCAGCGCCATCATTTGCTCAACCACTACCTTTTTCATAGGTCTATTGATGCAAAACAATCTCAACCAGCCTAATGATTTATTAGCACCACAGAATGACACAATATAAACAAATAAAATGCCAACATATCAGTTCATGAGAACAAATTTTAAAAAGTATCACTAGTTGCCTGAAGGGGCAGCAGATGATAATATATTTTGAGATACCTTCAGCAGTCCACGAGGGGCACTGAAAAGGTCCAGGATGCGGCAATATAAAAAAAGTTAGGGAAATTGGTGATTTTGCCCCTGGGCAATGGTGATTTTTTTTTTGATATGTGTGATTTTACCCCTAGTTTTCATGGTTGAAGGCTCCGTTTACCCCTGGTTTTTACGGTGTTAGCGGTATATGTAAAAAAAAAAGGAAATCGACCGGCGTCCCTTGGATACCCCCGACAGACCCACACGCACGGACTCGTCGGTCCGTCCCTCTCCCACCGACGCACGCGCTTGCGAAATAGCGATAGTCGCTCGCGGATGGCGTCAAAACCTAGTCCATGGCCGCCGGCGGGTCTCAGGGCGGGGAGGCGGATCCAGGCCCGGGCGGCGGCGGATCCATGACCGGGGGGGGAGGATCCATGCTCGGCGCGCTGGCTCCCTCTCGACGCGCGGTTTCGGGCCGGCTCGGCGGGGAACAAGGAGGCCGGCTCGGGGGCTGGATGAGGCCGGGCGGGCTGGAAGAGGGTATGGCGGAGCTGGAGGCCGGTACCGGAGGCCGGATGTGGCCGGATTGGAGGCCGGCGCGCCATAGGGCCGGGTGCTCGGGCACCGGCGCCTTGGCGCGCACCGCTGCCCCTGCCCGCATGGGCACGCGAAGAAGGGGAGACCATGGATGTAAGGGTAAAAACGCATGGGCAAAATGGTCTTTTCATGGTCCTTTTAACACCGTCAAGTGTTGTTAACGGAATAGGGGTAAAACTTGCCTTCAATTCAAAAAAACAAGGGTAAAATCGCACATATCAAAAAACAGGGGCAAAATCACCATTTGCCTCAAAAACAGGGGCAAAATCACCAAATCCCCAAAAAGTTGTTGTCCTAATTCTAAGAACACACAAAAGATTAAATCTATAATCAAATGTAGCACCACCCACCAAGAGTGGGAATAAAACAAACACCCAAAGGAATCAAGTATCCACATGCTCTCAATTCAAAACTCAGATGCAGTCTATTTTCAAGAGTCCAAGATTCACAAACTTGGTAAAAGTTAAACTGGACATAGTATAGATCAGTGTAATAAAAAACCAGCAGTTAAAATGTCATATGTTCAACTAAATGACTAAAACAAGATTGGCATATCCAATATAGGCCCCTGAGAAACTGTTTCATTTAATTTAAGAGGCAATATCGAGCACTAAGTTTCATGCTGGACTTGATAAAGTTCCATGCTATAACATGAACTTCACATCTATTCTGATGTCAACTAATGAAGCTAGCTCAAAAACAGGCCCACAAAGGGTGACATTTCAACATCAATTCTCCAGAGCCTCCTAGTGTAAATTGACATCTATAAGACTACAACAGGTCATCTGTTGGTAAAACAGCCACTCAACTTACCCAGTCAGCTAAATAATCACTGGATACTATGCTTGAATCCACAATGCAGCCTGATCTGATTTTGATAGACAATTACTGTAACTCCTACACTCAAAGATGTGGTCTAGATGCTACAACTCTCCTATGACCATCATTAGATTGACTACAGAGCATTCACCAAAACCAACCTGAGGGCTGTTTGTTCAGTTATCCTTTAAAACCAAAACTGTTAACGACTGCAATGTGCTCTCAAAGTATAGAATCCAACAGGTACTTTAAGGACATGGCAGCAGAATCACAAGGTAGCTTTTCATTGAAGTATAAACAGAAGAATATTGAACTACCACATTCATTAGCCACAATCCGAATGATAACACCCACAAACCAGAAAACTGAATTTGAGCAGTAAAATCTGAGGGCTCCAGCATTGTATCAAGTTTGGTGGCCTCACTCCACACCCTAAAGAAAATATGTATCAACAATCCAATACCCCAATCGGCCACACCATTTTGCAACAAACACAGAAAAAAAAAAATCCCCCAGAACAAGGTGGCACATCGCACATAGGTGGAACATCTACACAGACACGCCGGTTACCAACCCCTACAATGACAACCGCAGCGCATTCCGATCTACGCAACCCAAACTAGCAAATATCAGAGCAACTTGACTGCACTGCAGCAGCAATAGACAAGACCCCCGCAAAAATGCAAGCATAAATAAAACACAGGCATTCATTCGATCACGAGGCCAACACGGCGACATGTGCTAGGGCGAATGGGGAGCGATGGATGCGCGCACCTTGAAATCGATCGCGTCCGCGAAGAGCGCGATCGGGCCGGAGATGACGAACCGCGGCGGAACTGAACCGAGGCGCGGAGGTGGCGGGGGACGCGCTGGCTCGGATCGATCCAACACGACGACGCGCAGGCTACCGACCGGGCGAGCGGCGTCCTCGAAGCTGGGCGAGGCGAGCACGAAACCCTAACGGCCACCGGCCCCCCCCCGCGCCCGCCCGCGGGGAGACGGGGAAAAGGGAGGCAAGGCAAGGCAAGGCAAGAAGGGGAAGCAGCAGAGCAGTGTCGTCGAGACGAAACAGAGGGGCTGGCCGGCTGGGTGATTGCTTACTCCTAGTCTCTCCGGATTTCCCGCGCGAGCGCGGCGCGGTGGTTTTACCTTGTTGCCCCGGCGCAAGGCGACAAGGGCAACCCGGGCGGGGAGGGCAGGAGGGTAACTTCCAGGCGCCGTCTCGGCAGCGGCAGCCGGCGACCTTGCTTCTGTTTTACACTTGTGCCCCCGCCCAGAAACCGATGGGACGACCTGCTCTGCTGCGCTGCTGGCCCACTGGCCAGGGGCAGGGGCAGTTGGACAGAGCAAAACACGGCCGGCGAGCCCGCCGGCGAGGGTGAGGGAGCGACACAACGACACGGATGCGGAGGAGGCGCTGGGATCGAGGCGGCGGGGATGTCTTGTCAGCGAGTGGACTGGAGACGGGGCGTCGAGATCACCGGGCTGTGCTGTCCGTTGCGTGGAGGGGAAGAGCTGGGATCAGGTTGACGTGGCCAGAAGAGCAAGCTGGCGCTGCCATGGCAGCGACAGCGACAGCCGGCAGGTGGAGCAGCAGAGGAGGCGTATCGAGCAGAGCATGCGGCAGCCGGATGTGGGGAGCTTCAGCGATGGACGGATGGTGAGCCTGAAGCCTGGGGCCAGTGCATGCGTCCTGACGGGATCGCGAGCGCAGACTAGCCATGATGCGCTTTCGATCTCACACACACAGCAACAGCATCCCGCTGCTTTTTTAAAATATTTATTTAAATTATAAAATAAATTTTTCCAATTAATATTTAAGTATTAAATATTGATAAAATAGATCTATTTGTAAAAAAATAAATAATTATACGTCGAATTAGATGGCAGCGCAGCGATTCGACAAACTCGTGGGACTGGGGATAGGATAATATTTACCTTTCAAACGAAACGCTCACACACACAGCAACAGCATCCCGCTGCAAATATTTCTAACAACTAAACGAGGCCTCTGAAGCAGCCGCAGCAAGTGGCGCCTCGCTGGCCAGCCCTGTACCTGTACTGTAGTACTGGCTCGGCACTACAACATCAGTCATCATCAAGCTATCAGAGGCAAGCAGTAGTAACTTCTGCCTTCTGGGCCCCCTCCAGAAACGTGTGGCCGAGTCATTAGCAAAAAAAAAATCAAGGCAGGAGATGATGATCCATCGAACCAGCAAACCATGTTGTGGATAGCACTATAATTAGAGGAAACAACAACAAGCCAACTGGCCATTGGCAAGCAAGGAGACCACAGCACAGGGCATGCGTCCTTCTTTTTCTTGGATAATCAGAGAAGAACGTGTACAGAGATTTTTGTACATACAGAGTACTCCCTGTCTGCAAGATTGCAAGAAAAGGCGGCAACACGGCAAGGTGCAGCGCAGGCGGCCATGATTACAATCTTCAGGATCTCAGCGTTCAGCATCAGCAGGACCATGCTGCATTGGGGGTTTGGCACCCTATCACAATCCGAGGTCTCTGTAAAAGATGCAACCAAATGATCTGCAGCTAGTATGGACCCGCTCCGAGGTCTCTGCATAGTCCTCCAATACCATCCATTGCAATGACATGCATCACAAGAGAAAAAAGCACATTACACACTCTATAAAATGCTGCTAAATTCAAAGCCTGTGTGACACAGAAAAAAAAAACACCATAATGTGGTTCCTTTCCTTCACAGCCAGGGTTTGGTATCTTATATGGCAAAGCTCGGACAGAAACTTGATACCTGATGGAAATATCTCTGACCAGTTCATCGGCAGCTGATCACATTCAGATTCAGCCTACGTGCACTTGGGGTCCCTTGGCCATAATATATGCTGCTGATCTCTCTAAATTACCACTCGTGCAAACAACTTCCACTTTGTCAGTCCCCAAGTGTTGCAGAATTGCTTGGCACCAAGCTCATCCAGTATTTATTGCACCGTCCATCAGGCTGTCGCTGCATCTGAATTCTGGCCGATGTACACAAAACAAAAAAAAACTGCAAAAAAAAAAAAAAAACATGCCACTAGTTAGAAATCTGTTGGTGCTACCTAGCCTATATAGATTGTGTATCCATCAGGTTGTGAGCTGCAGAGAGTAAACTTGAGGCGCTAATCTTGACTGGTCTGATCACTGGAAACCACCCACAGGTGGTGCAGAATTTTGAACTATGAATCATGCTCATATAGATAGGGAAACATCACCATATGGGCAGTAAATGCCCTAAATGCAGAACAAAATATCAGAAAATTAAAATCCTGATTCCAATAACAAGAGTTTTAATTAAAATAAAAAGCAGGTGGTAATTGAATACAAAAGTGTTTCTTCTTATTAATAATAATACGCAGCTCTCCTGTGTTTCCAGGAACAAAATATACAAAAGTCAAATCTTCACACCATGCGCAACAGTCAACACCAGTACACAATGGATGCTGTCATGTATAGCAACTGACAATTGGATATGTAGCGGTAGAACTCTGAACCAAATAAGATAATTCTACAGGAAAGAAGATTTACAGAGTAAAGCAACAAATGTTAGATAAACAAGGCAGGGCCTATGAATTACTGCTAGCAACCAAAAACAGAAAAGCATCAAAGCCCACAACTCTCCAGATTGCACACCCATACAGATATCAGCTTTTGCAACATTGGCCAACCACAAAAAACAAGTATATGGCCATGGCGTCTTGCCACTTACAACCAGCATGATTCTCCTACGGGTTATCCATGACATTAGAGCACTATTTACAAGGCATGGAACTTAACAAAGTACACCAATACAAACTCAACACCCATGAAACGAAAATACCACATCTGAAACCAAATAACCATGGTATCTCTAAGAATACCTGAACTGAAAGAAAAAAAGAACAAAAGGCCCACAAACAAACAAATCGATGGAAGAATCAGCCCAACAACAAAAAATAAAGACTGAGGGAGAAATGAGTTCATGGGGAGAACAACAGTGAAAATCATCGTTAGGACACAAACAACTGAAATGACAAAGTTAATGAGCCAACTAATGTTTAGTGATTCTGTACTGCATATTTTTCAAGACGAAATTGTCAAAAACAGAATAAGACAATGCAAAAAGGTGGGGTGCATAGAAAATATTTTCTATGTCACCAAGTAAGATGCAATGTAAAAAATAAATGAAGTCACACAGGCAGAATTTATAAAGACACTGCAAAGCTGGACATTATCATCAGTGCTGAATCTTTTGTTGAGGTCAAATAAGGCAGTTCATTTTTGGTAAAAACATGGATTACAAAAGCATATACCTTATATTCTGGTATGTAGACCCAGAGAACCAAAAAAGAAACAAAACTCGCCTGCAGAAGATTTCAGCAGGATCCACACCCATGTGAAAATGATTCCTATGAATTCACCGCAGCCAATCAACTATCAACATTCTTTTTCTCAAAGATGGTTCACCCCATTCTGTGTACAGTTCAGTAGATGGATCATCATTAATGTGTATCTACATCTAAGATTTCAACTATTTGAAATCAGTTTCGAAGTTACTTGATTTCTTGTACTCCCTTTTCTACTCCTACAATTCTTAATGTCAAAAGGATGTGTCCTTGTAGCAGATTGACCAATAATACTATGTTTGAAAAGAATTTGCACTTGATCTTACAGCTGAAGATAGTGCCCTGTACCACTGACGCAAGCAACCATGCGTGTTATTATTACTTCTTAACAATTCTAACTTTCTTATCTCATTCTTTGTGACTCCACTTCTTACTAGAATAACCTTTAGTGCCTGGAATGTTGCATCATTTGGTGGTGTGTTCGATGCCAACATTTTCTTGAATATTTTTAGAGCCTCCTCCGTTCTTCCACCAGATACATACATTTGGATTACAGAATTGTAGCTTAGCAACTGAGTTAGAAGTCCTAAAGCTTGCATTTCCTTGCAAATCCTGTGAGCCACATCATAGCGACCAACTTTCTTGTACATACACACCATCATTGCATGTGAGAATTCATTAGCAATTCCCCTAACCTTCAAACCTTCAAAAACCTCACATGCTTCCTTCAGCATACAATGATCACTGTAGAGATCAATCATGCAATTAGATGCATAAAGGATGGCATTGCTATCCAATGATGTGAGTAACTTATATATTTCTCGGGCCTCTGCCACATACCCTACTTTTGTGTAGAGCTTTATCAAAGAATTGCAGATCGTGACGTTCTCATATAAACCATCCTTTTTCATTAAACCAAAATATGCTGAAGCTTGTTGGACATTTCCAACTTCAGCATATGCATCAATTAAGATAGAGTAGACAAAAACATCAGGACGGACCCCTGACATGATCATTTCTCTAAATAGGCATTCCACCATTCGTAGATCACCATTCTTAGCAAAGCTACTAATTACCACAGAGTATGTGATACAGTCTGGCAGCAATTTCACAGCTTTCATTTTTTCCAAGTAGAAAACAGCCTTCTTTGGCAGTTTAGAAGTTGACAGAAGATGAATGAGAGAAGCGTATGTCACATGATCAGGCAAAATGCCATACCTCTCCATACCATCAGCTATCTCACATGCCTCATCAAGCTTCTCTACCAACCCATATGCTTTGATCATAACATTGCACGCAGAAACACTGAGCATCTTCTTCTTTAGACAACATATAAAAGCCTTCTCTGCAAGAACTATGTATCCTTTCTCTCCAAATGCATCAATATTTGCAGAAAAGCATTCAGAATTCATATGGTGATGGAACCTGTCAAACCAACGCCAAGCTTGCTCAAGCATCCCAACATTTACATACATCCTTGTCAAAGCTGATTGTGTGTATTCATCTACCACGAAGCCCCTCTCATCCATTTCCTTTAGAAGGGCTTCTGCTTTAGTGACCATGCCACTGATAGAGTATCCATATAAGAGTGTGCGGCAGCTCACAACATCTGGTACCAAGTTTTCTGCTTTCATCTTCATGTAGTAGTACTCTGCAATATCAATATCATTGCTTTCTCTGTACAGTGCAATCAGTATATTGTAAGTCCTGGTATCAGGAAAGCACTGGAATTCCTCCATCATTCGAACCAAAGAAGCCACTTGTTCCATTTTGTGGTGCTTACCCCAAGCATGGACCAGTGAGTTAAATGTAACAACGCTTGGTGCAACACCTTCTCTCAACATTTGGTTGAACGTATCTGATACTTTCTCAAGATGACCGGCCTTTCCATAAGTATCAATCAAGGTGTTGTAAGTATACAAGCTGTGGTGAGGACATCCCTCCTTCCTTCTGATTGAATCCGAGGACCACCTTTCAAAGAAAAGTTCAGCTGTTTCATACTCTCCAGCCTTCTTATGCGCCTGCATCACAATATTCATAGTGACCTCGTCAGGCATCAAACCTCGCTTGCACATGTCCCCAAGCCAAAGCAAAGCTGCCCATTCTCTTCCCCCTTGACAACAGACATTGATCAGCGTACCATACGTTGAGTTGTCCGGCGCCACACCAAAGGAATGCATCTCATGCCACAGCCCAAGAACGAGGTCCCACCTCCTTGCCTTCCCAACAGTATAGAGCATGACATTGTAGTGAATCACATTGAGCTCATGGCCCCGCTCCCGGCGAAACCAGTCAAAGATCTCGACTGCCCGTCGCCAATCTTTCTGCTCCTTGAGGATGATCGTCCTCTCCCTGTTGCTCAGGGTGTCCTTCCACTCCCAGAGCGCTTCCCCGACGTCCTGGACATGCTCTAGTGCCTCCAGCACTGCTGGCAGCGACCCACCATAATGGACCCAGTTGCCTTTCTTCTTCTTCTTCTTCCCTCTGACAGTCTGTTTGGGAACCGAACATGGAACTACCAACTCCGGGCAAATTTCAGCAGTAGTCCTAGCTGGTGCAGAGACTGCTCGAATCTGGAAGTTGAGAACATTCTCTCTCCAGGACGCCCGAGCTATAAGATCCGGCAACGGAGTCCGTGGCTGAGCCGGAACATGGAGAAAGCAATCGCACGGGGTCAGCATCTCGCCCTGCTGTTATTCACCCTGAAAAAAGAGCATAGTCACAATCTGGTGTCGTTAAGCATTTGGGAACAGATACAGTAAATAAATTCCATTCGAAATGGGAATCTATGGGCGTGAGCCGTGAAATCTCCTACATCATCAAACCTAAAATTGTGGCTAAAAAATATTCGATTCTTATTCTAAACTTTGAACTCACCGTGGTCGGCTG
The DNA here is from genome assembly GCA_015847255.1 of Hyparrhenia diplandra. Taxonomy (NCBI): domain Eukaryota; kingdom Viridiplantae; phylum Streptophyta; class Magnoliopsida; order Poales; family Poaceae; genus Hyparrhenia; species Hyparrhenia diplandra. The sequence goes on along the minus strand of JADLZK010008979.1, from coordinate 100,995 downwards.
CCGCTGCGGCTTCGGTGGTGAAGGCAAGTGCAGCCCCGCAGCCCGCGGGACTGGGTAGGAGCCGGGTTGGATGAGGGAAGGCGGGCAGACCCGGCTGTAGCTGGAGCAGGAGCAGGCGTGGAGCAAACACCGCGCGTCGGCCGAAGGCAACAAAAGAGCCCTTCTCTTCTTCCCCTACTCCTAGTAATAGGCTAGTACTTCAAGGGCGGCGGCAGCGGCAGCGGCCAGCCCCGCCATTGCTTGCTGCGGAGAGAAGTCAGTGCTCAGTGCTGGGTGAGAAGGAAGATAAACAAGCCTCGTGAATTGTGGGCTCACAATGGTAAAAGGCTTTCCTTGATAAAATGATTTGGGCTTGTTGTCACTTCTTGACAAATAAGCCCATAATGGCAGCCCACTAGGAGCCCAGCGGAGCAGGCACATCAAACACACAAAAATGTGTTATGGACATTTCACATTGGCTGATAGCCTATTCCTGATTTCCATCCGACACACACACAACACAACATGCTCTCGAGTCCATTTACCCATGACGATTTACACACTAGTAATGGTATAGTATAATTCGTAAGAGTACAAGATGAGAGATAATGTCATGTGTATAATAAGGCGGTCAATAAGCCCGGGCAGACGGCACTACAAGTGATGCACGCACGCAGGCACTATGTGTAGTGTAGCATAAAAGTGCAGAAGCAAGGTAGGGGTAGCAAGTAGCACAATTGTATTTGTACGAACAACGTTTGGCTAGGCGCCTAGGCATGCTGGGCGTTGGTGGACGCTGCCTGGTCGGAAGAATCGAAAGGCGACACCTTGGGCACGTGCACCGGCAGGTCATGGATGTCGGCAGCCCAGGGGTTGGTGGTGGTGTCCCCCCTGCCGGCGTCGTCGACGCCGACGCCTTCCACCGTCCGGAGCGCCTTCCAGACGGCGCTGTTGCACTTGAACCCGGACCCGAAGGCGATCTGCCAGACGCGGTCGCCCTTCTTGATCCGTCCCTTTGGCCTCGCAGTAGGCGAGTTCGTACCAGAGCGAGCTGCTGGATGTGTTACCGAATCGATAGAGCGTCATCCGCGACGGCTCCATGTGCCAGTCGCTGAGTCCAAGGCTACGCTCAAGCTCGTCCAGCACGCCACGCCCACCCGCGTGGATGCAGAAGTGCTCCAGCGCGAGCTTGAAGTCCGGCACGTAGGGCTTGGCCGGCCGACGGCTCTTGACGACGCGGCGGTGGAGGACGGCGGCGAGGAACCGGAGCTGCTCCGAGAGCGGGAGGACGAGCGGGCCGAGCGTGGTGATGTTGGACCGGAGCGCGTCACCGGCCACGGACATGAGGTTCTTTGAGAGTGAGACGCCGACGTTGCCCTCGCCGTCCTCCTCCTGCGTCACGCACGCGTAGCTCTCGTCGCTGGCGCCGCCACGGTGCGTCCGCACCGTGTGCAGCAGACGGTACTTGGCGCGGGAACGGTCGGACCGGCGGTTGGAGAGGAGGACCGCGGCGCCGCCCATCCGGAACAGCGTGTTGGTCACCAGCATTGGGCGGTGGTTGCCCAGGTAGGCGTTCAGCGTGATGTTCTCCGTGCTCACCACCAGCGCGTACGTGTCCCGGTGCACCTGCAGAAAGGAAACAGCGACATCGTCGATCATTCGTTCTCTTGTATACAAATACAGCCCAGCCCCCAGCCCCATGCGTGCATCCATGCGACCATGCCATGTCGTCGATAGATAGTACAGTAACGCCGTGCACTGATTGTTACCATCTGCAACCGGCAGAGGGAGGAGGGCCATGGCGCCAATGCTGGCTGCTGCGCCGCGCTGAGCCAAACGTTGCAGTGGCTGTTTAGGAAGCAGGGTCGCAGGCAGGCAGGTGCAGCGGCGATCGAGCACGGTGCACTGCATCAGCAGGCCGGCGACACCGCGTGCACAATTACTGCTACGCCTGGGGTTAGATTAACGAGCAACCGCAATGCTTGTACCGGTTGAGGTAATAAGATGGGTCCAGGGGGCGTTGAGGGTAGCCGGATCAATCCCTTTTCGTTATCCCTGATAAGCAGGGTCCCATAAAGGGAAAACGTTGATTCCCAGATGGGCCCCTGCTACCCTGTGTCCTCGGAGAGAGCCATCTTATTACCTCAACTGGTAGTAATATCGGTTGTTTATTCGAAGCTACCGGGTCGCAGGCAGCTGCAGCTGGTGCAGCGGAAGCGATAGCGATCGAGCACGGTGCACTAAATCAACAGGCCGGCGACACCGCGTGCACAATTACTGCTACGCCTGGGGTTAGATTAGGGATTGGAGGGGGACTCAGCAGGTCCATCAGGTGGTTTGGACCCTGCTGGAAGGAAGCAACACAAACAAACACTGCTAGCTGACAATTGGAAGGGACAGCGCGGTGGAGCATGCGTCGGGCCGAGATGATGCCGATCTGCTGGGCTGCCTCCGATCGCACGAACTAGTAGTGTTGGGTAGATGCATCTCGCTTTGGCTGATTGGCTTGCTTTTTATGTCTACGGACGGTTCCGGACAGGTATAATGAAGGACAGTATGAGTAGTATATGTCCTTGGGCCTTCATTCTTGCCATGCATGGTAGCGCCGGCATCAATGCACCTTAACACACCCCGCCTCACCACAGTATAATAATAATAAGCTTTTTATATCCTTTTTTTTGTTGTTTTGTCAGTGTCCATATGCATGCATGGCGCGATGGATGTGGTAAAACTTTTTGTCGTCTTTGTGAGTTTGTGTCAAACTTCTCCGCCGGCTTTGCTTTGATTGTGTCTACACCGAGAAACATAGACATGTACAGTACCAAAACAAATGTGCTATCAAGACAAATTTTATGGTGGATCTAATTAAACTAAGGACCCCCGTTTGGTGGAGCTCTAGCTCGGGCGTGCACTGCAAGTATCAAGCTATTCTAAATTCTAAGTGGCTTTAACTTTTTATATATTTTTTTCTTTAATATGTAAAAGCTTTGCTTAACATTGATATTAAACAAATCAACAGTGAAGATTAAAATGACGCGTCATGAATGACGCACTAGGGGAATAGAGTTGTACAATCAGTTCAACCCTCCCTATCAGAAAGAGATCAAAACGCTATTACTCACTAACCAAACTACCTAACTGTCACCAACAATCAGGCGCGGCGACCGCCTCGGTCTCTCTCTAGTGAAGAGTCCCCAATACCTTTTTTTACATTCATTTTGCTATGCATCTAGATATAAAGTTATATAGATATAATGTAATATGTCTAGATATAGTAAAATGTATGAATCAAAAATGTCAATGCAACATATTAATATTTATTTATCTCTAGCATCTATCACTCCTCTCTCTGTGAACTACAATCTGAGGATTGAGCTTTTTTTTTTTCCTTCACCGACCTTGGTTCTTTTTTATGCACGGAGGGAAGGTGCTAGAGACGTTTGGGGCATCTTCCCAGTCACTATAAGCCTGATTAAGCTATGGTTAGCTATAAACTTTTTGTTGAAGTTAGAAAAAGATATATATGATCCATTGACTTGATACAAGAATGCAAATATGTACAGCAGGTAAATTAATCTCGTCTAGTGAAAACCCAAAGGCTGGCCGGAAAATATATTGACATTTTAAGAGCTTGATGCAAATGTAGAATTCCAAATGTAAAGTGCTGGTTGAGGCCAGGGAGGTTGCCAAACACTGTACACCCTCCCAAAGAAATATGGCCTCGATCGGCGGCGCTAGCTTTTACAGTGATTTAATTGCTCATGCATGTGCGCGCTCATAACTTGACACTATGATTTGCCTGTTACTTGTTACTCCAATATAGTCTTAGTATTAATTATATGTAAATAAATAAATAAACAGTCACAATAAAACCAAATCTGTCACCCGTCTGCTACTGTAGATGCCACGATCGGCCTTCAGTCAGGTTATCCGAGCACTATATATATTTCCAAATAATGATTCAATCTGTGTAGTGTAGCTAAATATATAGTTTTAGTAGAAATTTAAAAGACCAAGAAGAAGAAATTAAAGGGGTCCCCTTAATGGTGCACTGGCTGGGGCTGGGGCTGGGACATGCATGTAATCCTACCTACTTGAGGATTATTGTGATAAATAGATGCCCTCATGCATGGTGACGGTGGTGTTCATCATAATTAATTGGTGGCAAGCATGCATGTTAAGTGCTCGACCAATGGCAGGCATTCCTCTCAAGCGACAGTAGTGTGCTAGAGCCCTAGAGAGGTACCTGAAGCAGGTGCTTGGCGAGGTCAATGGCGATGATGCCTGCGCTGCACCCCATGCCGCTGAGGTTGTGCGTGACGACGTCGTGCCGGAGGCCGTAGCGGTTGACGAGCAGCGACGTGAAGGACGGCGTGGGGCAGTAGAGGCTGGAGTTGACGATGACGACGCCGATGTCGTCCGCCGCGCGCACGCCCGTGGCGCGCAGGGAGGTCGTCGACGACGCCGAAGATGACGGCCTCGGACTCCTCCCTGGCGGCGCGGAGGCTCATGTCAACGGGGACGGCGAGGATTGAAGCCGGGAAGTGGGTGGCGTCCCCGACGCCCGCGCGCTCCAGCATCCGCGTCTGGAACGCCACGCTCTCGTCCGTGAACCGCCCCGCCAGCGCGAAGTGCCGGATGGACTCGGCGCGGGTGGCACTGTGCGCGGCGCCCGGGCGGTACGCCGCCAGGTCCACCAGGTACACAGGCCGCGGCCGAGACGCGGCGTACGCGTACGCGCACGCCGCCAGCGCCGCGGCCACGAGCCACACGTCGGCGCGCGCGGTCGCCGCCTCAGCGGCCTCGCGCAGGAGCGCCGCGACCGGTGGTAGCGGCGCGGACGACGCCGGCACCGGCATGAGCTGGGCAGCGGCCACGACGAGCGTGACGGCGAGGAGGTGCGGCAGGCGTCTGACGAGGCGGTGGTACAGCAGCCTCGCGTGGTTCAGCGCCGCGTGCCGCACCGTCCGGAACAGCTCGCGGTCCATGGCGATGGAGGACCGATGCTGCTGCTGGTTCGCCATGGGAATTAATGCTAGTGTGGCTAGCTAGGCTAGCTAGCTAGGAGTAGCTCTGAAGCTCAGCTGTGTACGTGTCGCTTGCTCTCGCTGATCGATCGAGACCACCGCGTACGAAGCTGCTAGTGTGAGCCGAGCACTGAGCAAGAAGCTTTAAGATGTGGGGAGTCGCGGCGCGCAGCACGGTGGATTTATAGGCGCGCGATGGAGAAGACAAAGACGTGAGGGTGGAGGGCCGGGGCCCGGGACCGGGCCGAGGCGAGTAATGGCGCGAAGAAGAAGGTGCTGCTACAGCTAGCTGTTGCGGAGGCAGCGGTTAATGGACGCCCCCATGGCATGTCGTTCGTCGTTGCTTCCACACGACCGGCCGGTTCACCGAATTGGCAGGCGCCACCGCGCCATCGGCGCCAAGCTAGGGGCGGGGCGGCGCGGCGGCCGGGTGGACCTCTGAGATCTGCTCTGCGGCGGACCGTGCAGGCGTGCAGCTAGAGCCTACTAGACTCTAGACTGCCAGTGCCAGAGCTAGTCTAGTCTTTCGGACAGGTGAAGGAATTATTGTACCCCACGCGCTCCTTACAGTTGAGAGTTGGTGCACTACTGCTGTTGCAGTGCATGTGAGGCCGCCAGCCGCCTGACGCTGCATCGTTTGATTTCATCGTTCAGATCAGTCGTTTACCGGCGACTTCATCGACTTAATCTAGATCTAGACTTGATCACCTTTCCTATTAATTAGTCAGTTGCCTGAAATCTCTACCGTGGTTAAGCGATGGTGGTTGTGGACCTGTTTTACTGCTTGTAAATATAAATTACACCAATGGATGTTAATTTGATGGGTGCTAGTAGTTGGTGCCTGAAAAAGAAGATATATTAAAGACACCTGAAATATAACAATTTTCAAACTTGATCGACTTCATAGAAAATATTATTAATAAACAGTGGGCATGTTTGGATCCTCTAACTTGGTTAGAGACCCTCAACTAACTCTAACACATGGACAATTTAGATGACAGGGTTACAAACACTTTTCCAATCATTTGTCCCATTGACATCACCATTTTAATAGGATCTAGTGTGGCCACCTCTTGTGTGGTCTTTTCTCACTCACAAATAACAAAACAAATCATCATTTCCTCTCCGGCTCCGTCTCGCGGTGGACGAAAGGGAGGGAGCCTGGAGCCGGCGCAAAACAGGTGGTGTTGACGAGCAGCCCGCTTTGCAGGTACGTCAGCCGACCGTCGGCCACCACCACCTGGTACGCTGCCCGCTCGTTGACTCCTAGGAACATGACGAGCTGCGAGTTGAGCTTGGTCTTGGGGCAGCTCGGGTGATGGATCTCCTTGCCGCCTTCGATGTCGAGCCAATAGAAGAATGGCTCCGTCTTTGGAGCTCTGGAACCATATGGCGTAGTAGAGATGCAGGTTGTGGTCGTACCGATGCCGCAGTCGGCCGGGGTGCGGCGCGTGCGGACCGCCTCCCGGGCTTCGGAGCCGGCATGGGGATGGGTGGCGCGGATGGGCGGGCTGCTAGGCCGGCGGCGCGACCGGAATCGCGCGGGAGACGCGCGGACGGGAGGGAAGGGACCGACCGGATCGAGTGTGGCTCAGTGTGGCTGTTTGGGTTGGTGGGTTCCACCAAAGTAACCCAAAATAGCACCTCTTGGGGTTACTTCTTTTTGTGAGTTAGAGTCAAAATAGCCTAATCTTTTGACCAAACCGGTCGGGAGCCCCGGCCTCTTTTTTTTTAATTAAATAAAAAAATGGTTACAAAGAACTGTTACAAGGCAACTAGGCCCAAAAAGGAAAAAAAAAAAAAATAGCCTAATCTAACCCATGCGTTTGGATGTTTTTGGGTTATTTGGGCCAAAAAATAACCTAATCTAACTCTAACCCCGGCATCCAAACAGGGCCAGTACTCCAATCAAATAGACATATTATGGAAATTATATTTAATGTTAAAAGTGGTAATTTATTTAGTGTGATAAATATTAGTGTAATTTTAAAATTTATATAGTTAGCATTTGTATCGTTTAACCTAGTTGTTCTAAATGAATAAAGTTCACCGGCAGTCCTCAAACTTGTTTAGCCGTATTATTTCGGTCTCCATACTGGCAACTCATTTGTTTTACCGTTTAATGACAAAGATGACATAATTGAACAAAGTACAAAGGACCTATACATGTGATTTGCAAGTTTAGATACCTGAATGATACCTTTGATCGAGTATCTAGATAGATGATTTTTTTTTCAAGAGCACGCCAATGCAGCGTTTTTTTAAATTAAGCGAGATAGAGTAGATAGATGATATATTTAGAGATCAGGATAAGGTAGCCGAAAAAAAAGTTTGATAACCACCTGTACGTAAACTTTATTACTCCTCTGATAAAATTTGTACCCTTTTGCAACGACGGAATGTAGGTGTAACCGTGCAGCCAGCCATGGTGTATCTCTGGCAGGTGGCAAGTGGCAAGTACCATGTGCAAAGTGTGCTAGACTGTTACTGGTTCCATACGTTGCATGTGGGGGTGGTATATCACCGAAATTGAGATCGGCAAAACACAAAAAGTATCCAAAATCATCTGTATCAGGGAGGAAACAAGCTGATTGGGGCCGTGTGTGCGCAGGTTTTGTGCAAGTGCAGCCACACAGTCTGCATACCGAATAGAGCGACTAGTTATTTTTTTCGCCCTCTCTCTTCCATAAATATACCGTTGCATCCGTGTCACATGTGAAGGTAATAAATAAGATTAGACTCTATCATAGAGTCCGCATTGTGAGTCCCCTAAACACATCAACTACTGATAGAAGTAAAATCAATAACATAGGTAGCTTCGCTAATAAATTTCTCTGAAATACCTATTTGAATGAGCTTACATTAAGAATTATTGCTCTGTAACTGGAAAAGTATGCAAAAGTTCTAGAATTTGGAACGGAACTGTAACGTGGTTGATCTTGTACATTTTCTTATGTTTTGTCATGCAGCGAGTGGTACTCCCTCCGTCTCATTGAGTTTGTCACCCCTGGATTTCGTGTCATGTTGTTTCAATGATTTGTCTTATTCAAATTTTTTGTACAAATATAATTTATTTTATTATGACTTATTTTATCAATAAAGAAACGTAAATATTAATTAATTTATCTTATTATTTGTATAAATATTTTAAATAAGGCGGATGGTCAATCATGGAGGTCAAACATGAAAAAAAGCGATAAACTCTATGGAACAGAGAAAGTAACTGGCAAGCAAAGGCCTGATGCATGTCTCTCTGACTGCGTGTGTGCTACTCCTACCTTTTCTAAGCTCTTGCCCTTGGTTGCTCAAGGCTGACTCGAGAAGTCTGCAAAAACCGCACCTTTCTGCATCTGACGTAATCTCCATGCTCTTGCAAGAACTCCATGCAGCAGGTCGGCGGCCATGCTGGAGTGGATATCACACGCTGATACTCCATGCTCTTGCAAGATCGCCGTAATCTCGTCTCTCTACCTCACTAGCTTAATACGTACTCCCTCCGTCCCTAAATAGATGTCATTCTCGCTTCCCGGTAAGTTAATGTTTTCAAACTACCGGTAATTATATATTAAAATATATAAATATTTATGCTAAGTAATTAATATTATTGAAAAGATTTTAAATCTAGTTTTTAATAAATTTATCTAGAGATATAAATATTGAACGTATTTTATACAAACCTATTCAAAGTTGAGAAAGTTTGACCGTACGCACGCACCATATATTGACATCTAAAAAGGACGGAGGGAGTAGTTAAGAGGTAACGTTAACGATGCCCGGGCTGTATTCTGCATTTTGCCACACCGTCACCGTCCTTTTCGGAGCCCATGCTGCCTAGTACCTAGTCAAAAGAGATTCTAGCTTAGCGCATGCTCATTCTCAATGCACGGTACGCAGCGATCTCCGATCTATGGGCAAATCCGCCATGCTGGAGCTGGATTACACTTGGGTCGACGGACGACGGCGCCGGCCGGCAAGGCCGGTGCATGCACGCATCTCACCACACAGCCACGTACATAAATGCAACCGACAGCTACCTCTTCTCTGAGCCTCTTCCTCCGATCATCATGCCATCATCATGGAATGAAAGGAACACGGAATCCGAATTACGCGCGCCGCAGCTCCGATCCGGCGGTGCCCATAATGCGCGCGCGCGGGCAGGGCCGTCGTCGTCGTCGCGGGCACGCGGCGGCACGACGCGTGGCCGGCCCTGGGACCCACTGGCCACGGCCAGTCTGCTGCAGGTCCCTCCGGAGTTATGCCGGCCGGCCGGTACCCACACGGAGACGCACGGAGACGCGCCATGCCATGCCGATCAAGAATGCATGTTCGGTGTCTGCGACGCGCCAGGCGCCCGCACGCGGAGTGTCCACGCGCTGACCGTTTCCCGGTGTCCGGGTGCATGCACGGCACGGCAAATGGCGAGTTCGCGGGAGTACATGGTCGTCGGCGTCGTGCCATGCTCCCCGGCCGGCCCGGACGGCCGGCGCGCCGATTGACCGTGTGGATAGCGGGAGTACTCCTGGACCGGATGGGCGCTCACATGGGCGCCCGGCGCTCTGAACATGGCCTGTGTGGATGCGCATGGTGCGTTTCTCTCTGACGAGGAGGAGGTTGCTGACGGGGTCTGTTTCTGTTCTCCCGAGAATCTTTAGTATGCATATTTTGTCTACGGAATTTGTTTTCGGGCAGAATGGATGAAAAATACCAAAAACTTAATCCGTTGTTTGAACAGTGCTGAGAATGCTGCCCACTGCAATGTGGCCCCAGGGGTTGTGGGACCAACGTGGTAGTGGCACAACTGCACGGTCCCTGCACCAGACAAGACAACATCTGTTGCTTTCAGGTCACATAGTAAGTCGCTTTGTGAATTGGCATGGTCGATAATTTGGCATCATCCGTGGTGCAATTAAAATAGATGATCTGTCTAGATAGGATTGTATGTTGTCCTTTTAATGATACACATGCAGCTGTCAATTCAGAAGAATGTGTGAGCAGACAGACTATCTAATCGATGCATGTTCTTCATCAGATCCTGATGAGTGGGGTGCTGCTGGTAATGTGACACCATGTTTATTGGGTTTTGATAAAGCTATACCACCACAGAAAGACAGTGGCATTGACATCTTGTACTAAATGTATGTGGGACGCCTACATAATGTCTCGAGTTCCTTGATATGTACGCATGGTTTCTTTCTAACGTCCCGTTTGGCTCTCCGGAATTGGAATTGAATCTCTTTCTAGTGTCCTGATCAATAAGCCAGCTGATTGAATAGTGTCATGTGAGAAAGAATAAGCAGAACAAGCAGAAACCGGCTGAACAAGGCCGAATTTTTCATGATCAGTGATGTGCACAACAGCGGCGAGGATCGTATATGGGAGTGAGGGCTTCTCCAGAATGAGTCGGTTCATCTATTGGAGTAAATCGACTCATGATGGATAAATAGAAGAGTCGATGCAAACTTTTGCATCGATTCATCAGCGGCCAACAACAACAAAAAATGATTTGTTTGTCTGACGAAGGACCAGACCAAGGAGCCTGCCTCCTCTCTGCTGCTATCCCGTCGAAGGACCCACATACATCTGCTTGCATCGATGCATCCATTCATAGTTTAGGTGGCCCTCTCTCTCCTGGATAAATCGACTCGCCGCTACGCATGCTCGAAGGCAAATAGCCGTGATGTCTGTAGAAATATGGAATCTCATTTTCGTTTTTCGGTCTAGGAATTTTACACAGCTCTAGGTGGGCTTTCACTGGAATTGATTATAGAATTGTAGTAGTTCTAAACAGACTCAAACAGCTGTGATACCTATGTCTCTATATTAAAAGAAGAAAACCACTTTTATTTTGTCTTGTACTTCCTCCGTTCCAAATTGTAGTTCACTTTTAAATTTTCTAGATGCATTGTTTTTACTATGTATTTGTGACATAGTGTATAACTAGGTGCAATGCAAAAGCCGTTAATAAAAGTATGAGATTGTAGCTTTCATATATTATAATATTTTCCCTAGATCGAACATGGCACCACCAATGGATTGCATCAGTGGGGTCGTCTCTTCTGCAGCCGTTATTGTTGATTCAGAATAATGTATGACCAGAAAATTAACTCATTGTCCTGATTTCGACACGATCTGCATACTCCGAGCTGTCCACGCATTAATTCCTAGCAATTTGGCGGTGATTGATTTTTATCTTTTGGTGAGGTAAGGCCCGGCTAGTTGTTTGATGTGTGTACACCTACCGACATGCAGCACACGGCCGGACAGACTTTACAAAAGAGGTTTCAGGACGTTTCAGCATGTTTTTTTTCTCTCTCCCAACGGCCTTACTCCAACTTGTTAATTTGCAACAAACTACTCCCTCTGTTTCAAAATGTTAGCTGTTTTTTAGTTTTAGATGCCACAACTTTGATTCGATTTGTACAACATACGTGCAACATTTGTATTTTCAAATAAATTTGATAAAAAAACTAGATTTAAAGATCTTTCCAATTATATTAGTTATATATGATAAATATTAATATTTTTAAATATATAATTTATCAAAGTTGTTTCTCGGGAAGCACTAGCGACAAACATTTTAGAACGGAGGGTGTAGATGAAACATTTTAGAACGGAGGGTGCAGTGAAATGTGATTGTGCAAGGATAAATGTGCATTGCCTATGCTACGCATCTAACCCTTGTTGAATAATTAATCGTCAGGAGATTGATCAGTGTCAGTACATGAACAGTGTTCCTAGAGGCAATACTGTACGGTTTCGGCTTATTTAGGCCCCTAGACTGAGGCCACGCAGGTACGCATGCACTGGCACGTACTGGATCGATCGATCAGGAGGAATCCCAGCCAGACCCGTTCGTAGAAACCGCCATTACTGAATACTGAGCTCGCGCAACATGCAGGAACAGTGAGCCGCGTGGGCCTCGATTAAATGGACGGCCGGTAGACGTGATGATCATGCATCCAGGCGTTCCACGGCGCAAGTACATTGGTGCCGTGAAATACTTGCAATGGCAGCAAGGCCACGAAATTCCTGTGGCACATAACGCACAAGTACACGCCACACTGCTGGAGCCGGCCCGGCGCCCGCTGGTTTCTGACCTGCTGATCGATCCATCGATCGGGTACGAGAAAACCATGCATATGCATGCATACCACACACAACAACTGAAACTGAAAGCCGGCAGCATCTGGTTTTCGATCGGCAATCAGCGCCCGCGCCCAGCCATTCCTGAGCTCCTTGCTGCGTTTGACATCGAGCAACAGTGCTATCTAGCTAGTTGTCGATCGGAATTGGAAGAGTGCTCTTTGCTCTTCGTGTCACCATCTTGTTTGGTGGTGAATAGTGTGTGGACAGTGGTCTTCACAAGTGTGTTCCAGTTCAGATGAGGTAAGCCTTAAGCATATGCATGTAGCAACAAGGGTGAACGAAGGTATGCCCAACTTCAACACAATCTTCAATTCGATCTTCAATTCGACTGGTGGAATGCTTGGAGATCGATGTGGTCCAGCAACAACAGGCTTGGATCAGACACATTGTTCGCCTTAGGCCTCGTTTAGTTCCCCTTTAAATTCCAAATTTTTAGACTCTCTCTCCATCACATCACATTAAATACATCAAAAGACATATGTTCGGTAGTAAATGTAATAAATAAAAAAAAACTACTTACATAATTTTGTTGTACACCACGAGAGACGAATCTTTTAATCCTAGTTAGTTCATTATTGGACAATGTTTAACAAATACAAATGGAATGCTACCGGAGTTGAATAGTGCTTTAATTTTACAACTTTCTAGCAAACTAAACGAGGCCTTAATTAGTTGTCTGAGAGCTTTAGAAAGAGAGGAATACGACATGCTTCCGTGGTGCCACCACTTAGATTCCACGGCTACGGCCTACGGGACGTGATGGAGCATGAGGCCGAACAATGGGTGCATGCGGGGCCTATGCAACTTGGGTTGTCTCATTTCTAGCACTTTTATACTCAAACTTGTTATTTCTTATATACTACAGTATTACATGAGATGAGATTCCCTTCCATGGCTCTTCAAATGCTTCCTTTTTGCGGTTTGGCCTCACTTAGATTGTCCCCGGTTGATGTTCTCTAATGTTGTTTTTATGAGATAAAACATTGAACCATGGCTGACAACCTCAAGCAAACAGGACATCATGTTAATGGAGGGTTTTTTTTTTCCTTAAAAACATATGAGATTAATTACGAGATGATTAGCAAATGTATTGAGCATGGGGTCGGATTAGTAGTACAGTTTACAATAGCCTAATTACTGGGTCTAATCTAAATCTAATCAAGGTTGGCTAGGTAGCTGCTACGGAGTAGTCCGGAGCATAGTAATAGGCATAGTATGCCCGTGTGATGATGATGTAGTAGTTGCAAGTCTCGAGGTAGGCAACGGATGCGTATGCCACATCGTAGTACCAAAGTAGTCCCCCCATCAGATTGGATCTAGGAAGAGACTCTCCATGCACCACGTCCCCTCCGACGCGGAGGTAACGATGATGTCGTCTAGCACTGGGCCGCGGCGGAAGGAGCGATGAGGGCGGTTGACGGTGGTCTACCGCCCAAGGTAAATAGAGCAACCCAGTGAAGAGGTGTTGGTGCCGGGGGTGGCCTGCCCAAGATGCCTACATATGTCATCGCAGTTGGTGGCGGCGCTAGCTCGCGGGCGCGTGGTCGAGCACCACAAATCTCGACGGGTGTAGTAGTGTCCTCCTCTAGGGGTAGATTCAAGGCAGCCTCGGCCGTGGCAATGACGCCGAAGAGGTTCTCGTTTTTCCGATCAAGGTATTGATGAAGTTGTCATAGGGATTGCGCCTCGGTGTGTCCCACAACATTGGAGAGCGTGCAGATAATGCCTTGTGAAGATCCGTTCAGGCAACCCGAAAACGTTGTCACCAAAGACGATGTCGGAGAGGTCGCTGATCGATCTAGCAAGGTTGGCATCGTTGATGATTAGTGCGTAAGTCGGTGTCTAGGTCGATGAGGTCGGTGGTGTGGCCAACATCGAGCCCGATGAGATCGTGGGTACCGTTGTTGGAACCAACGGATCCACGGCCACGCTGGCATTGGAGATGGTGTTGTAGCAGTAGCGTTAGCCGATGCCAATGTTGATGCTATCGGCACCGGTAAGAGATTGGGGACCTCCTCGCCCCACTAGCATCGATGAAGCGGATCATCATGCCAACTAGGCGGTGACGGAGGTTGATGAGGAGAGATTTTTTTGAAGGAAACCATCTTGATTGATGTAGATCTGAGTGCACACCCCTATCTAGCGCACCAACCGCTGACTAAATGTGCTTGGCAGCTCACCGAGTGAGACCCATGATGATAGATTTGGTGCACGAGACCATGAGCAAGAAGGCGACAGAGACACAAGAGTCGACATTGGATTCGTCCCCGAGTGGCATAAAACCTACGCCCTATGAGTTTGCACCATGAACGACAATAGTGGGTTGTTTGCAAATTTTGGGTAGTTTGCATGATGCGGAATCTGAATTGCAAATGCATGGTATCGACAATGGAAAGGTTGTCACAACATTAGTTAATTCAATGTTTAGGGGGCCAGGAGTGTAGTACTGTATACAACAGAGAATGCCCGCATGTGTCCCCTAAATCTCAAGGCTTCTATGCTTTGCAACCTACTCTTCCACAACTTGTAGCCAATAGTCTTATACTTCATTGTTATACCTACATGGCATTGCGGGGAGTGTAGAAATGTAGCCAGGAACGACATGTTTGAACAACAAAAAGAAAAAAAGAACGAAGACATTAAAGTTTATAGAGTTGCCACCAAAATAAATCTCGTATACATGGCTCCTGTGATATACCGGTGGTTTTCTTGAATAGGTATGCCAAGAGTGGATTTGAGAAGTTGGAAGGGCATGTGTACTTTAAGAATCATTCATGTGTGATTTCCAAGTTCTAAATTTAATAATCTCCTAGTTGCTTGGGTTTATTGTTTCTGTGATTTGAATCATATGATCTCATTAATTAAACCTTATTCGCATTATTTAGTCACTCAAAAGATCTCGCAATGGAAATCTGCAATGGCTATCACAATTGTCATTTGACTCATTTGTATCTTCAGTCTTATCTTGTTTTTATTTATTATGTTATTAGTATTCATCATATTTTCTTTTAAACTTCTTGATTTAAGTTACGAGGTCAGCTTTTTTTTTTGCAAAACAAGTTAAGGGAGAAGTTAACGGAAACCGTGAGGACATATATGTAGAAACTTGTAGAGGTGGAGGGTTTGAATGTGACAAAATACGTGTTCGAACCGTGCATCTAACGGGGTTACGACAACCTCCGCTCGGCCGATGTCTCGAGCAAGGGTTGAGTCCGTAAAGATAAGTACAATAACACACATGAACAATTTCTCAGTGTATCATAAATAAATTCACCAACCTCCCTTTACACAGGCATCAAGCCCCCCTTTTATAGTGCACCATAAAACTCATTGTTCGTTCACAATTGTAGCCTCTAAATATTCTTAGGTTATTCCCTAGGCTATTCTCACTCCACACGGGCATTCCCGTCCTTCTCTATTAGTTACCACGTTAGCTCGTGGGGCCAACGACCCAACCCATCTGGAGCTCATGTTGGGAGTTGGTCCGCCCTCTTTTGCACGGTTCTAGCCACCACCCACTTCCTAGTGAGTGGTGTTTGTCTTCTCTCCCCCATCACGCTTTTTGCTCTAGCTCCCCTTTCGAGGTCCAAGATTTCATCGTGACCTTCGATCGATCTTGGACCCAAGGCTCAAGACCTTCTCGTGGACCGAAGTTATCGGGCGTAGGTCTTCGCCGGGCTACACCGACCGCCCTCTGATGCGGACTTTGGATCCTTCGCGTGGAGTGAATCTTGAGGCGGAGGTTCTGTTTTCTCCTACGCTCAAAAGTGTCTTAGGTTGGATCCGCGCCATTCTTCTTTCAGGCCTCCATGCCCCCGAGGTGGACGTCCCGGGACCGCCACAGCTCTGTTTTTGGGCCACCGCCGCCTCAGAGGTGGACCAAGAATGTCCTCCTTACGCATCCTGCCGATATCAACAATCTTTAGTCGTGTATATTGCAGTGGTAAGAAGCCCGCGTGACATATTTCACCATGTCCCAACAATATGCTGAGATGTTAATGCAGCATCTGGAACTAACCTCGATATTTTTATTAGTATGTTTGGAGACTTGGAGTAGCTAAATTTAGATAGAAAATACTAAATTGTAGCCCCTCCCAAGATATTTCCAACAATATGTTCGGAGACATGGAGGAAAGTCCTTTTTGTCCCTACTTTTGCCTATATTGTGCATCTGGCCTTTTTGTCCCTACTGGCACGCCGCTTGCTACTACTCCCTCCGTCCCCACAAATAAATGCAATTCTAGAACTTCTATAATTTATCTACGACCGTTCATCTTATTTAGTTTTTTTTATGCTAATAATAAAATAAATAAATCATTATAAAAAATCTCTAACAAAAATATAAGTCATACAAAATAAATAACATTATTAATTTTTCACCTTTCCTATACAAGTAGGCGCCCGAAAATCCCTCATGATTTAAAGGCGGCCGCCGACCCACGAGCCCCGTCTTCCTCAACTCCGGTGGCTCCGCCACCCTATACCCTCCCCCTCCGACGAGCATCCTCCTCCTCCTCCTCCTCCTCCTCCTCCTCCTCCCCCCCCCTCCCATCCCCTTTGTGAGTTGTTCTTTCTATAGAAAGCTCGCGTGATTTCGTGGGAGAAGAGGACGGTGGGGTGGTGGTTGGTGGCGGGGGCGCGAAAACGAGAGGACGGGCGAGAGGAAGAAGATGAACAGTAGCCGACGAGAGCAAGAAGATGAACAGTTAAAGGGTTAATGCGAGCGTTCGTTTCGGTCGTGTGGCCGAGATTCGTCGCCTGAAATCCCACCTTTTTTTGGGAGCCCGAAATATAGCAACTCCCTTAAATTTTTAAAAAGATAAATGGTCAAAGAAGAATTACAACGCAAATTACAACGCCGAGCTGATCTCAGCCATTCCATTTCGAAATGCCAAGCTAGGCAAGAGCCACCGTTCATACACAAATTACAATAACGCAAATTATAAAGTCAAGTACACAAATAAAGATTACAATAGTAATGGTCCGTACAAACTCACACAAATAGCATATTTCGATTACTCTCTCATAGCAAACAAACCATTAGCAATATCATCAAGAAACACATTCATGACTTGGTCTTCTCCTAAATGGGTGCTTGAACTACTTTGATGAGATGAATCTCCACCAGCGAATGGAATGTAGTGTTCATCATCACGATCGCACAATTCAAGAATCTACAGTATCTAGACATTCCAAATTATAACTAGGTGTATCTAGACATAGTGTATCCACAGGGGCGAATCTATAGTATCTTTTTATAATGTATCTAGACATAGTGTATAACTAGGTGCTTAGCAAAAATTAATTAATGTATGTAGAAAAGCTTAAAGTGAACTATAATTTGGAATATGAAACAGAGGGAGTATTAAAATGTGATAAAAATCGAGGACCTTGATATTTTTACTAAAATGAATGGTCCTAAATCTGCATCACTTGCCTTAATATCAATTGCAAGCATGTAATCCAGTTGCCATAGCAGCACTCACGGCGGGCTGCCCGGCCGCGCCGCACGGGCTTTGTTGGGGGTGACAGCGGTTGTGGGCCGTATCGTCATCTTCGGCACGTGTGGACAGCGCCTGGGGTCTGGATGGCCGCGGCATCCTGCCGGCCCAGGAACGGCCAGAAAGATGGCCACCGGTGCATTCGGCCCCAGTAGACCTGCCATGGGTAAAGAAGCACATTCTTTAATGGGCTTAGTCTGGTGCGCTGGCTGCTGGCGCATGTCGCTGGGTAAGGTAAGATTTTGGTGTTGGATAAAAGTACCGACAAAATGGAAGAATTTTGGAAGGATTGAACCGGCGTATTGGATGAAAAATATTATAAATCACCAAGGTTCTTGGAAGGAGATCACACAATTGACACATCCCTCTGAGACGTGCACGAATATTCCATAATAACTCTATAGTAGAACGCGAAAAAGGAGCAAATGTTGGCGTGCTATGTGCCCCGGTCTGTCTCGAGCCACACAACGGAACTGTGAGCATGAACTCAGCTGACGTACGGTCCCCTCCTCTGGTTGTATATATGTGATGACACGGAAAACTCTACCAACTATTGCTGCTACAAGCGACCTAGGAGGAGCAGTTGTAGATGCAGATCCGGTCCAAACAAAATGGAGCGGGAATTAAGGGAAAGGACATCGTTAACCTCTCTGGCACAGACATCATCGTCCGCCCTGGACCACCTGACTGACATGAGGTGAGATTCCCTTCCTCCACCCATCAAATGCTTCCTTTTTGCGGTTTTGCTTCACTTTGATCCCAACTAGCTGTTTAGTTGACCGTTTCTACACATAATAAGCCGGTTGATGTTGTTTAGTTATGAGAGAAAAACATTGTATCATGATTGATAAGCTCAAACGAACGGGGTAGGTAGTAAAACAAAGGAAATTTTTTCACGTTAAAAACCTGAAGAAAAATAATTAAGAGATGATTAGCAAATGTATTGAGCGTGGGGTCGGATTAGTACTCCGTTGTACTCCAGTTTACAGTAGCACAACTGCTTGGTCTAATCTAAATCTAATCAAGGTAGTCTAGGTATAGCTGCTATACTAGTAGATGCCCGTGTGATGATGATATAGTAGCTGCAAGTCTCGAGGCAGGCAACCGATAATGCGTAGTATGCGTGCACGCGCCCACTTGCATTGCATTGTACTAGTGGTGTGACCTTACCTACGCAAGCGGCTCGGTGTCCATGGATCTCGTCTCGCAACGTTTTTCTTGTCATGCAAGTTGGCTGCAGGTGCGGTGTGCCACTGCACACTGGACCCTAAATTATTAGGATTAGGACACCAGGTTAGCTCGCAACTGATTCCTTCCTTCTTAGTATGATCTTATCTAAGTAGCCGCATGCAACAGGGTCATGCTCATGCGAGATTTCTTTTTTACTTTGCCACGTGCCCACATGCCATGATGCTTGTTTTTATATGAGCCAGAAATCGATCGTTTTCATTTGTGCATTGTTTAATTGTCTAGGCTTGACTAATTGATAGTAATTTATCTCTCCTATATAATACTCAGCGAAATGTTCATGGAGTTATGTCCCTTTAGCTATATAGTATACGGTTTTACAATAAAGTAGTATATATTCTAGCAGATTATACAACGCATGAGATTTGGTTTTGCTTACAGCTTTGTACATGTCGAGTGAGCTCCAGATTCGCGTCAGGACACTAGCACACTCTCGCTTTGTAGTTTGTACACTACGACCACAGTGGTCCTCATATACGGCATAGTTTTTGAGGGAAAATATACGGCATAGTAAAAACATAAATATATATGTATATAAATAATAATCACGGCATTTTGTAAAATCTATCTATAAATCTAGATATATACTCCACTACTGTACACGATCCGGATAAGCGTGAGCGTACCATGACTTGCTGTCCCCGTTTCGCGCACAGGATACTGTGTCTATGACTGTGATGCATCAGCATGAACCAAACAAAAGCTGGAAGGTCAGGTCAGGTCCGCGTGACTGCGTCAAAGGACAGGCACCGAATATTAAAAAGCTGCCAATTGAAGCCCGGAGGCGACTTTGTTCTAGCGCAAGAGTATTTTATTATTGTAAAAAATCAAAAAGTACTGTACTCCTCCGTTTTAAAAACCTGGACTGGACACGTACCGTAATTTTTGTATTGGGAGTTGAGAGAATAGGCTCTTCTCTTTTTCAGCTGTCAGGAACAACGGGAGCATCCCTTGTGATTCTCTGTGGCTGGGAGCCTAGTTGCCTCGCCCGTGGCCACCCTCGTCCCGCACCCAGGACGTAGGAGTAGTATAAAGGCGGCACTAGCAGTAGAAGGTGGAGTAATAAAGGACTTTTTTGTCATCGTCCGGCCGCGGCCGGTCATGGACTGACTTTCTACCCCATGGACGGACGCGCACAGTGAGTGAGCATCGATCCCCCCGGGGCCGGCCGGGGCATCTCAAAAAGGGCATGCATCAGCATCATCCGTACTGGACTGGACTGACTATCCTTCATCTGCGCTTTGTGTAGTACGGAATACTACACTACTGATCTGCTTGTGCTGGTACCACGATCACACTACATCTGCACCTGTTGCATTGCATATGCAAATCCACTGGTGCTGCTGCGCCGGCGATCGGATGACATGGACGGGACGGTTGAAAAAACGTGACAAGCTGTTGACGCGACGCATCCCCAGTACTCCACTGTAGCCACCCGTGTGGGCGGCAGCGCGGCAGGCAGGACTTACAGTACTCCTCCATCCATAGATGCATCATGCCTGCACGCCACGACGCCGGCCGGCTACCGCACCGCACCGCACGGCGCGGCGCGTAGTTACTCCCTACTGTTACCGCGGGTCGGGGTCGGCGAGGTCCCTCCCGAGAGGGGCAGCACTCATTTACTGGCACCAGTGTCAAGTGTCCGTCCGGCGTCGCTGTCGCTGCGGCCCTTCCCTTCCCTTGCAACAAGTGATTGCAGCGATGCATGCATGTACCCCCGTGTACCACTCGGATCGGTATGCAGGCATGGGCGAGACACACCATCATCTGCTGGGCGGCGTGGGCGGGGACTCTCTCTTGGGCGTACTATTTCCTCTCCGCCCGTCAGTCCGTTCATAGGCTTCTACGAGTAGTTCCAGGCGTAGGGAGGGTGGGTGGTGGTAAGTGGCTGTCCGGGCTACTCCCCTCTGTCACGTAAGTCGTCGTTTTTAACTTTTGAACTTGTTATCCGCCTTATTCAAAATATTTATGCAAATTATAAAATAAATTGTATTTGTGCAAAAAATTTGAATAAGGCGAAGTATCGAATAAGATGACATTACCTAATCCAGGGTTACCAAATCGCTAGCTAGAAACAATTCTATTAATTTTATCAATGTCACTTTACAAATCGCATTGTTAGATGAGGCATCTAAATAAGAAAAAAATAAACACTATGGTTGAGAGTTATGTGAGAGAGATGTTTTACTGGGAGAAATGGCTAGATTAGATATTTATTACCGCTATCTATTTGAGAGTCGCTAGCTATTTTGTCTCTCCTCCGATACCAATCAACATGTTACTTTTATATTATTTTTATACATCATCTAGCCCAATATTTGTAAAGTTTGTCATTGATAAATAATAGTATTCCTCCTACCCAAATTATTTATTCGTGGAAGGCACGCCCTCATCAGTAGTCAGTCCTCAGCAGTGATGGCAGATGGATGAATGCTTCTAGTCGAGCCAATGCCGTCACCATAGAGCGAGCGTAGGGTGATGCCGATCAGATAAGATCAGCGGAGGCCCGAGGTCGGGTGGTGGGTCCCATTGGTCAGGTCAGAATATCAGATGAGTGACGGACGCGTAGCTGTTGAGGTTGCGGCTGGTGCCCCAAGCAAGCACAAGCACAAAGAGAGAACAAAAAAACGGGCAGATGGGGGCCTCGTTTTCGCCGGTCATCATCTCATTGCCTGAGGAACAAGAAAGCCAGCCGAGCCTAGCTCGCTGCCTGGCCACTTTTGCATGCAATACGCGCGGCCGGCTCAGTTTGTTTGTAAACCGGATGGATTTGGGTTCAGCTCTGAAAACAGAAGGCGCACCCGCTCAGCGGTTTCAAAAGTTGGGATCCCCACACGGAGGAGTACAGGAAGCCCCAGGCCCGGCCCCGGCTGAGAGGGAGGACACGGCATGAAAATAAATGTGACGGGGGGCACGGAGGTGAATTGTGAATTTGTGATGCACTGCACGCACTCCACGCCGCGGCGCAGGTAGGGGAGGAGTGGTCACGATCACGCTCGCCTCGTACCACGGCGCCCGCCCGGGGGTCCAGCTGCACTCCAACTCTCAAGACGGTCCCGCCTCTCCTCATCAACCGTACGTGAAAAGGAGCCCCGCCGCGCAACGCGACAGGTGAGCCTGCCGCGCGGGACGACCAGTGCGGATGGCTCCATCGCACGGCGCGGCGCGGCGCGCGTGAACCCCCTGCTCGTAGCCTCGTACGCACGGCAACGGCAGCACGGTCCACGCTCCAGTGCTCCACGGCCCAGCGACGCGCCGATCCGGGGAGCAGAGGGCAGTTCATCAGTCGTCTCAGTGCGGTGCAGTGCAGGCAGGTGCAGAGGTCAGAGGAGGATGATCCCTGCGCTGCGTACGCGGCCGGCCCGGCGCGGGGAGCAGCAGCTCGGCACCGGGGATACCGGGGATGGGTCATGTCCTCGTGGATCAGTGCATGCTTTTCTGCTTTTGTGTCAACGACGACGGTAATATGGCCGTGGGTGGGTGGGTGGGTGCCTGGTTGCTGGGTTGCGACGTGCGAGGGCGACTCCACAAACACGAGACGGCTCGGCTGCTTGCTTTCGATTCGACCGGCGCGAAGCACGGGCCACCGGGATGATGATTCCTTTGTTGTGGCCACCGCAACCAAACAGCGTCAAATCCAGCACGGCAACGGAGCCTGCGCTGCGTACGGAGTTGTACATAGTAGAGCCTCCTACTGTAGCACTGTACTCCTCTACTCCGATCCCGACTGCAAGAAAATCAGGCTCAGTCTAGTGTGTGACGGACGTCAGTGCCCACATAAAAAATGACGGCTTACTACGTTTCACTAAAACACGTCATGCATTTAACCTAACACCCACATAAGGACTGGCAGATGAGGACAAAATTCACAAAATTAAGAATGCGCTAAATCGATTTGTTTCTTCTCTCCCCAATCATGCTCCCATTGCCTTACGCTTATCCCCGTCGATCAAGCCCATACGGGAAGCGTATGATCACACGCACAGATCGCACGAAACCCAGAGGCGCTGAATACTCCATCTCATCTAATCTAATTTATACTCGCACTTACGACCTGCACCAGATAATCATACGATCCAGATTCGGATTTAGCGCAGTTGTTTACTCTACGCGCCGCGACAGATATAAAACAAGTGCAAAGAGGCGACGCGTCGATCGATGCACTGCCATCCTATCCTGTTCCTCTCTGATTCCTGCTTCCCAAATCCCCACTTATCCCACCTGAGATTAGCTTGCGGAGTACAACAAACTCGGTATAAACAACTCCGAAATGGCGTTTCCATTCCGCAAGCTAAGCTGCTGCGATTCCGATGATGCCTGGACTCATCGGCAGATCCCAAACAAAACTTCTGAATCAAGAATGATGTATAATACTAGAAAATCCAAATAAGGATGAGTCCTTCCTGCGTCGCATCTGCGAAATGAAGCCAAAATGGAGCTTGGAATTATACAGGATTAATTGAGAGCAACAAATCATGCTTCTTTCTTGGTTGTCAGGTTCCGCTGCCTGCAAGGAACAAAGGATGAGACCAAAAGAATCAGACGGGTCTCTGTCCGGAATCTCCTTTTTCTTTTATCTCTCTTCTTCATCATCATCAATCTAAAGCTACAAATTTTTTTTTTGTGCCTTTTCTCTCCTCCAATAATTACCGGCACTAGTTACTACTACTACTTCGCCGCGGGGGAATAGACACCCATTAAATTAAAAGGGTGAAAAGGAAAGAAAGAAAAGAAAAAGAAGGACCACACTGCAAATTCCCCAAGAACAAAGAGCAAAAATTCCAAAAACGACCTCGGTGACTGATTAAGCACCGGGCCCACCTCCCTCGCCGTCGTTGCCGGCGGCGAGCTCACCGGTGGTGGCGGCCTCAGGCTGCGGAGGCGGCGGAGCGGGATCCTCGCGATCGTACGGGGACAGCCACTTGGCGCGCATGTACTCGAGCTTACGCCACGGCGGCAGGTGGAGGCCGCGCTTCTTCAGGCTGGCGCGCGCCGCGTCGGCGGCCGCCGCCACCAGGAGGCGCAGGCGGTCGTCCCGGCCGACGAACACCGACGGCAGGCGCTGCAGCACGGCGCGGTACGCCTTTGTGGGTCGTGCCACCTCGAACGCGGACCGGAACTCGATGTCCACCAGCACGCGCTCGGGCTCGCCGCGCTCAGACGCGGCCGGGAGGAGCACGTCCAGGTACGCGTGCTCCCCGGCTGGGTGCGACGCCGATTTGTCCCAGCGGGAGAGGCACACCGCGGCGTCGTGGCCTGACGCGCGGAGGGACTCGGCCAGCAGCCGGAGGAGGTCGCGCTTCCGGGCGCCCGACGCGCGGTGGCGCTCCACTAGGGTGGAGACGTCGGCCAGGAGGTTGCGCTCCCGGAGACTGGCGCAGTGAACGAGCCCCTGCACCAACGCAGTTCAGAAATGGTAAAGCTCGTCGCCGGCAACCACCAATTCAGAACCAGCCACCAGTACAGGACTGTACTGCACTACCTTGATGGTCTCCGCGATGTCCGCGGCTGCGGCATCGGCCGCAGTGGGGCCGTCCTCGTCGTCGGAGGTGTCGCCGGCGTGGAAGCAGTTGCAGCACCGCGCGGCCGGTCCCCGCTCGGCGGCGCCGCCGCCGTCCTCCAGGAAGCTCCGCACCATCCCGTCCAGGCACAGCGAGCTGGGCTCCAACAGGTCATCCTTCTCCCGCCACCGTGAGACGCCGACGGGAGACTCTCGGCCGGCGTGACCCGCAGGACCTGGCGCTCGAAGAGGCGCTTGAGCCGCGACTTGGGCGGCGCCGCCGGGGACGGATCGATCTGCGCCGACCTCATATCAGCAGAGTACAAAACCCGGATCGCGGCGCTCGGCGGCAGTGGCAGTGGCAGTGGGAAGCCGGGGCAACGTCAGTGGAGGCGTCGGTCTTGGTCTTCTCTGGGGGATCGCCGCAGGCGCAGTCATACCCGTACTCGTCGCCGGCGATTGACTCCTCTTGGATCGGCGCACCTAGGGTTTCCTCCTCTCTTTTTTTGTTCCTTCTCTTTTTTTTTTTACAGATCTCTTATTTTTGTGCGGGGGTTGATCTCTTCGGAAGAACACGAGGAGGGGGACGGGCTTTTAAAGGAGGCCTGGGCGATGACGTGGCGGACGGAAACGAGGCCTGCCTGCCGGTCTGCGCGCGACGTTATCCTACGTGTCCACCGCCGTGTGGGCTCCTACGTGAAATGACCGCACTACCCTCTCGTGTCCTGTAGTGCCGTGGCGTGCTTCGTTCAGTGGCAAAGCCGCTGATAACTGAGGATGGTATGGGTGGTTTGGGGATTTAGCAGGTGACAAGGGGAGACGGCGGCCGCGGCCGGCGTGACCGTCTCGCATGCCTGGGCTGTGCAGATCTTTTGCAGAATGCAGACTACTCGGTGGAGGGTGGTAGCCGCGTTTCCTGGGCGAGATCAGTACTGATAGTACTTTTTACTGTATTTTTGTCATATAAAAAGTACACCAATTATTGCTCCAGTTAGAGATGATGAAAGATTGAAAGAAAAGCGTCATTAGCTTGCTGCGTTTGTGTACCGCCTTACTTATCAATTTCAAATGCATGATTATTAACTACGAGTTTTTATTATAGTAAATAATAATAAAGGATCTTCAATCGATTTCTCCAAACGTAACGCCCTTCATCAACATCATCAAATGGTAATTTCGTTCCTCGTCGAAATTATGTGGAGGCGACATCGATTCTGAAAGAGCATTTGATGAGTTCGTCGTCTGAATCCCATTTGCAGGAATGGAACGACCCCAATGATCGAGTTGATTCACCACTCCACTTGCAGACGAAGAAAGTAAGCTGCTGTCCCGCGTTAATCATTGCCTGTAATAATAGTTGCTGCTTCTGAACCCCAATCCAGGCATCCACCACATCGCCCACGGGATCGTCGTGGAACCGCACAGCAAGAGCGGAGAGACGCGGCGGCGGAGGCAATGCTTGGCGTCGAAGCTTCGATGGCCGCCCCCGCGCCGGCCCGCGCGCGTGCAAGTGGCCGGACGGAGCCATAGGCTTGGCCCCGCGCGCACACGCGCACAAACCGCGATGGGTGGCGGGGCCTCGTGGGTATAGCTAGGCGCCCGAACCAATCCGTTGCGGAAACTTGTGGCCCGGCGCTTGCTTGCCATGGATCCTGCAGCGAATCGTGCAGCACACTAGCACAGCAGCAGCAAGGGGATAGATGATAGGGCCAGTACGGCGGCGGGCCGGGGCCGACCTGGCTGGTCGCTGCACGCACACGGAATGGATGATCCATGCCGCCGCTAGCGCTTAATTTGGTGGTGTGCCCCGGTGGGTTTTGTTGTGTTGTCTCTGGTTATCCAGTTGCGGAGACGACGTGAACCGGCACAAGCGACACGTGACCGTGGGGAAGTCCGGATACGGGGAGCACCTGGCTATGCTTTGCTTGCTTCTGCGCACGAGTATGACTGTATCGGCACGTCGGAAGGCCGGGGTACACCGTACATGGCTTGGAAATGGAATGATGGAGGATCGGAAGGGTCACACTGCCTCACTGGTGCGGTGGCGCAGAGATGAGGTGAGTATGAATGCGGCGGCGTCTTCTCCGGCCTCGTCCATGCCTCGCGCGGTGGCCGGCGCAGGGATAAGGGGTGTTTTCCCCTGCTAAAGTTTGCAGTTTGCACCTAACACATTGCATCTCCAGGCGTGGCAGATTGACGCAGTTTACAGGCTCCACTCCGCTGCCGTAGCCCTGCGTGTATGCATGAGGGCCGGCGTGTCTCTCGGTACCTGCGTCGATGCTGCTGATCAAAGAATTTGTCCCTGTTGTTGTATGAGTGTACTCCAGACTGCCTGCCTTCGAGTGCGAGAGGATGGAAGCGAGCCAAACCAAAATATTGGCGGTACAGTGGGCGAGGGATGGTAAAACATACTCCCTCCGTATGATAAATTTTGCGTGCGTGCGTGCATCTTTGATCGGTGCCACTGGTTCAGTACAGTTGAACACCAGTACACAGGCACGACGAGGAGGCTGTCTGAAAAGGACCATACCACCACTACCAGCGAGACTGTCTCGTTTTCGTGGCAAGGACGATAACAACAGGTGATGCCCGGCTTTATACGCCAATCAATCAATGAAGCAAATAAAGCGAGGGGCATGAATGATGATGGGTCAGAACCAGCACATCACGCATTCGATGCTAGCAGGCACACACATCTTCGACGCGTTGCGCTCCCTGGTCTGCAGGCACACTGGCGCAGAGTCAGGGCAGGAGATATCCCTCAGCGGGGCTGCAGATCGATCGATCGGTCGGGCCGATGATCTATCAGCGCCAAGGCACTGATGGACGACGTGTGATCTGTTGGTTGTTGTGATCCCTGCTTCATAGTGCACGGACATGGACAAAGATCGCAGCAGCACAGATCCCTCAACACGGAACAATGCAAAAAGTTGGACACGTACTGCTACTCCGTAGTAGGGTTAGGGAAGGCATGGCGTCGTGTGGGGCGTGCATGCACTCGCTCTTCACGGCTTGTGCGTGCGTGCCCGAGCTTGATCACGTACTAGGAGTGAGTACCGCGGAAAAAGAGCGGCAAGTGGACAAAGCCCTTTTCCTGTCCATGTGCATGATCCCCCTCGCGTACGGCCTACGTCGTCGTGGCTCTCACTGGAACGCCTCCCCCACCCCACTTGTAGCCGTTGCAACTCGTCCTCCAAGTCCCGCTCGCCATCACCACCGAGGCCGACCAGCCCGGGGTTGGGGTCGGGGTCGTGGCAACAAGGCGCATCACGCGCGCGGTCCCCGTCCGCCGTCCGTCCCCCCCGCGAGGGAACTGAATCAACTTGAGTGGCAGTGGCAGGCAGGAAGCGACGCAACCAACTGTAGTGACACCCACCCAGTAGGTCGCTCGTGACAGCGCGCGATCATTTGATCCGGGGCGCGGGCGGAAGCGGAATCATGGGCCTGCTGCTGCTGCATGCCAAGCGTGACCGGGCGGCACGTCGGCGTCGTCATCGCCTTCCGTTGCGGCGATCAGGTGATGCACCGGCAGATTGAAAAAGATCAGCACCGGACCATCTATGGCGATTGGGCAGGCAGCTTGTAGCAGTAGCGAAGCCCCGCTTGTGTTGCGTGTACCGGTGGTGTATATCGTATGGGGACCCGGGATTCATGAGCGCCCAGCGGTTCAGGTTAGGTGTAACCTCCTTCTCCTCCTCCCGTCGTCACCATCAGGGTGCCATTAGGAGGAGCAGCGCTCGCTCACACGACTCTGTCTCAGATAAGCAGGATTCTCCTGGTCTGTATGGGACAGACAGCGACGTCGTCGTTTCTCTTTCTGCAGGAAACGGAAATGCCGTATGCGTCTCGGCAGCTGTAGATGTACAACAAACAAACGGAACGGAACCTAGCTCGATCGGCAGATGTAGCAAAGTTAGTTTTTTTTTTTTTTGAACTTGTAGGAAAGTTAGTTAGCACTAGCCACTAGCAACCAAGCACTTCTCTGCGCCTGTTTTCAAATGATGATGATGGGTCTCCCTCAGTCTAGGACGCTTGTGGTGGAGTGACCCCATTCAGAGTTCTAGTCTCGTGGGCCACGCAACCAGCAATAGTGAAAAATTCCCTCCGCTCGCATCCAAGCTGCAACCACACAAAAAAACCCTGAAAGACTACAAGGTTCTGCGAAGACGCACTGTTTCTGTTTGTAGAAGATTCATCACACAGGAAGGAAATTGTCGTGTGCTGCAGGCTGCAGAGGTGTTTGTTCGTCCTGGTTCCGCCGCCCGCCTTGCTGCGACTGCGATGCACCCTTTTTAATCCGATCCAACAAAGGGAATTGGTGCTGCGGCTGCCGACTAATGTATGCTCCGGCATCTATTTGGGCCCATTGGAAATGTCTCGGCCTGGATAGAGCAGCAAATGGAAGGTCCAGGCTTGCAACTAATAAGTTCATTAATAATGAAATTAGGGGTGGTTATACATACGACCCACTAAACAGTTGTAGCACAAATTCTAAAGCATAAATCGAACATACAAAAAAATCTAACAGATTTAATACCAATAAAATATGTTGATAGATAAAAAGAAAAAATCTAAGAATTGAAATAAGAGCGACCACAATGTGTTCCCAAACCAGTCCATAGGGACTAAATTATTCCTTATGGACTGCTATATACACTTTGTGAGAGAAGTCATAGAGGAGTCCATAATCCATAAGTTTATGGACAGGCCATAGCGATTAAAAAAAATATTTCTCTCCCCATCTCTCTGCTTGCCTCGCCCGCGAGCCTACCTCTTATAGACCACCTCTTATGGACCGGACATTGTGAGAGAAGAAATAGTTATGGCCAACTGACACAGGGCTATACATTGCGGTTGCTCCAAAACATCAACAAAATAAACCACAATTACAGTCACGAGGTGCTTGCATCTAGGATATGGAAGGGCTAACTCCACTCCAATTTCAGGAGTGACTTACAAGCGCAAACACATGATTTTTGTAAACCACTGCAGCTAAGAAATCGAGGTCGTTCCATCGCGGTTAATTCTTTACTTGTCACAAAGTTGAAGAATTACAGCCCGTACACAGTCCACGATGTCATGATGGTGGTGTGCTTTGTTTTGCGATGATGCAACTATGTTTATATGTGATATAGTTCATGTCGGAGGTTTCGTTTCAGGTTGAACACATATTTGTTTGTTTGCGTCCATCGCCTGCTAGTTGACATTGTGTTGGTTCAGTTGCTCATCTGTTACTTTTCCTTTTCACCGTGGGTGAATATGAGTTTGGATTTGTGCAGAGTGATGGATATGGATATGGTGACCCTGATGACAAGCTAAACAACATATCATAGAACCACTGATGCGGACTTTATCGATAGGCTATGCACAATCATGCCCATTTGTTGTTACCCTCCAATCTCTCAATAACTCGAATGTGTCTTCAAACTGTAAAATAGTGTTGCACTTCTTTTCACAGGCAAGATAGTTGCATAATCTCAATAGATAGGCTCTAAACTTTATAGAGTTCTGAAGCAACGTTCTTGCAGGCTGTAAAACTAATGCGTTTCTTATCACACTTTTCCAGCTTTGACACCATTCATTTCGTATGACAAAAGTAGTTGTACATTTTTTTTATCACGCATATATCTCCCTCCCTACAATCCTTTGGCATCTGGTATTTCTATCAAAATCAGCTAAAATGTATGAGTAACAAACCATTTGAGCACAACGTTCTTGCAGTTGCACTTGCCGGCCGGGTCTGGGCGTCAGGCAGAGCCGCATCTGCTGTCACCGCTTGGCCGCGTCGAGTACTCGCGCTGCCGTCCGCCGGCCACCGCGTGGCATGGGCGGCAGAAGATGTGAATATGTTGCTTTGACAGTTAATATAGGCTCTCCTTTTGTTTTAGAAAAAATTGTGATGAGTCTCCTTTCATTTCATCTTTTTTTTTTTTTTTTTTTATGTATGACACAAGATCTGGCAGACGCCACAACACGCACGCACACTCTCACCCCTATGAACACACGTCACGCAAACCCTACCCCTATGAGCACCTCCGGGCGACCGGAAAGCACCCTAAGCCCGATCTGCGGAGATTCTCGAAGTCACCATTGGCGCCTGGTCCGTCGTCGGCGGGAACGCCGCTACCACTTAATGCATAACGCCGAAATCCCGGGAAAATCCCAAGAAAGGTCACGAGCACCGCGGATTTGAACCCCGGTGGGTAGCGTCACCTGGGCCGTCCTACCATTTGACTACAAAAGCCAATTCGCTCCTTTCATTTCATCTAGGTACATGGTTCTCGCTCGTGGGCCACGTACGGCCGTAAGCGTAGCAACGATAAACACAGGCCTTTTTAACCAGGCCCATATCAGCCCAATAGTTAGCGACCCGTGGTCAGCTCGTTCAACCAAGCGGCAGCGCAGACGCCGATAGCCGCCGGGTCGGCGTTCCCCTTCCCGGCCGGGCGCCACCGCGACATCGAAGGTCCTCACCGGCGCTCCCCTCCCTCCCTGATCCGTCGGCGTGCCACGGCAGCAGACCTCGATGGCTTGGATGCCGCCGCCGCCGCCCCTGATGAGGGCCTCCGTCGCCCCCCATACCACGCGCCCCTACCCACACCACACCCACTCCGGCGCCCGGCATCCCTCTGCTCCTCCGCGCTAGCCTCCTGCCTCATCGCGACGGCGTTCCTGCTGCTGTCGACGGGTGGCGCGGGCGCGGCGCTGTTCCTACTCTTCCGTCCTCACCCACCCGACATCTCCGTGGCAGCCGTGCGCCTGCCTTCCTTCTCGGCCTCCAAGGGCAACGTCGCCTTCACGTTCGAGAAGGCAACGGCGCTCACCTGTCCGCCATGGCGACGCCCCAGCTTCGTGGTCTCAGCCCCTGCGCTCCTGGTCAGGCCCATCCGTGGACTGGACTGTGATTGAAGTGTACTGTAATGTGCTTGCATATTGCTATCAGTTCTGTAAAGGGAATCTCTGTAAATTGTTCAAGTGCTAGAAAACAAATTGTGACGATAAAAGCTGTAAATGTCGCCACTGTTTTGTAAATTGATTTGGAATGCTATTGTGAATGGAATGCACAAAAGATGTTTGGAATGTTATATTCTACTGGAGTTAGAATTTTCATACACACATGTTCCCATCTATCATTATTTGGGTTACAGAGCTTGACAACTGAAGAAAACCAAAGTTCAGGCCAAAAAATCAAAGAGACAGAGAACTTGTATAAACCAACTAAATCTGTTGTACCAGCAAAGAAGAAAAAGCAAAGGTTTGTTGCAAATTTTAATCTGAACATTCTATATGTTGTCATTGCAATTTAAATGTTGATATTTCTATATGTTGCTGCTCATCCTCTACTAATTTGTTGTGATTACAGTGGCAGCGAAAAAAAAAAGAAAAAAGGTGGTGTAGAGCCTCAAGTAGAAGTGGATCATCATGGCGAAAACAAAAGGTAGAAGTTGACCTTGAAGAGCACACTGCAAATGACAGTTTTAGTCAGCTTATCACAGTTCCAGCTTTGGCAAATTTGGACCTTCAAGATTTGTTTTAGCTTCTGTTAGTCGGTTAGATTGTATTTTTTTGGCAGGCTAAGTATTTTGGGGCCTAACTATAGTATTTCGTATAGTATTTCAGAATGCGAATAATTGGACCTTTTTAAATGTCAGAATGTAGGAGCACTGGAGCAGCAACTTGTAAGTAGTTGATGGAAGCTTTGTAAGCACTCGATTGAGTTATGCCACTTAGGAGTAATTGATAAACTGATGCACTTGATTAGCTGCTGGATAAGCTGATGCTCTTGATTAGCTGAGTATCTGTCTGAACTGCTCTCTTTTGTCAACTGTTGTCTTTTTTTGTTGTTTACCTCTGTCTGAAACTCTGAATTGCTGAAAGGCTCGATCTGATTTGAACCGTTAGATCTGATTTCAATGGCTGGATGCTAAAGGTAGGTTACGTTATGACTTGCCTCAGGTAAGTTACTGAATCTGTGTCCTGTTCTAACTAAACAAATTAGTGTGTTCACTTAAAAAAGGAAAATCGATCTGTATTTGTCTAATTTATGTTTGTTGTGATCTAATATGTAATCTTTGATGAAGCAGGGTTGGAACCAATGGCGTTATCAGAGACCATAGATGGTTGCGAACCTGACCAGGAAAGCTGCATGGTGCATTATCCAAGTCGCTTGATGCAGATTTTCTCGCTGAAGTTGGGTCAAATTCCTATCAACAGCAACTCAGTTGAATTATACGGACATATGGCAGTGAGGGATTATCGAGATTCATTGCTTAATTATATTGTGAATCGCAGCAGGGAGGACCCCATCATCGTGCAACAGGTATTTACCTTTACAGAGTTGCAACTACTATAGGAACTCCACACCCCCCCCCCCACCCCCGTTTTTTTTTTTTTTTTTTTTTTTTTTTTGGCAATATCTGCTCAAACACTGAAATGTGTCATATGCAAGAGAAAAATTGAAATAGAAATATTACCGAT
Organism: Hyparrhenia diplandra; assembly: GCA_015847255.1. Classification (NCBI taxonomy): domain Eukaryota; kingdom Viridiplantae; phylum Streptophyta; class Magnoliopsida; order Poales; family Poaceae; genus Hyparrhenia; species Hyparrhenia diplandra. The sequence continues at coordinate 68,116 of JADLZK010008979.1, read as the reverse complement.
GATCTTCAAATCATTAAAGTTGCATTGGGCATTTGGGATAGAAGAGGTGGAAGAGTGTGGCCACTTAAATCCTTTTAATATCATCTGAGTTGATATATAGTAAAGTATTGTACTGATTGTGCTATCACGTGAAAACCAACATTACATTACTTCCAAAATCGGACAACAATCTAGCATTTGTTGCTTGGAGGATAGATAGGGAGACAAAGGTTAGTACCAGCTTTAAACCATCTCACTAGATCATGGCACTGGACCGAATAACAGAAAATGAGGTTGATAGAAACTACGCCTATCAAAAAGAAGGATCTAGATCCATGACAAAAAGCAGAAGCAACAGAAGCATCTATCATGTAGAAATGAAATGCATTCTTCTTTGTAAAAAAAATGAAATATGTTCTTCCTTGAAGCTCCTCGACTTTACACCTGAGATTCGTTTTGGGCCTAATGAAATTTGTTGCTGTCATTCAGGACATCTCCAACATGCAAAAGCAGTTGACCCATGTGTGTGTGTGTATAGCTGATCCCACTTCCTTCCGCACCATGTACATGGTCTTCCTTGCTTATTCCCTCAAGCAAATATGCTCAAAGATGAATGAAAGAAGCATGGAAAATGATGTCACCTGGAGAAATAACCATCAGCTAGCTTTGTTTCTAGCTTTTCCACATGGACCAACAGATAGCAGAACCACAAATCACATGAGTGAAGTAGAATTGGGTAAGAAACTCTTAATCCATATATTAAACTGATCAGTAGAGGTTGGAGTACAGTCTTTTAATCGCATTAATTTGCACCGATAGCTGTAGCTACAAAACCCACACCTTACCCACTGGACAACGACAGAACAAGTGATTAACACTTTCTTCCTGAGTACCAAAAATACAGTAACTATCTCCATTCCACCTTATTTGCATCAGAACGTCTCTAGTTAACAAAGGATTCTGTGCTCCAGTAATGACATGGAAATTTTAATTTTCAGGGTAATTTCAGCACTGCACTGCAGATATATGTAAAACAGAAGGCCACCTGTTAACCATTTATACATGAAATTGATCAAGTCAGCAGAGTTAGATAGTTGAATGCTAAGAGTTGTTTCCACAATTTTATTCAGTGCAAACCGTCTTCTGAAAGGAGGAGCAGTTTTTGTCAATATACTATTAACACTAAGCATTGATCACAGTTATTTGACTGTAATGAAAAGTATCATAGAGGAGAGGATGATTCTTCTTAGCCAACAATCCTCCAAAGGCCTTGCAGTTTCCCCACCACCTAACATAAAAACCTTTCTTTCAGAATATTTTTTTTTTGGACCCTTATTATTATTATCACAAGAAATACCCATTTAACTTCTTATTTGTCATACTTGTATATATTTGAGTTATTGGTGACAGTGGTTCCACTGTGAGGATCTTCTGTAGATGTTCGTATGTATAATACATATGCGTAATGCGTTGCAGGTTTTGTAGTTGATAAAACGATGGCTAATAGGATTATGCTTACATTATTTATGCAACTTTATGCTTAACTATTGTTAGATGATCTTGTGAATATTCAGTTTCATGTACAGCCAACTTGTGTTTGCAGAAAAAGCTCTGTTTTTCTAAAAAAAACAAAAGTGTAGAAGTCATGCTTCCATTTGTGACATACTGACATCCATTGGCAATCAACTAGAAAGTACATCAAACAGCACCAAGTTTTGTTTTAAAAAAAAAACAAAAACAAAATGTACTGTGAGGATCTACAAATAACAATTTTGCAGGGTTCTCTCATTGAGATGACTGGCCCTAAGCGAGGTATCTCAATGTGTTCCTCTGTTGGAGTTCGACATTTCGATCAAGAAAGGAGAGCAACAAGAAGATGATCTACAGCTAATTGATGGAGTATCAGACTTCAGTGTGCTAATTACTCGTTGCCCATTCTCGAATCACATTATTGGTGATTGTGCTGCAGTTGACATCACTTTAGTACTTGTTCACAGAGCAGTGGAGGCCACAATAGAAGTTGTCATATCAAAAGTGCATAGTGCTTTCAGTTTACCTCTCAGTTCATTTGTTTTTATTCGTGGGTTACATAAGGAAATCCAGCTCTTTCATGGCACTATTGATGAGTCAAGTGGCTTAAAAAGATTTGTGATTGCTGTAAAGATGAATACTTGGATGCATTTGAAGTTCAACATAAAGTGTTCCAATGATCTTGAGACCATAGATATGCCAGTCAACAAATAATGGTTCATCTTACCTCTATCTCAGCAAAGGTGCACTCAGTCCAGGTCATTCTGGGTTGTAATACCTGAAAATCTGGGATTTGGTTGAGCAAGCGGTGCACTGACAGTTTAGTGGAGGTAGCTAGCACGGCAAGGCGCGAGGTCAAGGCAACGAAGAGCGACACGGATAGAGCAAGCAAGCATAGGCTACGAAGCAAGGGGCAACAAACGAAAAGCTCCCCTGCACAAACTTCTTTGAGGGGAGCACTATATTGCAGAACAACTTTTCCCTCTACTCTAAAAATTTGGTCCATTTCCTCCGCACAGTGTTGAGAGGAGCTCAAGCCATTTCAACCAATACCAAACTATGCCCACACCATAACTTTTTGTATTTGGTTTCGTTCAAGCTTGATTTTCACAAGCAAGCGCGAGAACCTTTACCAAACAAGGCCAGATATAATTGAACACTGAACAATTCACCACTAGAATTTATCACTTGAGAAACTTAAGCATAGGCTCAAGAGAATTTCACATGAATCCTACCAACCAGGAACAAGAACATGTTCAGCAGACAGAAGATAACTTAAATTCCCAGCATACAAGCACAGATAAACATGACAAGTTTACTACAACTGCGACAACAGACACTTAAATTACCACAGCACAACTACACAACTAGATAGATAGACTGTAGTCAGCAGAAGCAGCAGCAGCACCGGGGGAGGACCCCCTCCTTCACTCCTTGGCAGTCTTGTTGATGAGCGACTTATGGATATGGGGGATGACGCCGCCCCCGGCAATGGTACCCTTGATAAGGGTGTCGAGCTCCTCATCACCGCGGATGGCCAGCTGCAGGTGACGCGGGGTGATGCGCTTCACCTTGAGGTCCTTGCTGGCGTTGCCCGCCAGCTCGAGGACCCCTCGGCGGTCAGGTACTCGAGGATAGCCGCCGAGTAGACGGCGGCGGTGGCGCCGACGCGGCCGTGCGCCGAGGCACGTGACTTCAGCTGGCGGTGGATGCGGCCCACCGGGAACTGCAAACAGGAAAGCAAGCGCGTGACGAGGAAATTCGCAGATCGAGCTGACAAGGAACAAATTCATGGGATGCGTACAGATCGAGCAGAAAGAAACCCCAGATCTGAAATTCTCTAGACAGGGAAGCGACGAATCGACGAGAAAGAGAGGAAGCGAGAGGGGAGGGCGGGTACCTGGAGGCCGGCGCGGGAGGAGCGGGAGACGGGGGCCTTCTTCCCCTTGTCCTTGTCGGTGCCCTTGGCCGCCGTCGTCTTGGCGGCGAGCAGACCCTTGCCTCCCTTTCCCGCCATCGCCGCCGGAAACCCTAGGCTGGAGGAGGTGGGTGCGTGCGGTGCGCGGCGAGGTCTCGAGGAGAGAGCGGAGGCGCGGGGGTCTGGAGAATTTCCCCTGTTGAGTGCGGGAGCAGGTCCTTTAACGCGCCCGCCTCGCTGGGGAAATTTTGGGTTGCGTTTGAATCCGGTGGGCGGCGAGTCCCGAGGGCGCGCGCGCTCTGCGTTTTCGCGGCTTCCCGCCCGGGCGTGAAAATTTCGGACGGCGGCGGCGGCGCGGATGGGACCACGGTGAGTGAGGTACTGAGGTGGGCTAGGCCTTAGCGCTTTGCTAGTTTCCTTTCCGGGCTGTGTGAGGCTGGCGATATCTGGCCCATTGGTTGGCTTGCCAGACAGCCCGAGGGAGGGACGGATCCCGGGCGGGCTCGGCTGTGCTGTGGGCCTGTGGCTTTCGGGCCGCCCAGACGTAGGAGCAGGGAGGAACGCCACATGGAAACGTGTGGAATCCAAGCCAGCATTCGGCAATTTTCACTCCGTCGAACCCGGAATCGATGCCCATTTCAAATTTTACTAAATAAATTTATAAAAACTAATAATGTTGCTACACGAATAGTTATTATAAGTTTTTATCTGCTTGTATTGATTTGTTCTAGATTTTGGCGGTGTAGTGTATTGTACTACCACCTCCTCCCGCTCTAGCTGAGCTCTCCAGTTCTTCTCCATCAGTGAGTTGCAATGGGAGCATCTCTCAACATCCTCTGGTAGAATCTGTGTAATCCAAGCCTTCTGGGATATCATCCACCCGCAACTGCTTTCTATTTGTAAAGATTATTATCTAGAGACATAATGTCTCTAGGCATCATCGACTTATAATTTGGAATTAAGGAAATATATTTTGAGTCCGTACATGCTCTAGTGTCTCCGGCGAGATGTATCTGTATGCCCAGTGGCTAGCGTGAGATCTGTGCTAGCTAGGTGTTTAAAACAATGGAATGACTATGATCTGAAGCTTAATTTTCATTACTAAACAGGTGGTCTTTCAGCTTTTTAAAAGTTCTGTTTTTATGCTCGCATTTGTCCCTAAATTAATAAAAGGATTATCTCAGTACTCAAACATTAGTTTTTAGCTAAATTAACACACAATCTACCAAATTGGAATTTTTATTCTGGTAACTTTATTTTGGCCTCATATATCTTTACACTTCATCCTGCATGTCCTGCCACTTTCATGTCTCTTATCAGCTTCTAGATAGCACCAATTCTCATCCTATGTGACACACACAACATTTAGACTCGGTCATGCGAACATTTAACTTTACCCGTGCTAGTACAGCTACTGTATTTCTGGCTGAGAATACGATCGATACGAGCAGTGGCGATCGACGCGAAAAATGCATGGTGGTGGCTGGCGGCACACGCGCAGAAACGCAGACACGTCCGCGGAGCAGGGGAGATGTGTGGGCTGGTGGCCTGCCGCTGCAAAGATGCCAAATTGACGATTGAAACAACGTATTAGTGATTGAACTGACCTATAATTAATTATTAAGTGGACTGTTCATTTCTTCGTTCACCTGTTCAAGTTTTTGAGTTAGAACTATCAGCGCACATATAATTATCGATCAAGACATAAGGTCTCGGATTTAATAACTGACAAAATGTAATTAACAAAATGTCTTGTAGTCACTTCTATGCCGCTTCTGATGCCTGAAAGAGACTCGACATGCATGAGGGGAGCGTTGAAGTATAATTGATTTTTTTTTCTCACATTAGTTTATAATATAAGTAGAACTTTAAGTTGAATTGGTCAATACATACATGTACAAGCTCAACAGGAACTAGTTAGCTCATAAATTATTTACTTTGTGCATGTGCAACAAAAAAGAGAATTGTCTCGACCGACGATGCGATGCAGCATGGCGTGTAGTAAACATGTTCATGAATCATGCATGCCCCCCTCCTGCTGCACGATGATCGAGTAGTACTATGAGTACTGGCAGTGTACTAGCAAGCGTGCATGCATGCGTCTGTCTGATCTACATCGATCGATATGTGACGCATCGTGCATGCTAGACACGGTCTCGTTCCGTGCGTCGTCGTGACTGCGTTTATAATATGGTCGGGCTGCATGCAGCGCGTGTTTCATGTAGTAGTATCAATCATCGGAGTACCGCCATAAGTAGACCATGCAACATGCATATCAGCCAGCGCCGCAGTGCATGCGCAAGGAGCGCAGGGGCAGCAGGCGGGTTTACACGACCACTCATGCGCGCGCGCGCACACACATGACACAACACAAGCCAAACCAGCACTCGTACTCATGGTCTATACGTTGCCGCTGCAAACTGCAGTTGCAATACACGGGGCGCCGTCGCACGCATCGACCCGTACGCACGAGCAGCACAAGCAGTGACAGTGAGTGCACACATGCATATGCATGTGACTGTGAGCGGTGACCTGCAGAGGCCGCCTGCTCTGATCTGCCCGGACAGGGACAGTGATGATGAGGCGATGATGCGGCGCGTGCGTACGGAGTAGTGTATGAGGAGCGCCGAGTGCGGGCCGGCCGGCGTCCTCGGGGGCCAGCGCAGCGTTGCCATGCATGCGTGTACGTGGGCGCAGCACACACGCAACACCACGCGCCAGGCCCGGTGGCCTGGTCATGGTGCCAAGCCCTGGTGGCTAGCTATGGATCTCCTATGCATATAGTATGTATGCAGCACGTACGCGCGCATGCACCGTCCCCCGTGTACCTGCGTCCAGCCCCGCACATGGATGATCTAGGTCCTGGGACGACGACGACGACCAGGGACGACGCAGGCAGCAGGGGCTGTAGACACGGACACGGCCGCGCGCGAGCCGGCCGGCCTAGCTAATGTTACTTGTGGCAGGCAGTTGGCACGCACACGCGGCACGGCACGGCAGACGATAGCGAGCGATCGAGAGGCCGGCCGAGAGAGCCGGACGGACGGTGGCGTGCGGTGCGAGGAGGTAGGGAGAGAGGGTCTCTGCCCTCTGATCGATCTCTGCTAGCTCAGAACATCGATCTTCGACGGGCCGGGACCGATAGCTAATACACAGCTTCGTGGCTTGGACATATGTAGCCATCCACAGTTTGGCCAAATTTGGGGCCATCTGCATATGCACCATGCATGCCATATTGGCATGCATTATGACGCATGACGATGCATGCATGCGAATGGCCAGGGGGTGACGACGATCCATCAGCTGTATCGATCGGTGCTTTCTTGGCGCCATGCACGTAAAGATTCTGCCCGGGGACAATCTACGGATCCATTCTTCGACTTGCGAAATAAAAAGGGGGCCCTGTGCCGTGCGCAGCTGATGAGTCCTCCTCGCTCGCGCTGGTAGGACCGAGACGCAGACGCCTGTTGGCGACTGGGCTGCCGATAGGACCCTTGTCGACTTTTTTTAAACCAAGTGGTGTACTTTATTTATCAAAGGCAGTAACATCATTTACAAGGAACGGAATAATAAAGCCAGGGGATCATCGTCCCAGGTACATGAGTTTTTCAAAAGCATACTAGACTTAGCAAGTTCATCCGCCACTTGGTTTGCTTCCCTAAAGCAATGATCAATGGAAATCTTTTTCGAAACCAGACCATATCCTCCAACTGTCATCGTAGATTGCCGCTGCTGAATTTGCCGTAAATCCCGAGTTCCCCATGATTTGCACTATCTCCGCACAATCTGATTGGACCATGAGCCTGTTGCATCCAACCGATTGAGCTAAAATTAGACCTTCCTTCAAGGCGTAAGCTTCAGCCATGGGTGCATCTACCACACTCGGAATGAATTTGTTTGAAGCTACAATCATGACTCCCGCACTGTCCCTTAATATCACACCAACACTTGCAGAACTTGATTCAGGATCAAAAGAAGCATCGACATTCAGTTTCACCAAACCCTCAGATGGCTTCTCCCACCCCTTCCTGATGTTTTGTTTCTTCACTGCTGCCAACTTATAATTCTTGGTAAGAGTAGCAAACGACAAACCTGATCTTGCTAGCTTTTGGATATTCTCGCCATGGACCAGTTGTCTTCTTTCCCACCACAAGTACCAAGCACCTGTTAAGAACAGTTCAGGCAACCCCACTCCCAATTCTCTAATCTGTTCACCTTTGATAATAATATATTCACAAGTTTGGGACCCCGTCCTATCAGTCCTCCATTGCTGCATGATCTTGTCCTCCATACCGATTGATCGCCAAACCATCTTCGTTCTATCACAGGTCAAGGCGAGGTGATTAATATCTTCACGCTCCCCATGACAAACCGGACAAGTAGAATCATCACCAATATGTTTCGACACCAAGATATCACGGCAAGGAACAAAGCCCTGGATCATCCTCCAACCAAATATCTTAATCTTCGCCGGCACGTCCAGCTTCCAGAGGCGCTTCCAAACCCCCCTATCTCTCTGAGGTGCAGCAAAACGTTGGCTGAATCGTCGCTGCCATTCAGTATGATAGGCTGTCCTCACCGAAAACATCCCACTTCGATTATAGTGCCACGCTAATACATCATCTCTCCCATAGGTGATTGGAATTTGTAATATACGCCCCACATCAGCCGGCCCAAAGATTGATCTTACTAGATCTTCATCCCAGGTCGAATCAATGGGGTTTATGAGCTCCTCCACCCTTGTAATTAGGTTATTCCCTCTAGGCGTAACAATTCTCAGGTTTTCACTTTTTGGGATCCAATTATCTTCCCAAATGTTGATCTGCGAACCATCTCCAACCCGCCAGATATATCCTTGCTTGAAACATTGCAGGCCTGCCATAATACTCTGCCAAGTGTAAGAGCTACCGCTCTTAAGCGTTGCCTTCAACAAATTTCCATCAGGGTAATACCGAGCCCTAAGAACTCGAGCACATAATGAGTCAGGTTCGACCAGCAGTCTCCAAACTTGTTTTGCTAGCATAGCCAAGTTGAACGACTGGAGATCCCTGAACCCCATCCCTCCTTGCCCTTTTGGCAAGCACATCTTCCACCACTGCTGCCAATGGATTCTCCTATGATCATTGTCATCGCCCCACCAGTAACGCGAAATGGCAGTTGTAATTCCTTTGCAATTTTTTTTTGGAATTTGGAACACCATCATAGCATATACAGGTATTGCTTGAGCAACTGATTTAATCAGAGTCTCCTTTCCTCCCACACTTAGTGTCTTTTCTTTCCACCCATTTATTATTTTCATTACTCGATCAATTAAGTGACGGAAGCAATCACTACGATCAGTGCCAACCAAAGCCGGGAGGCCCAGATATTTGTCACTTAGAGATTCAGTCATAATATTCAAGACCGTGCACACTTCCATCTTGACATCGGGATCAGTATTTTTGGAGAAATAAACACTTGACTTTGCATCGCTTACCATTTGTCCCGAATTTTGACAGTATCTATTCAAGATTTCCTTTAAGCATTCTGCATTTTCCTTATCCCCATGCATAAGAATCAGGGAGTCATCCGCAAAGAGGAGGTGCGAGACCATCGGAGCCCCCCGCAGATTTTGATCCCTTCCAAATGACCTCTCTCCTCAGCCCCTTTCAACATACACGATAATCCTTCTCAAGCAACGAGGAGGAAGACATAAGGGGACAGCGGATCCCCCGCCGTAATCCTCTTGTTGGAACAATCATTCATGTCTCGCACTCGTTGACCTGTACTCTATATCGGACTGTGGAAACACATTCCATAATTAGGTTTATCCATCTTTGGTCAAACCCCAATTTCACCATGATTTTCTCCAAATATATCCACTCCACCCTGTCATATGCCTTATGCATATCCAGTTTTACTGCACATAACCCTCGCTTCCCTTTCTTTTTCTTCATCGCATGTATACACCCATAAGCCAAGAGGATATTATCCGTGATCAGTCTCCCTGGCACAAAAGCACTTTGATGATAGCTAATAATATCAGGTAAAATGATTTTTAACCCGTTAGATAACACCTTCGAGATCACTTTGTATACCACATTGCAGAGAGAGATCGGTCTGAATTGAGCAACTCTTTCAGGGTTATCAACTTTCGGTATCATTACGATCCTTGTATCATTCCAACCATCTGGGGTGTGAGCATTATTAATTGCATCTAAAACCTCCTGCACCAGGTCATCTCCAAGCATATTCCAAAAACCGTTTATAGAAAATAGCGTGTAACCCTCGGGTCCCGGAGCTTTTAGGTCCCCAATGGAAAACAAGGCCTTTCTGACTTCTTCTCTTGTAAACGGTGCCATTAAGTGCTGGTTCATATCAGGAGTAACTCTCCGATGCACATCCCGAAGAACATCTTGATCAATTTCAGAAACTTCAGATGTGAAAAGATTACCAAAATAGCTCTCTACTATACTAGTCATATATACCTTCACTATCCTCCTGTCGTACTCCTTGTTCATCAACCAATCCCCGAATACGGTTTCTCTTCCTTCTTTCTGATGCAGCATGATGGAAAAAGCTGGTGTTACGATCACCATGCTTCAACCAGTTAGCTCTTGCTCTTTGCACCCAGATCATCTCTTCTTGCTAAAGTAGAAGTTCAATCCTAAGAAGAATTTCTTTCTGAGCTTCAATGGATTCATCAGTCATTTGCCCCCTCCGTAATCTTTCTAGCTCATTTTTTAGGCTTTTTCTCTGTTGAACCGGCTTTTTCAACTCCTGCTGATCCCACACGTGCAAATCATTATGGACAGCCTTTAGATTGTCCATAATTCCCCGAGCTTGGCCCTGTGCTTTCGCTCTTGACCAAGCCGTCTGTACAATATCCTCCACCGTCTCCTCTTTCAACCATCGGGCTTGAACTGCGTGCTACCCCCGACCAGCGCCACTTGGGCAGGCGGCCTTCGATGTCGGCGGTGGCCGATGGTCCGATTTTATCATCTCACCATTTATTAACTTAGCATTAGGGAACAAAGCATTCCATCGAGGATTGACTACACCCCGATCTAGCCTCTCCCTAATCTTACCTCATCTCCAAGTGAAAACATCACCAGCATAACCCATATCCCCCAAATCACAATCCGTCAGAGCATCCTGGAAAGCTTGAATGTACGCCTGTGGCCTTGCACACCCACCCTCTTTCTCATGGTGGAAAAGAATCTCATTAAAATCCCCCGCCACAAGCCACGGCAAGTCGGCACTCGCATGGAGGGAGCATAAAGCTGCCCACGTTTCATGCTTGAGTTCCCACTTCGGATTCCCATAGACGCCTGTAAACCTCCACTCTACTGCTCCCTGTATCGCCACATCAATATAATATTGCGACACCCCCAAGCAGCGAAGCTTAGCATCCTTCCTCCACAACAGCAACAAACCACCACTTCTCCCATTACTCTCATGGATGAAAAAGTGGTCACACTCCAACCTCCGCTTCAATTTCTCTGCCTTTAGCATTTGCCAAATGTGTTTGAGCGATGAAAAAAACACATCCGGTTTGTCACACTTTTGGATGTCGATGGCGCATGAACTGCCTCGGGAGCTCGAGAGCCCCTGGCGGAGTTCCACACTAGGATTTTCATTGCGCCCGATCACCCTCAATTTCGGAGGGCGCCGATCTGTTCATTTCAGAATTTTTATTTGAGTTAGACTCCTCTGTCCTCCTCAACCTCTTCTTCTCCTCAGTATCTTAACCGGGTCGGTCGCCCGGGTCGGGTTTGCCGGGTTATTTTCCAGTAGATGTACCTGTTTAGCGGCCACTTCCTTCTTCCCAATCGCTTTTTCAGAGCCATCTCGCAGATCCTCCTCCATATCCGCTTGCTCGGTATATTCCATCTCATCGCCATCCTCACCAACCTCCGTTCCTCTCCCTCTACCACGGCCCCCACCTCCTCTTCTTCCTCTTCCTCTCCAGCTATCATTTCTTTCTCTCACCATCGGGGTAAACGGGACGCGAAGCCATTCACCCCATTGGCACTTTTCTTTCTCATGCACTCCATCCCCGCATTCCAAGACTTCATGGCCAACTAACCCACAGTGAAAACAGAACTGCGGCATCTTCTCATATTGCGCTAAATAAGTTCTTCTCTCCTTCGGTGTGATTGGGACCATACGCACAATTGGAATATCCAACTGTAGCCGGACCCGAGCCCTTAGGTAGGTCGTCGGATTAAGCCTCCCTTCATTCACCACAACTGAATGGGCTTTCCCACTTTGCTTGCCACCCTCTCTGCCAACTCTCTTCTCTTCATCAACCCCTCTGGAACCCCCTGTATCCGAACCCACACCGGGATTTTGTCCAGCTTCTAGTTATCCACATTGGAGAAGCCATCATACTCTTCCACAACTACTGCCGATCCCCTAAACGGCCTGGGGTCCTCCCTCCATCATCTTGTTCCAATCTCCCAAGCACTTTGCATCCGCACCGGGAATCTTTTACCCGACATGATTTTGAACGTTACATCTTTTGCTGCCGCCCATACAATCCGCATGGAGCTAAAGAAGGCAGCATGGCTAAAGGGTTTAGTTGTATGAACCCTAACCAGAGCTAGCCATCTCACCTCCTTCTCAATCTCCTCTAGTTCCCCCGACAGATCTAAATCATCTTCCTCCTCCCCTTGCAAGTCCAGATCTTGCAGTCTATCTTCTATGTTTTTCTCCATCCCCGCCGTCTCATCACCCCCTGCTTGGCCGACGAACTCGCCGCCATGAAGGCTCAACACCGAACCCGCAATGAGTCCATAGATGAATCGATGACTGGAGGAGAGCACGTCTTCCCGATCACGACGATGGATTTTGGTGGACTTTGGCGTCGCCGCCAAAGAAATAGAGAAACCCTAGTTTAGGGTAGAAGCGGGTAAAGCCCTACTTTGTTCTAATAATAATCGGGGACCCTTGTCGACTTTATCGTCCGTCCAACGGCCCAAAGCATGCTAGATTTACAATTCTTACAATCCAAATGCTACTTGCAATACAAAATAATTAGAACGCAATGGGCATTCCGACGACCTCAAAGAGATCGAGGGGATCGCTCTGTCTAGTGTGTACGTGTGGTGTGTGCGTATGTCTCGTGCCGTGTTGAGGCCGGAAATCAACTCTATTTCGATTGCCAAAGAGAGCATAAAGCCCATCGGATAGAAAGGAACTGTAGATTGTACGAACATATGAGAAAAGCAATGCCAGGTTCGACCACCTCCCACTCGTACTAACATGACATGCTATCATCTATAGTGGAGATTAATACTTAGTACCTTTGAACAACTATCGGGGTTCAAAATAAACTTTCATAAAAGTGAGATCTTTTGTTTTGGGAAGGCAAAAGATCATGAAGCATACTACTCACGCTTGTTTGGATGTAAAGTGGGGAAGTATCCATTCCGCTATCTAGGCCTACCAATGCATACTAGAAAACTAAACAACAAAGATTAGCAAATGATTAAGAAACGAGAATTGAAAAGTAGCTCGATGGGTGGAAAAGTAAAATGTTTGTCGTTTGGGGGTCGGTTAGTCCTAATAAACTCAGTCATTTCAAGTTTACCGATGTTTATGATGTCTTTTATAGAGATCCAAGAGGAGTGTTAAAAAATCGATTGTTTTAGATCAAGATTTTATTGGCAAAACGACCAACACAAGAGAAAGTATAGACTAACCAAATGGGAAGTCTTATGCCAACCGAAAAATCAAGGACGTTTAGGCATACAAAATTTAGACATTCGAACAAATGCTTATTGAGCAAATGGCTATTTAAATTATTAAATGAGGATGACATGTGCGGGATATATTGAGGAGTAAATACATAAAAGATAAGTCACTAGGGGAACTGCTTTAAAAAACCAACAGATTCTCGGTTTTGGAAAAGTTTGATGAATGTAAAAAGATACCTTCATGGGTTTTAGTTCCTTCAAAGTGGAAGATGGGTCGCAAATTCAATTTTAGTTCGACACTTGGTTGGAAAGCAAACCTCTAAAAGATAGATTTCCATCGTTGTTCAATATCGTAAGAAGAAAACAAGACTCGTGGCACAAATCCTTGGCTCATCCCCTCTAAATATTTCATTCGGATGTAATTTAGTGGGCACAAATCTAGGAGATTGGCATAGAATTGTTGCTTCTTTACAGGATGTGAACTTACATGAAGGAAGGGATGTTTTGTGTGGGCATTACAATCCTCGTGAATTTTCTTATCAAATCCATGTATGTTGTGTTAATTATTAATGAAGTGCAAGTGTCACAAGATATTTGACAAATTAAAGGTTCCTACAAAAATATAAATATTTTTGTGGTACCTTAAGAAGGGGGTGACTTTAACTAACAACATCCTAGTTAGGCCTAAGTGGAACGGGGACACAAAGTGTTGCTTCTGTTGTCGCCCGAAACTTTCCAACACCTTTTTTTGGACTTAAACTTATGCCAAGTTTTTGTGGCGAAGCGGTACATTTACTGTTCGGATTATCACCGCCAAACAAAGTATAGATGACATTTTTAATGGGTGGTCAAAGAAGGGCAATGAAAAACAAAACACATTGTTATTGGCAGCAGCATAGACACTTTGTTGGGAGTTGGATAACAAGAAACGAGATGGTTTTTGACAAATGTAGTGTAGACTAAAATCTTATTTGCGAGGTATTATTCAGGGGAAACTCACCGGCTTCAACGGTGGGCAAAAGCTGCAGCGGCGTGATGATCTATGAGATCGAGTTGGTCTCAACCGGGCAACATCTAGCTCTAATGGATGGTTGTCAACAAGATTTATTGGCCTTTCTTAGCTAAAACTCTACATTCGCTTGTTATCCATGTGTTCTGCTGTAAAATTAACACTTCTACAGCTTATGTGCTAGCCTACGGGATACTCTTTGTAATAATTGTCGATCCTATCGATTGATAGATGATGCAAGATATATACTATACTTTATTAAAAAAAAATCTAGAGTGGAGATGACCACACACGTGTATGCGTACTAAAAAAATATAATCCATAACAAATCTAATGATAGTGAACATTAGATATTGAACTTAGCAGTATGGTAGAATTTTCAACAAGTTTTTCATATATGAGCTCTGCATTGAACCTCTCAGGCTTTTTTTTGAAAGAGCTGAGGATGAGGCATGCAAAAGGCATTGTTCATGCATGTATTCCAAGAAAGATCGATGTGGACACATGCTCACATTCCGTCCTGAGGTCATAGTGCGTCACCCTAGCTCCGATCCCATCTGCCGCCTGCGACCTGCACAGGCTGCTCTGCGCTGCACCGCACCCTCGGATTGCTCTAGCGAGCTCCTACGTTCACGTGAACAACTGAGCAGCTCTCTTCTTTCTCTGTCTCCATCGTAATTTCTCCGGTGCAATGACCGTTACAGTGATTCGTCCAGTCGTACTGCCCATGGTCCAACTGGATCCCAGTCCCAACTAGGAGTACGAGTTTACTAATCTCTTATATATGTTTAATTAACGTTAAACACTCAAGAGCACGTACTACGTAGTACAAACAAGAAAAACGATGGGACCTCCTATGGTCTTTGCAGCTACAGAATGTAGGCAGAGAATAGTGACAAGAGAAGTTCGTCATGTAGCGTGTCTGCCACTGCATGCTGCTAGAGCTTCACTGGGTCCCGTAACAGTCGTCGCTCCGCAATCGTTAAACCGACCTCTTTTTGTCTCTGCTACCCTGATACAGTGCAGATATACTGCACACACTAATTCAGAGATCAGTCGTCCCCTCGTCTGCATCTCAACTATATAGTGTCAAACTGCAGCAGCATGCATGCCCATTGCCCAGCCCATTGTAGGAGTATACTATGCAAAACCACCTACTCCCTCCGCCCCAAAATAAATGACGTTTTGGGTTTTTCAGTCTTGCGAAGTTTGACTCGATTTATAAAAAATACGTAGATGATTTAAATCTCCAAATAAATTTGTTAAAAAACTAGATCAAAAGATCTTTCCAATGATACTAATTATGTAATATAAATATTAATCCTATTTTAATATATAATTGCCGGTAGATGTTTTAGCTTGGAAGCGAAAAACGTCATTTATTTTGGGACGGGAGGGAGTACGAACGCCGTTCTCTCACTGGAAGGCGATGCGACGATGATTGGCCATTTCAGTTCCCAGCCCTAGATAACTGAAGCAGCTGGCACATGTTACATGTACAGTACGATAGAGTACTACTACACATCGTGACGATTGACAACCACGCCCTCCTTGGTCCTTGCATATGCATGGGAGACCAGGCAGATTCAGGAGTACTACTCCTACACAGCATAGATGCGAAAGGTACCCTGTCTGTGTGCCTGCCATCCCATGTGTGTGTATAGTACATATACTACATCGGGCTGTCAGTATCATCATACATACGATCATGCATGCTTGCATATTGTAGCCCTAGTGAGTGGTATACCGTGGAGCTAGCTGGCTAGGACCTTTTTTTTTCTCGAGTGCATAAAAGATTTATGTATCATTGTATTAGGTAAAAGAGTTTTCACAAACATACTACTATATTAGGTAAAAAAGTTTAGACATACATACGACGCGCTTCTAATGAACGTTGAAGAAGGTTAATGTAGCATAGTCGTAGCTGAACCACCAGGAAGATCGATCTCCACGTTGATATTACATAAATAAACAACTAATAATAACGAGACGACGCCCCACCCGCTGACCTGCGCCGCCGAGTGCGCCGGAGGATCTCACCGCACCTGCGGTCCCCGCAGCTGCCCCTACAGCAACATCCGTAACTGCCTCCCTCGAATCCGTCACCTTGCTGCTTGAAACCCTCTGATTAAGGTACCAATGCTCCCGACTTCCAGCTCTGTCGACGCCGTCGGGGGCTTCGACGCAGCATCAGGCTTGCGGCCAAGCACGACCAACGTGACCCTAATCCGTACGCTAGGCACGGCGGGTCATGTTGAACAGTTGGAAGGCCGTCCGGCGGGCGCACTCTCCAACTCGCCTGACTCGGTGCTGGAAGCGCGCTTCCACCTTCACTTCGGAGGGGAAATCACGCCGGCCAAGAGGGAGATGTTGCGGGCGTTCCCCATGATGCGTCCTCGCCGTTTGAGGGCGGCGCCATTGGGAACCGACCCGGCTGTGTCTTTGGCGTCGACCCGTACTCGTAGTGCATTTGCTATAGTTTTAGTACATCGTCTCGCTCCCGTCGTTAGAGCCGGCGCCTTGTGTTGTGTTTCCCCTACTTTGACCTTTGGCATCTCGCCATCGGCCATAGTGGGGTATGTAATAACTCTACTTTCTCTTAATGTAATACGTGCACAAACGCGCTTTCGGAAAAAAAAAACAACTAATAATACTGACTTAACGGCGCGACCTAACTCGTTCAGCGCCTCGGCACCGTCCCGCAGGTCGCCGCGGAAGAGCTTGTCAGATGCCGCTAGCCGGGTGGCTAGGGTTCCAGCCCACTAGTGGTCGCCTGCTCTCTTACTGTTACACCGTGCTGCGCGGCCATTAATTTCATTTGACGACTGCTACAAATTCATTCATACGCTAGTAATACTCCGTAGTAAATAGTAATACTACCAGTCGTAGGTTGAGTACGTGTCTTGTTGGATGATTGAGAGCACAGCCTGATGAGGCTCATGGAATGGAGCGTAGGAGTACTCCGTAGTACGTACTCCTCCGTCCCAAAATAAATGACGTTTTTCGCTTCCTCGAAAAACATCTACCGGCAATTATATATTAAAATAGGATTAATATTTATATTACATAATTAGTATCATTGGAAAGATCTTTTGATCTAGTTTTTTAACAAATTTATTTGGAGATTTAAATCTTATACGTATTTTCTATAAATCGAGTCAAACTTGTGGCACGAAAACCCAAAACGTCGTTTATTTTGGGACGGGGAGTATGTGTTTACGTGGTTTTACATAGGAGTACAGCAGGTACAATTAAATCCTAGAGAGACGACACGGAGAGGAAAGAGGACAACGGAGATTGGTCAGGAATGGCAGCCGAAAAACCTCCGAGGAGAGCAACAAGACAAGCACGCCGCTCAACGAGGCGGATCTATCGATCCACGAATGAGATTGGAATTGGAGCGTTGTTTGCTAGTAGTAGCCTCTTCAGTTCTCTCTGAGTGTGACCTGTGTACGTGGCCCTACCCCTGCATGCATATATAATATATAAGACCTGAAAAAAAAAGTGTCATACGTCGACTTCAATTCGTAGATGGAGCAAAAGTGTGCACAGTCAGCTCAGACGATGCAGATCGATCGAGATGAGAGTCGTAGGTACTAACTGGAGTATATATATTGTATTGTATGGACATGTCCAATTGAAAATGTCACTCGACTTTCGGGAACAAAGCCAGTACATAGTAGTTTGCATGCAGAAGAGATAAGATCTGAAAAATTCAGGAGAAATGCATGGACTGATCGATCGTCCATGTTTGACAAGGTGACCTATCAAGGTACAGTAGTGTACAGTAGGGTGGCTGTCCGTTTTCAGCTGCTCATCATATACAGTCTTCGTAACAGGTCCACCTGAGACTGAGTAGTCTACAGTGTACATTGTATATGACCTGTAGTACTGTATAGCTGGTCAGATCACAGTGTAAACGTAGTACTATGTAGTACGCCTGGTTCAAAACTCTGCAACACACACATATGTGGCGCCAAACAATCCATTGTCTTTACTCCTGCCTGCATATATTTGAAACAGTTATTAATTAATAGTCATCAACCCTGTGCAGCGATGAAGCCACAAAGAAATTGGGGGGCTAAACTAACTCATCTTATAGACGTGTAACACCTTCTTCTCAAACCACTTCTCCAGCGTGTTGTGCTGACAGGTTACAATTTGAGGGTTTTGGCAGATTCTTTTACCCTAAAGTAAGATATCAGGCGGTTTGTGGGTGGTTGCTGCAGTTGTTTCAGTTTTCTCTGCCGCTGTGATTGTTTAGAGTCTTGGCCATGTTGGCCGTTGAGTGGTAACCCGCGTTGATGTCCCAATCCAACCGGGTGAGTTTAGGTAGGTTTTTTTTCTTTTAGCGTTGTTTGTCTTTTTGTAACTTGCGTCTTACTGGCGTCTCCTTCTTTTTAATATAGCGGACAGCTCTCCTGCTGGTTCGTTTTTTTAAAAAAGTAAGAAATCAGGCAATAGCTAGACAACATATAATCAACAAGAAAGGACAAATTTAGTCCGATGTTTTGGTTTCAAAGTACGTAGTGCCAGTGGAATAAAAGATTAGTGAAGAGTAAGACCATTTTTTTCTTCTAAAAACGCTAGCGGGACTTCTGCCACACAAATATACTAGTAGAGGAAATAGGTGTAACTACAACAAAGACGACCCAAATGAGAAGTTTAGATCCTCAAAGCAAAAGCGGCAAGCGATGTAAGCCACAAGCATAAGTTCTCCAGTTGCTTGGCTTCTGCACTACTCTGCTGTAATCTAGCTTCTTCCTGGCAAGCGATGTAAGCCACAAGCATAAGTTCTCCAGTTGCTTGGCTTCTGCACTACTCTGCTGTAATCTAGCTTCTTCCTTAATCTTTTCTATGTAAATGTATCACGTCAGAGATTTGTGTTGACGCGAAAATGTTTCTGCTTCCTAAGGATCATTTGGGCATCATTATTGTTCAGTATTTGTCCAAAAACGCTTTGTAAAGGAGTGTTTCTGGAAGAATGACATCACATCACGCTGAAGGGCTGAGAGACACAGAGAGTGTGGGGGCAAAGAGGAGAGGGCATTGGAATCGGAGACGCAATGCGGACGACATCACCGCCTGCATGCTGCATTCTTTGGACAAAAAACGACGCCTGCGCTATTTCAACGCTATGTGCATGCAGCGGGTACATGAGACACAAACGACGTGTGTCCTATGCAAAATTTTGTCACAGCCTCCTTCCTGGACACCACACGTACACGCTAGACAGAGCGAGACCGGCTGGCCGCCCGGCCAGTCACTCGGCCTCTTCCTACCTCCTTACACACTTCGCCAGTGATATATCTGTGACTGGAGCGATCAGAGAGCTGTGGGCGCGCAGGTAGCTGCTGCCGCTTCAGCACGCACATGCACGGCAGCGCACAGCGCCGGCCATCAGGCACCTGCTGCGCGCTTGCTCACGCCCAGTCGTCGTCACCATGCACCAGTCTCCCACCGTACCGGCCGGCCAGGCCGCTAGTAGCTACTCCATGATCGATCGTCGTCGTCACAGGAGTACAGGACCAGCTATAGCAGGCGCAGCAACACCACCATGCACACCGGCCGGCCCTGTGGACGACGACGACGACTACACCGAGGACGAGGAGATGTCGTTGGCTCCACCCGCCTCCGCCTGCCACCTCCCGGCGATGTCGGCGGCGGCCCTCAGCGCGTCCGCTCCAGCGCCGAGCAGGCCCCGGCCGGAGAATCCCACGCGGTACAGCCCCTTGGGACCCCTCCAACAGTCGCCGCTCGCCGCCTGCTCAGCCTTTGCCTTGTTGCCGTCCTCCGTCGTGAACAGATCGCCGTCGTCCTGCATACATGCGTGTATTCACGACGGCCGATCAGATACAGGAGTTTCTACATATGATCTGATGGCCGGCCGATCGAGTGCCAGACCGGCGACGACGTGCGTACCTTGAGCCAGAAAGGGACGTTGCTTCTGTAGCCGGTGGCGAAGATGACGGCGTCCAAGGCCATCTCGTTGCCGTCCACGAACCTCACCCCGTTGCCGCCGGTGAATGACTCCACTTCTGGCACGATCTGCATCATCACACACATACAAAATGGTTTGAATGGTCCAAGGTCAAATGGAATGTACACACACCACTACAAAAGACACGTCCGTATGTACGTCGCTAAACGACACACCAAATCTCGTAATAACGTTACTATGTATGCATATGTATGTCGGACCACCATTACATGTGATTGCACAAAAAAAAAGTTGCTGCTAGAGACCAGTACGCAAATGCAAATAAGGGCATCGGACAATGGTCCATGGAGATGCTATTTTTGTTCAGCTCGCAGTTTATTTTGTTGTCATGCATGCATGATGCTATACGCCTCAGGATTTGTGAACAAGATGACAGCTACCCGGCCCCAAGTACAGACACCTGCATGCTGGCGACGACAGGACAGGGAGGGTAATAAACAAAATAAAGCCTTGGAGCCCGGCATCCGGCATTCAGGTAAAACTGTAAAAAGTATTCACACTCATCACCTCAACACACGCACCAACAACAAAGAGATGGATGGATACTCTACTCCTAGGTGAAAAGAATGTTGTGGAAACCTCAAAAGTGAAAGCCGGCACTGAATGAAAGCTTCAGACGACACTCGTTGCCATGCACGAACCAACGACACATTCTTTTTACTCTTTCCATTCAGTGCCGATCGACTTTTGTTTTGACAGCGGCCCTCACCTTGATGTTTCCAGATTTGATGAACGACCATGCTCCCACGTCCAGAACAGGGCTCTTGCCGGTGATGTTCTTGATCTCCAGCGGGCCCAGCTTGGGTCTCCTCAGCCCGTGCTTCTCGGTGTCTCCCAGGATCATCTTGGCGACGAGGGCAGCAGCAGCTTGTCCACCAGCTTGATCGGCAGCCATCGAAGCAGTTTCATGGCGATGCCGAATGTTGAGGCCCCGAACATCTCTCTCGGTAGAATGTGCACCTATGTTCAATTTGTTCATAAGTACAGTACATTTTTTTTATAATAATCGGACATGTATATATACTATATAGATAGTATGTTGTTAGCTGCAAAGTTAACAAGATATACATGTATATTTACATGCCACCACGAACATTTTTTTCTTGAAAACACAAGAGGTTTGCGCGTTTGCGCATCTTTATTATTAATTAAGACTGAGACATAGTGTTGGTTACAACGATGCACCAGGAACGATGCACTAAGGGATATCTTTTTTTTTTTTGTGATTTCACTAAGGGATACCGTTATACAATCAGTTCCGCCCTCTCTAGTGGAGAGGGAAAGTGCTATTACTCGCCTCCTACTACCTAGTCATCATCGGCGATTAGAAAGAATGAATAAAGATGGTGAATAATGCATGGTACCCACTCTTTTTATGAACAACTAATGGGAAAAATATAGTGCCACAAAATACAAGGGTTGATGATGCAGGACGACACAAGATCTTATATGAATAATAAAATGATCCATCTTTAACCGGTACTAAAAGCCATACATATGTAGAACTTCACTTATTCATAGAATTAGTTAACCACTAACAATGCATTTGCTAGGCTAAATAACTTGACATTACTGCATGTTTTTGTTCTAAAGAGAGAGAGAGAGAGATAGAAAGGTACTATGTAGTGATCAAGTAAGTGTGGCAACTATATATATACATAGGAGTACATACATGAAACTTAAGTGTACGTGTCCAACATATATATAGGAGGAGTATTTGGCAGACGTATAGGTATATCAAACTTGTATATATATATATAGGAAATGTATGCATATAGGAAGAAGATATAGTGAAGAAGAGCTAGCTTAATTAGCTGCTGGTAGCTTACCCCGCTCCTGACGGACATGAAGGGCATGGCACCGTGCTCACACAGGTCCAAGCACATCTCCATGCCGGAGTTGCCGCAGCCGACGACGAGCACCCTCCTTCCCTTGAACCTCTCCCCGCTCCTGTACGTGCTGGAGTGCAGCACCTCCCCGGCGAACCTCTCCCTCCCCTTCACCGTCGGCAACACCACCTCCGCGTTCTCCCCGCTGGCCACCACCAGCCACGGCGACGCGTACTCCATCTCCGACGACGACGACACCGCCGTGACCCGCCAGAGCGACGCGTCGGCGTCGTAGCGCGCGCGGGTCACCGTGCGGCCGAAGAGCGGGGACACGCCGAAGCGCGCGGCGTAGGAGCGGAGGTAGCGGAGGAAGTCGTGCTTGGTCGGGTACGTGGGGAAGTCGGCCGGGAAGCGGGCGTGCGGGAGCTCGCAGAAGACCTTGGGGAGGTGCAGCCGGAGCCGGTCGTAGGTGCGGTTCGTCCACAGGTCGGCGATGTCGTCGGAGCGCTCCAGCACCGTGAAGGGCACACCGTGCTGGCTCAGCGTCGCCGCCACGGCCAGCCCCGACGGCCCCGCGCCCACGATGATGGGGCCACGCACCAAGCACGCCTGCTGCCGCTTAGGGCAACCACCAGAATCTTCTTGCTGCCCCTGCATGGCGTGCAAGTTTGCAACACAAGCCAATGCAAGAACCCACCAGTGAGCTGGAGATATCTTATTAGCTCAAGTCGTCTCTGAGCTCAGCTCAGCTCTTGCAGGAGCAGGACGTATGTAGTGCTGAGCACTAGCAGCAACGGAAGATGTCTGATGCGATGGACGACGCAACACTACTAGCAGGTGACTCTTCCTAGTCATAGAGGATGGACACCATGATCGTAGCACACACAAACACTACTCCCTGTCTCACTCGCTCACCTGATGTCTGATGGATGGATGGGAGGAGGATTGCTAGGAGGTAGCTGAAGGTGTAGGCAACGTCTTTTTACCACTCCTCTTGCATGCACTACAGTGACAGTGTAAGCACGGAAGGGAGTTGAAAAAATTGAAAAAGCCTATAGCTCCTCAGGCTACTAGCTCACGAGGGTCCCTCTCCCCTATATATAAGGGGAGGTGAAATGTAAAAGGGCTGCTTTACATTGTACATAGCCCATTTTTATCACACCACTGTTGGAATGATTGCCACCAATCTTTCCAGGACCAAAAAAACAATAGTTTTTTCTCCTCTTGTTTTAGTAATATTTTTTATATTTTTTTCTAGCTAGAAGATGTGTGCTCCTCTGCAGGAACCTATAGAACGAACTCAGATCATCACCAAATCTGATATCAGATCCTGTTATGCAATGCACTGCATATCGACAGGCTAATCATGTACGCGCCATTCCCAGCATATGCATGAACATTGTTTCCCGTGTTGCTTCCGCGGATCTTAAGATGAATCCTTCAAAGTGGTCCTAGGTCTCTGTTCATCCCAACCAATAATCACTAATCTCCTTGTTCTCTGAATAATAAACATGGGTATTGCTGCCACATGCATATATCCAGAAAGTATATATATATATACAGATAGGCTTTCTTCTGAATATATACTTAGCATGGTGGAGCACAACTCCAGAAAATCGCTGGCAAGTAGAAAGTCCTGAACTGGGACGACATTCTGGAGCACTTTGACAGATAGCCTAGGTCAACCCTATTACTTAAAAATAAGATTTAGAAGGATCCTCAGAGCTTACTTTATTGGCAGCCTATCACCTAGCTACTAAACCTACTAATTGCTAACTAATGTCACATTTGGACTACTGAACAAGCTTAGTTTGAATAGGAAGCAGGGAGGAAGAACCAGCTTAGTGTGGAATAGGAACCAGGAAGGAAGGACACACAGGTGAAGAAACCCAGATTCATTGTTGGAATTTGTAATGGTTTACTTTGTAGTTGCCTTGTATGTATTGTCAGATAGGGAAGAAGTAAATGATGCATACTGAATCTCTGACACAGATGATCATCAAAAGCTACAGATTCATGAGGTGCTGTCTGGTTTAGCCCGCGCCCACCCCCCTGTCTCCACTAAGTGTGACATAATCCAATTAATAATTAAATTATGTAATCAAGAAGTTGATATGGTGACAAATTCTGCACTGTTGATTGATAGGTCGAGCGAGGAGAGGACATGCACTACAGCTACTCACAGATATCAACAGCACATGGATGTTCACATTGAACACATTGGATGATCTGCAAGAATTCAATAACAGAAGTGGCTGCTGCTCTATATATCTTAGTGAAATATTAGCTGTTCTGTTTAGAGGTTGTGCTTGTGCGTAGTTGGATAATGGTACTTTCAGTTCAACTCATAATGAAGAGATGGAAGAACGAAGGAGTCAAATATTATTCTTTTTCTTGAAGATGCTCAGCAAACATGGATACCATGATGAAGTTGCAGCATCATATGACTGACATGCTAGATAATAGGAAGTCAGATACATTAAAAACTCTTGTCAAACTAAACCTGAGCCTAAAGACAGTGTGAACATGAATGGCAACTAAAAAGCAAACATATTCAATGAGTTTCAGCAAGATTGGTCAAAACAGTAAACACGATGGGCTTACATTTCAGACAATAGAGTACCCACAGCTTCAGTTTATTGCCCGGCATCCGCAGAAGAGATCATCTCAGAGGCAAGCTTCCTTGTCAAGCAGTTCCTGACATCAGATTGGATCGAAGTAAAAGGCTCTAGAGAATTTATTGCCCACGTTCCTTAAAAAGAATTTATTACCCCCTAAAAATGCAGAGAGAATCTGTGTATAGAGAAGGAAGTAGGAACACACCTAAGCCTACAAACTTTCGCAAAAAGAAACCTCCGGATGTCTGAGGCATTTCATCGAACATATTTTGGGTGCGGCAAAGAGTGGCGTTCCAAACTTAAGCCTTCAACTGCACCTGCAAAACAAAAAAAAGCATAGCCAGCAACGGAGGATAGATTTGATGAACCAAATGACGATCATACGCTGCTGAAATTTACAACCCGTGCAAAATAATCTCTACGCCGTTTCTCGAGACAATCGCGGCTCCATGACAGGGGATCCAAATGAATACGCTTTCCAGACTGGAAGGCGAGTTTATTAGGGTACGTGTGCATATTCTGAAAACATATAATGTAAATACGCTAACGGTGTGCAGGTTAGTATTGCATTTACACAAGCTAAGATGGGAGAACATGCAAATGATTGCCTACGCCATGAGTAAAAGTTTGATATGCCCCTTTTATGTGTACAGGGATGAAGGAATCAAAACTCAATAATGCAGACATTATGCTCGGCGAGTGAGGATCTTATCCAGTGCTACCAACAGTCTAGAAAATGTTATCACCTTGTCCTTGTGAGCACAATTCAGAGATAAATATGCCTTGCTTAAGGAAAGGTCGTACACACATGATCTTTTTAATTGTAGCACTTAATTCTCTCGCAATTCCAGTTGCAATTGTGTCAGCAATGAGTAGCGCAACTGTTCGTCATGCATATAACTATTTACTATACTGGAGCATATATAGTCAAATATTTTCACATACTCTCCATGCATGAAGCCTTTTACCATTGTGTGTTTTCACGCTGCTGTGTGAATAGAACAAGGCCTTTTACCATTCTGAGCTTTTGCATTGCATATCTTTTATTTTGCTACTGTGTAAATAATAGACAGGCAATTTGTTGGCGGCCGCAGGATGTACGTCGTAGTGCTGTGCATCTATTCCATGGTCAGCTAGCCGGCCGGTCGGTCTATGCATATTATTGCAAGTCCACTTCGTCGCTCGCGTTTATGCTTGCTTGCGAATGCGAGATCTTTTTGTCTTTGTGGGCTTGTTGCGACGCACCAAAAGGCTGGTTCGGTGGAATTGGAACAGAAAGAAGTGCTGCAGCTATCAGCGACGTTGATCGATCAAGTCAACTCATCAGTTGCAAATTGCATGCGCTTGCATTGCAACAGCACTACTCTTTTATGTATTTGAGAGTTCATTTGATTAATCTGACATTCCTGAGTTAGCTTGAATAAGTAAGTAGTTAATTAGGGACATTCGTCATACATGCATTCAGTTAGTACCCAGTCTGTTGTAATCAGACCTTTCGGCCATCCAGGGCCGACAGGATCCCTATCAGCACGGAACGGAGAGTGTCGTCTGTCACGTAGGCCGGTCAGTTGATCAATTGCCGACAATTGATCTGTCAGCCGCTCAACTGCAGACAGAGTGCCATATCCCAAATTTTTGTATAACAACTTCTAGATTGAAATTAATCGCTAAAAAATTCACCAAGCAAGCAATTAAGTGTCCTGTTTGTGAAATTCAGACCCCCTTTTGTACGCATGCAGTCTGATCAGATATGCAGAAAAGAGCATTCAGATATTCAGTCAAATAACGGACCTGGGTACTATATTCATGATGAAAAGACTAACACTTGTTTGCTCGTCATAGGTTGAACAAGGAGTTCATAGTTGGGAAGCCTAATACCTGTAATTGGCTGTACTCCTCGTTGTTACACAAAATCATTTTTTTTTTTTTTTTTTTAGGAATCAGGAAGAGCCCGAGGCTCCTACTACTGTAAATAAATTAAATTCAGAACCACAAAGCACAATACAAGCTGGAAAAAAATAAAATAAAGCGAAGGAGCAGAAAAAGGAGGAAGGAGATCAGTGTCTTATAAATCATTTTTTAGCACAGTAGTAATATCCCTAAGAATATTATGTCGATTCATACTTCTACTAGTACCGAACTGTATTCCTTTCCAGATGGATCATGAGTACTACCAGGTCTCCGGACCATGCATGAATATCTAAGTTCATCCGTAGTATTACCAACCTTAACTAAATAAGTAACAAGCACTGCTCAGTTAATAAACCAGAGCTTCAGCTAGAAGTTTCTAGGAAAATTTGAACTTGATCTCAATTCAACTCAAATGCAATATTAATTGTTTCGGCCCTATCAGGATCGATTTTGTTAACCAACAGTTCCTTTTTGAAGAGTAGTGTTATTTTCTTCTTTGC
This sequence comes from Hyparrhenia diplandra, assembly GCA_015847255.1. Lineage (NCBI taxonomy): Eukaryota > Viridiplantae > Streptophyta > Magnoliopsida > Poales > Poaceae > Hyparrhenia > Hyparrhenia diplandra. The sequence goes on along the minus strand of JADLZK010008979.1, from coordinate 41,141 downwards.
AATAAATCCACACCTAAATGCTGCAGTACATATATATTTTTAGAAAAGACGGTTGATTGAGCAATTAGGTTACTGAATTATGTATTGGCTTGTGTGAAAATAGTGACATCCTACTTTGATCATTCGAAGCTTGACATATATCATCAGAATATCGAATACAGGTTAATAATAGCTTCTTCCGATGTATGTTACTTCTTGTAAGTGTCGATACATGAAACATGCCATAGATCTGAACCGTAGTGCATTTTACATGCTAAAGAATTTACAAAAGGTAGACTATCATAGACATAACTTGATCTGCAGAAACAAAATTAACAAAGAATAATACCATATCACCGTAAGAACTATTGATATGCATCAGATTTGATCGATTTGATGATTATCTGGGCATTCAAAGGCTTCTCCTAAAAACCCTACATGTTTCATCATTAACTAATAAAAAGAGCGAAAGTTACATGGGTCTTGCCTGGCCGTCTTTTTTCCTGGGACGCCGACAGAAGAAGAAAATTGGCTGCTTACCTGACTCTAGGGTTTCCAGTAAGCATGCATGGCGGTGATGCTGTGCTACCACGAGAAAATGAAACTGCCAGATGATCTGATCATCTATCTTCTTTCTTCAGATGATAATGAAGGACATGCTTTCAGATCATGCTGGCAGCTTCATCTTCTTGTGCTGCGCAAACGAAATTAGCTAGTGAAGAACACACCGAGAGAGAGAGAGAGAAGCTTGTGTGGTCGCCTGCGCTTGGTGAGGGGGCTGCTCATGAATAGCTAGTGCTTTTTATGGAGTCCTTTTCGTTCTAATCTGTTCTGTTTGTTTGTACTATCTCCAAAAGCTGATGCGCAGGGAAGAAGAATAATGCAAAGGCGATGAGAGAGAGATTAGTGCAGTGGTCCCGATCAAGATGCAAGGAAAGTAGAATATGGCATGCACTCTCAAGTCTCACCTAGTGTATATATATTATGAGACTACTGTTGCACCAACTCAGCTTCACAAACTCTACCTTTTCTCATGGAGCATAGTTTGTCGACTTACATCTGTTTGGCTGGAAAAACCAGAACTAAAAAAATGTAGCGCGAAACAGTCAAAAATAGGACTTAATTAAGATCTTTTCCACAACCGTGCCCCCTCGAAAGATGACTATAGACGCTAACATTTGTATATAGAATGGTATTACGACATTTGACAATTTTCAACAACCAAAATAATATATTATACCAAACACTTTTCTAACATGATAAGACAGAGGCAAAGGGGATTGTTTTCTCTCATATGCCACAATAAGAGTTGTTTTGACTTAGAGCTATAATTCTATCAAATAGGTTCTTGTCTTGCAAAAATATTTCAAATAACTATATATGCTCGTGCAGTAGTGTGCTTTTTCAGAGTCCTAGACTATTCGACCTCTATGTTATTATCCTTTTCACTTTTTTTGACGCAAAAGACTGTGGGAGAGGTCCCCACTCTATGTTATTCTCCTTTTCACTTGATCCCTTCTAAGCTTTAGTTCGCTTAGGCGGCTTATTCTCTATGTAGAACAAATGTTCTTTTTATGTCAAATAGAGTGAATACCGCCTATATAGAGTATTTAGATAAACTTATGGGTTTACTTGTGACTATATATTTCTATCGTTGTTTCCACCGATAGCATTAAGCACTTGTTTTCTTTTGTTGTAAACTGCCGAGACAAACTTCTTAGTTAATACAAGTAGAGTAGCAAAATTATTATCTACTTAGGGTAACTCCATCAATTTGCTAGAAAAGGAGCAAAATGAATAGGAAGGTGATTAGGCAGGGGAGATGCCTCCTTCTAAGAATGGCGCTTGTAATTGGTGAAAATCACAAAGGAAGGTGATGTTCGTGAGATGGTGCACAACCATAGAACACATGTAGTCAGCCTCGTCACCCTATAACAACAAAACCCTAGCTGCCCCCAACTAGGTGGTTGGTCCCCGCCCAATATAAAACAATTAGCACTTATAAGTTGTAATGACTATCATTACACAAATTATCGAAACCAATAGTCTATTGTGATATACATATGTTGATAATATTTTTTTATAAATTCAAGTTTAATTGAAGGAAGCTTGACCTAGTTTAAATCTAGAATAACCGTTTTTAGAGATGGAGTCATGGAGGTAGTAAAATTTTTGGAGGATTGAAACCCTGGCCTGCTCTTGGATCAGAGATACGCTGGGCTCCTTTAACCTCCTACTCCGCGTTACATTATCAAAGGAACCGAGCCAGAGAAGCTATAAACCATGCCTTCTTCTAGCTCCTTTAACCTCTTACTCCGCGTTACATTATCAAAGGAGACATCATGCAATACAGGTTGGCCATGACACCAGGAAGAGCTGTAGAGATAATTCGATTGAGTTTTTTCTTTTTGTTTTGCTTTTGTTGTTGCTAGAGTTTTTGCGCCCGTCAGGCCTTGTTGTGCAGTGGTAGGTTATAGATGTAAAGAAAGGTTGTAAAAAATGGTTGGAAATTGTTGTTTTTTCTTTCCTATCGTCTAATAAAATCAGCGACAAAGCTTCTGTCGGCCTTCCTAAAAATATTTGGCAAGAGAGGAAAAACAGTTCCAATGGACAGTGACGCTATAGTATGAGAAACAGAGGAGATAAAGCAGCAAAAAAAAAAAATGCTCTCAGTCGGTTTGCTATAATTAAAGCTCGTGCTATCATACTAATCATAGCATGGCAAAGGTGGTTTGCCCTCTGATTAACCAACACCTACGGTAGGGGCTTTGGAAAAAGGGATGCCGTCTGCCGCATGCATTCCACATATATAGTTAAAATAACTGGCCCTTTATTTAGGCGTGAAATTCGTGTGTGCCCGATTGCACGTACGTGTCGCCCATTGGGCTGCACAGCCTGCACTGCACATATATGCGATGCACCGCGTGCAGTGGTAGCGCCGAGCGAGCGAGCTTTCATCTCGAGATGCAAAAACAAGCAAGTAGTACTGAGTTTGTCAAAAAAAAAAAAAAAAAAAAAAGTACTGTACAATATTTGCTCATCTACTGTCTGTCCGAGTACAGGAGTACTTTAGATCGAATAAAACAAAAAGACATTTGTCTCGGGCTGTTAACAGAAAAAAAAAAATAGAACAAGTAAGCCAGCCAGATTCGAATTCGCTGATACTTCCTATCGAGATGTGCTCTCTCCGTCCCGAGAAAACATACATTTCTCGCTATCCCAGAAATCAACCGATTTTAACTTTAAAAGAAATTATAAAAAATTATTAACACTTATAATACAAATTAGTATTAATAGATTTGTGACGGGATATATTTTTATATAAATGTTTGAGACATAAATATTAATATTAATTACTATAAATTTGATCAGATTTTAATAAAATTGACTGGCACAATTTCCATAGTTGCATGTTTTTAGGACGTAGGCCGTATCAAATATTGGATATTCACTTGTTCAAAAAGCACACACGCCATGTCGACCATATATATATATATATATATTTTTTATTGCTGATGCGCGACCTGTGTGTTGTGGTTCAATTGGCAAGGCCTGAAAGCATGTCGAGCGTGGATTGGAGTGGGCTAGCTACTAAGCTCCTTCTCAGACGTCTTTTGATTTGAGCGTCGTCGTGTCTACTGGCCCAATATGCGAGCTGAAGCTTTTTGGGCTGCTTGAATAGTTAAAGTTTGGCTGGTTTGGCAACAATCGAGGACGGAAAAAGTCTACTTTCCCTCCCCACTTTCACCAAAGTCGATTTTCTCCCTCAACTCCAAAACCGGACATATCACCTCCCGAACTTTTTAAACCGGTCATTTTACCTCCCTGGAGCGGTTTTGTGGGCGGATTTGCTACAGTAACCAGGGTTTTGCTACAGTACCGGCGGTTTTGTATTTTCTTTTTTTTTTTTTTTTTTAAAATTTGGCTGAATCTTTGAAAAATCATAATAAATTATAGAAAAATCATAAAATAGAAAATCCAATTTTGTTGGACTCCACATGAATAGATCTACACAGTGAACATATAATACTGTATATTTTAGTACAAAGTTTTTTTGCAGTACAAAATTCAATTGCACTATGAAATTCAATTGCGATATGAATTTCGTACTGCAAAAACATTGTACTAAAGTATACAGTATTATATGTTCACTGTGTAGATCTATTCATGTGGAGTCCAACAAAATTGGATTTTCTATTTTATGATTTTTCTATAATTTATTATGATTTTTTTCAAAGATTCAGCCAAATTTTTAAAAAAAAAAAAATACAAAACCGCCGGTACTGTAGCAAAACCCTGGTTACTGTAGCAAATCCGCCCACAAAACCGCTCCAGGGAGGTAAAATGACCGGTTTGAAAAGTTCAGGGAGGTGATATGTCCGGTTTTGGAGTTGAGGGAGGAAAATCGACTTTGGTGAAAGTTGGGGAGGGAAAGTAGACTTTTTCCATCGAGGACCATTGATTTTGTGTGGCTAGCAAGTGGCAGGAACGAAGCTAGTATGTCATTTTTTTGCTAGGGGCGCAAATGCACATTTAAAAAGTAAAAACAAATGTTCGCTTATTCTTGTTTCATTATATTTTAACTTATTCTCTCCTAAATACTATTAAATCGATCGTCCAACGTAAGAGGCTCTAAAATCTTATCAGTATACACACCATTGTACCTAGTACAAGGCATGTGTATCTTCTTCTAATTTTCTCTACAAACAATTACACCGGCGGTCCCTAAACTATTCCCCGTCGTTTCATCTAGGTCCCCCCGACTATGAAAGTGCACCCCCGGCTCCCTAAAACTTTTAAGGATGTGTCATCTACACCCCTCTAACTATAAAAGTGCACATATAGCTGCCTGATCTTTCAAAGATTTGTCATCTAGGTTCAAATCTTCCCAAGCCAACACCATTCCATCTAAAGTGGTGTGCCACGGTGGCGAGGGGCTGCACGGCCCACACCTCATTTTTGCAAAGAAGTCCCTAGGATTCTTCTAATTCTCATTTGCACCAACAACACACACAAAAACATGTCAAATGGAAACATGAAAGTGTTGAAATGAAAAATTCATATTCATGCATAGTTGTACGTCACTTCCAGCAATTTGTTTTTTTTAATTGGCATGTAGCCTAATACCATTACATCGGACCCAACCAACATAAACCTAAGTACAATCCTCCACTCCCAGGGCAAAGGTACTTCCAAAGCAAACAAGGTTCATCTGCGCATGAAAGGAATGAAACAAATTCAATAGATTCAATAGGGTCATCCCCATCGAGATCGGTACCTATCTAGATCCCTAGCCCGACAAGGCGTCCTCCTTCGCATTTTTGCGACCATTCCCATGAGGACTACAATTCGGATTATGTAATGTCATCCCCAAACATAATTACACCTCTTAAGAGGAAGGGATGACCCTCTATCCGGTGTGGGTTCCTACGAATTATTGTATGGTTTCGGATCCTAATCCCTCTGCCCTTGCTTTTTGTTATTCCATAGGGGTATGGATTGAAGTAAGATCTTCATTCAGTAACCCTAGGACTGATTATGAAAGACTACCTTCTTCAAAGGCTGTGAAAGTAAGCACTTGATTCTTAGAATCAGGAAGGTGAGATGCTCTCATTTTAGAAGGCGCTGCGCTCTTCAGCCCTACCCGGAAAGCACAGAGATCCGTAGTCTTCGTCCACTATAACCCACCGCTTACCTCTTGAATCACCCAGTTAGGGCAGTCAATCGCAATCTTTACACGTTATTGATGCAAATTCAACAGATGGAATGGAACTTACACGTTACTGATTTTGGGGAGCAATCAAATGTGAATACCTCCAGACCTTAGCACAACACAACAAGTCAAGGCGCATGGTCAACAAATCGATGATTAAATTATTTTTGTAGTAGTCGAGGTCTGAAGAACAATTGCAGAGAACAGAAACACAACATTGTCCCAAACCTTTGTATGTACTCCATTCAGTTCTAAACCATCTAACTTCTGGAACTGCCTCAAGTCAAACATGTTTAATATACTACTTAGTATTATTACTTTTTATATAAATTTGATGAAACCTTATACCATAATACACAAATGTGTATACACCACGGGTCGCTGACATATCCAACACTAGTAATATTAGTAGTACAAAGAATGTCAATTGCCCCTATGAATGACACGACCCGGCGACTCTGGAATATTCTTGCGCCGGGCATATATCACTACAACACAGGGTATACCAAGTACTACACTACACACAATGCAACCGGCATGATCCAACTCCTATACTACAACAGTTGAGCTATCACTAGGAGTATTCACCAACGCGACTAAGTAATCAATCTGAGGGTTAAGTAACCAATCTACTTTTTTTAAACGTAGTTAATCAATCTACTATTACTAGTCGTCAAGGAGTAACTGCGACTACGACACGAACGCCAGCTCTACTTGGCCGTGGTGTTGTTGCTCATGGAGCTCAGCTTCTGCGCCAGCGAGTCGACGTTCCAACCCGGCCTTCTCCTCTCCGGCGGCAGCGTCTCAGCCGCCGCACCGCCCCTCATCCCTTCGTTCAGCAGCTCCTCCCAGAAGTCGTCGGTGAGCTCCGCCGTCTCGCCACCGCCGCCCGCGGCTGCCAGCTGCTGGCTCCGCGCTGCGCCACCACCCTGCTTCTCGCCCCCGTCCTGCCTTCGCTTGCTGCCGAGCCCCTGGATGTTGAGCGCCAGGTTCTCGAGCTCCGACGTGGTCCCGCGCTCGTCTAGCTCCGCGAACAGCGCCTGCGTGGCTGTGGGGTCGTTGTCGCCGGCCTGTTCCTCCTCCTCCTCGTCCTGCACGCCGAGGGCCGGCGCGGCGCCGATGGGCCGCCGCCGCTTCCTGGAGAACAGCGCGCCCTCCAGCTCCCTCCGCCGGTCCTGCTGCTGGGCCAGCTGCTGGAAGAAGTCCGGGCTCTGTATCGCCCGCGCCAGGAACCCCATCATCTGCACCTGCTTGTGCTCCGCGTGCCGCAGCCGCTCCTCCATGGCCCGCATGCCGCCCGCGTGCTCTGCTGCTCCTGCCGCAGCTTCACCAGCTCCGCCAGCAGGATGCTCTTGTCGCGCCTCAGCCGGTCCATCTCTCCGTCCAGCCCCCCGAAGTGGCCCACCTCCAGGCACGACCCCTGCAACTGCTGCTGCGACTGTGACGACGCCTGGAGGTACGGCGGCGGTGGCGGCGCCGGTCTCCGCCGCTTGATCAGCCGCAGAAGCTGCCTCTGGCCCCTCAGGAAGCCCTCGTTGGCGAACTCCCATCTGTCCGGATCGATCTTTCTGAAACCCTGCACGTTGCAAATTAAGCGACCAAGACGGCGCGTGTTCAGTTAGTTCTTCAAGTCCGGAATCAACAAATGCTGATCGAGGCTGAAGCGATTCATAAGACAATAAGATGGCAAATTTATGTAAAACTTTAGGTTTCACATAAGTTTTGCGACCAAATTAAATTTACAGACAGGCACAGGCAGTGGTATACACTAGTGGTGGTAGTCTATTGCATTGCTTGGTGGTGAGTGGTGATCAAAGCAGTGAGTCTTCTAGGACAAACAAGCTCGTATGCTGTAGTAGCTTCGATCATCCGTGTGTCTTGATCCATCTAGCTACACAGTAACAAGGTGAAGAAAGAGCATGTCAGAAATTTAACATCTTGTTGTTGCAATCTCTCCCCATAGTCCTGCTTCTGAATCATTCAAAACATTTGCCGCCAATGAAAAGCAATATGCGTTCAAGTTCAACGATTCCATCAGCTCGAGGTCATTGTGAAAATGGAATCCAATCTGCAGGAAATGTGACGATCGATCTTGCATAGACAGACATTTTTTATCTCAAAGTTTGTTAACTGTTTGATAGACAGACAGACTTGTTGATTGATCGCTCATGCTACTAGTGCAGTCTGACAATGCAAGAGGCGAGACGAGCTTCAAAAATGGAGAGCAGAGGATTTGGGACACTCACATAGGTGTTGAGCTGTCGGACGAAGCTGGAGAAGTTGTTGTGCTTGAAGAACCTGGGGAGCAGCACGGCGGCGAACACGTGGGGATCCCAGACCACGAAGCTGTTGCCGGCGCGTCCCCAGGAGATGACCTCGTCGGTGGCCGGGTCCGCCACCAGGTCGAACGTCTTGGTCAGGAACGGCGGCGGCCCGACCTCGTGCAGCCCCTCCATTGGCCGTGGAGCGTCCACGTCCTCCACCACCTCCTCCTCCTCCCCCCCCGCTTCCTCCGGTGGCCACTCCTCCTTCACCGTCACCATCCCCTGCAGCATCGGCTCCATCTCGCCACCCACCAACCGATTGAAATTGCCAACGTCCAGAGATCCCCAGGCGATCGCGGATAACGCACAGTGCTCTGCCTCGAGCCGGGGAACTTGCTGTCGTCTCCTGCTGCGCGGGAGAGTGGCAACCGGCGGTGATAAATACGCCTGCAGGGCTTGACCTCTGCTTGTCCGAGGCCTACCCCAAGGGGCCTACCAGCCTTCCAAGAGGGAATGGAACGTTCTAGGCGGCGCGGCGCGTTCGTGGCCGCGCGGGGCTTAGAAGGTTCTGGACGCCGCGGGGTGTGGCTGGGGTTGTGCGAGAAGAGCCCCGCCCCCGAATCCATGGGCAGCCGACAGGGGGCGACGACGGCGACGGGTCGTGCCAATTTTTCTGATCCCGGACAGCGCGGCGACATCGCCCTCGCCTCGTGATTGGCTGCAACTTGCCGCGCCGATCCGCCGGCGAGATACGCCCGCGTCTGCCCCTGAAAACGATGGCTCCTTTTCCGTGCTCGCCTGCACCTGCACCTGCTAGTCGTCTCTGAAAACTCAAAAGTGCCCTGCATCACGTGTAGAGAACGCGTCCCAGGTCAGGTGTTTGCCTTTACTACTAGTAAATCCATCACTGATCAGGAATGTTTATTCAGTGATCAGCTGATCATTGTAGTCGCACAAATAAGTATTTCATCGAGATCACAGATGTTCTTTGGCCGGTGATGTTCGGCTCTGCCGACGAATGCTCGACGAGTGACTTGACGATGGACTCAAAACGTGTTCATTTCAGTCACCATACATCTGCCGTCACCAGGAGACCTAGGACGAGGCAGCAACCAGCAGCATCATAACCAATCTGCACAAACTTTTCGGTGATCAACAGAAATGAATTGCATCATTACAAAGCCCTGCTGCTCCTACTTTGAGAACGACACGAGTTAACTCATACGGTACGAGTGCAGACAAGATGTTGGTCGGCAGTTGAACCACGACATTCAGTCAGACTGAGGGTTGGTACAGCGAATCAAAGCATCCTTTTCAGTTTTCAGTAAGCCATGGTGTGCACCGTTTCATCGAACTTGTGAAGGACTGGTGGGTTGAATCATCATCATTTCATCAGACACCACATCATTCGTATTACAAAATATCTAGGTAAGATTTTAAGCAGGTTTTGTGCAAACTGTTAGCTGGCACATGATGGTGGCATGAGTAGATTGCAATAGCAAATCTTATTCGGCAGTATGAGGAGTTGTACAGATGCATCTGGACTTGTGGACGTTGGATGAGTCTCCTCTGCAATTGAATCAAAGGGTCAGCGACAGATCAATCTGATGACAATCAGGTCCGTCTATCAGTGAATCAACTGCAGAGAAATTGCCTTGCTAGTTGCTACTACTTCCATCTGTGAGCAGCAATGATGATCGACTATCCTCCTGTTCGTCTAAAAAATTAAAAGAAATACACATAAAAATATGAACTTTCGTGTGGTAACGCAATCACACACAAGTATTTCACCGAGATCAGAGCTGTTCTTGGACAGTTATCGGCTCTGCCGACCAATGCTCGACGAGTGACTAGACGATACACATGGAACGTGTTCGTTTCAGTCATCACACATTGTTTGTCTCCAGGAGGCCTCGTACGAGGCAGGAGCCACCCAGCATCATTGTCAATCTGCACGAAATTTTCAGCAATATTCCTCACAAATAAGAACGGTAATCTGCACAACGGACTGATCGTCCTACTATGAGAACGACAGTAGATACCCGTACAAACAAAATATTGGTCAGCAGTTGAACCACGACATTCAGTGAGACTGAGGGTTGGTACAGGAATTCAAGGATCCTTTTCAGTAAATCATTGTGTGCAACGTTTCATCGAACCTGTGAAGGACAGGTGGGTTGAATCATCATCACTTCATCATTCATCAAACACCACACCATTTGTATTACAAAATATCTTAAGCAGGTTTTGTGCAAACTGTTAACTGGCACATGGTGGTGGCATGAGCAGATTGCAATGGCAAATCTTATTCGGCAGTACTAGGAGTTGTAGAGTGTAGTGCAACAGGTAGGATCGGCGCAGGACATGTTTGAGGTTGACACACTCAACGAGCTTCGACAGCTTGGTTTCCACCTCGGTTGATGATTTTATCAACATACTCCATCCTGAAATTATGCCAATGTTCCATTTTATTATGTCAACACAAACCAGAAAATAAAGTGAGCAATGAAAGTGGAAACGACAATCCAAGAAAGAGAAAATGGAACACAACTATGCGCGAGCTTCAGGGATCAGACACAAGAACATACCTAGCTGGGAGATGGTCATGGGGACGATTGTATGGCGTCCAGACAGGCTCACCCACAAAGAGCCGCATTGCCTGACGAATCATAACAGGAAAAGTACCATATGAGACCAAAATGCACAAGTCTCATTATTCGCTGGCACTTGTTTATAGAAGATTAAAGACAAGATTAACAAAGTAACACAGACTGAATGCCAAAATTTGTAGGGATGGTATAACATGCACAATTAAATGACATAACCAAGACAATCACCCTCTGGGACTAAATAGGAACTACTAACTTCCACTTAAAATAATTGTAGCTATCTGACTAATTCAAGAGTAAATGAATAGCATACATGGCTTCACAAAGAAATGGCAACTCATGGTGTGAACATGGAAAGAAGTCAAAGATACCTTGATGTAGTTGTCGGTATCCAATGTAAAGCGGTGATACATTCCTGCAGGCAAAACAATCATGCCCCCTTTCTTCACTGCTACACGGATCCACTGGTCATTTTGGTCCCTCACATCAAAGTAGCCTTGAGAACATAATAAGGGAAAAAATTTAAAGATGGACAATAATTAGAATGAAAATATGTTGACTATTACTGATTTTAAACTAGAAACAAGATTTCCTGTCTTAAAAAAAAATTCTAAATGCAAAACAAAGGCACCTACCGCTACCCTCAAGACAATATCGTATCTCTTCATCAGTATGCAAGTGTTCTTCAAAGAAATTCTTTATCTTATCCTCGTAATTTGGCAACTTCTCTGGGCACACATCACAAATGTCCTGCACAAGGAAGATGCTTATCATACTAGTTTCGAACTTTGAATAGGTATTGACCACTCAAGTTAGAATAACGAAACAACAAGTGCCCAAAAAGAACTTATTGTCGAACCATGTAAGAGTAACCCCTGGCTTCACGAATTTTCTTGAGGTTCTCGTCATTCTCCCAATCATCAGCATTTAGGCGCCAGCTTAATATTCCTAGCTCTGGGTGTCCAAAGATGGTAGCATTCAGCATCAGTTAGTATATCATTGTGTCATATGGGCTCAGAAATAGAGCAGGGCATGCACAAACCTGAAAGTTTGTCCAGAGGAATGAATTCTTTGGGCTCGCGGTGATGAGGAAGCCTCTGGTCCTCTTCACTGTCATCCATGTACCATGCTTGGATGACCTCCTCCTTGCCATCCTATGTTGTAAATAGCCATTCAAACGATCTCATATACTCAGGATGCATAATCGGACAAGTACAAGCATGTTCAGACAAAGGAACTATGACACAGTTCATATTGTGCGGTGTGAATTAAGACTTGTACATAAAAGCAAATATGGAGTTATAGCACATCTTAATGCAAATACTAAATTAACCAAACACCTAACACAGTTCATATTGTGCGGTGTGACTCGTAAGGCGCTGACATTCTCAGATGTTTAGTAAAGTATTAAAAAGGACATATTGAACTATGCACGTCCCATCAGTCAAGTTTTTTTTTCGAGATTGGATCTTCACCCATCAGTCAAGACTCTATTCACAGAATCAACCAAGGCAGATCAATAGGATAATAAGCTCTCAGGATTGATATCAGTAATTTTTTTCTACAATCTGTACAAGCCTAGTCCACATTGGACCCAACAAGACAAAGTTAACACAAAGTAGATATTAAAAAGAAAAAGGAGCCATGATCTAGCAATATACAATCAGTAACCTTTTTGTATGCGTCATAAACTAAATTCAGAACAGAATCAGATGACATATAAATGAAAATATGTTATGAACAACGGCACGCGCACTTGCAACATGCTCTCCACCAGCATGCTACTCGGCCGCTTCACCGCCGTCCCTAGGCTCCAATGCCTCCAGGCCACTCCTACCATGCCTTGGCAGGCCCTTAGGCAGGTGCTGCTCATAGTCTCTGCCTGTCGTTTCTAGCTATTTACATATTTCTTCTACTCGGCTGCTTCACCGCCACCCTGGGCCACAACACCTCCAGGCCACTGCTACCATGCCTTGGCAGGCCCTTGGGCTGGTGCTGCTCTCAGTCTCTGTCTGACATTTCTAGCTATTTGCCTACTTCTCTCTTACTGTGCACATCATGTGTTTGATTAAATGCCTGTAAAGATATTATGGAGCCAGCTACATCTAGAATTATATGAGTGTAAATCCTAGATTATCACACCAGTTACAGTGCTCGCTATAATTTTGGAGTTGGTTATTTTTAAAAAAATAATAATAAAGGTACTGCTGAAATCCATATAATTAGATATTCCAATTTTCCACTGGTTATGTGTAGCAAAGATTTGGCTAATCTGTACAGATGTATACAATGAGGAGCAAAGTTCATTTGATGCTAGATGTTATCCTGAATCATGCTAAAGGTATCTGAGTTATCATGTCCAAATCAGCTTATCAATAAAAAGGATGTGTTTTACTTGAGCAATTTAAATATGTTTGGCTCTGCTGAAAGCTTTGAGTTTAAACTCGAACAACGCATAATATTTGCCTTATATACTATTTCAGACACCTCTTCGAGTGCAACTGAACTACAAGGCAGGCAAAAAAAAAAGCAAAGTCTACAATACCTCCATCTTTGTTATGCTATATTTTTTTTTTCCTGATTGCTAAAGCTCTCCACATAACTTTCTCAAGTCATCGACTTCTCGTAATTTGGATTTTAGCTACGCTCTATCTCTCACCTGTAAACGTAGTTAAATTTTTTGTACTTTGTTTCAAAAGCTTCAGATCTTAATACAGTGCCAAGTGTGAATCTTAGTCAACACTGCCACTGCTATAGGCTATAGCCTATAAGCATGATCCTTTTGTTTTCTGCAACTACAGTCATCCGAACAGTTGATTTTTGTCTACAGCTCTCATATATGTCTATTCATCCCGTAATAACATCTCGAAAAAACTTGGCATTAATCTGATTTCCTTTTGCCCTATTGGCCTGGAGAAAGCTTGGCATTAATCTGGATCCAGACCAGCCAATCAGCAATCTTGTACTCTCTGTCAGGCACTCAGGCCTGCTACGATTCCTGATGTTCAGTTTCCAATGTTCATGGCCCTATGCTGTGGCAAATCTGGAAACGGAGGAATGGTTTCATCTTCAGAATGAAGCTCTAAACTTGCAGCAGGTTCTTGCTTCATGCAAAGTAGAAGCCAACCTCTGGCGTTGCAGCCTGTGCCCTCTAGAACTTACTTCTTCTATGGGTGGCAATATTGACAGAACTATAAACAAAGCTGAAGATCCATATGTATTTCGTGTAAATGGCCAGATACACCATCGTATTGGTTCACTACTACCTGAAACAGATAATACTAGGCCGTAATTTACAGAATTAGATATTTTGCACACAAAATGAAGTCCTAAACAGAATCCAAGCAAATAACTGCTTTTGATTCTGTAATGTAGATTTCATGAGCCTTCCTTCCCTTCTTTGAGACTTTGTAAATCACTCTGATCATGAATAAAATTCAGGTGGGGTCCCCAGCTATCAACTCTGTACTTTTTTTTTTTTTTTTTTTGAGAAAAACATCAACTCTACTGATCAGCTATGAAATAGTTTGATCGTGACTGGGATCCAATATTGTTTTTTTGCTTCCTTGCTACACACATCTCAATTACTATTTACTAGCAATAGTACCCTGTTTGAAATAGGATAAATAAATCGACGTGTTTAATGCCCGTGCAAACATGTGTAATGCAGATTTGCTAAGTTTGGTTAGTCTGTTTTTTTTTTTTTTTTTTTTTTTTTTTGAGAATTACAGAAGATAATATAGCTAGATTTTATTTCTTCACATAACAAAGCAATAATTGTTCCAAACTTAAGATATGAACTGGTCCAATCCAAGAGCGGCAGTTTATAGTAGTAGTATACAGGGTGAGACAACAACATGTTCAAGAGCTAGTCTTATTCCAAGATCCGACTTTCGCAAGCTTGGAATCCCTAACCGGAAACCAAGAAATCGAAAGGGCCGATCAAACCTAAGTTCAATTCGCGCGGATAGTCTCCATCCCAGCCCAGAACACATAGCGGCCTTCTCGAATATACAGGGAGGGATTGCAAGTCCCATGTCTACGGGAACCGATGAAAGGAAGAGTATTTCCGCTATTACTACTGAATCTCGATCTGGGGTGAACCATCATCAACAAAAACCTTGACAAAACATGCGCGGAATAGAGTACGATTTCCCTGACGCCCAACTCCCTCGATGCCTCACGATAGGAACAATAACACAGGAATGGATTAGAACAGAGACTTGCCGGTACCTGGAACTGGCCCTCCATGTCGGAAGTCTCCGTATGCAGTGCCGCTGCTCGGCTCCTCCTCGTCGGCGTATTTCTTCGCCTTCTCGAATGCTCCTAAGCGTGGTGGAATCTGGAACGAGGGGCCTGCGTGCGTTCCGTTTCTTATGTTCAGCTTGGACTGAACGCGAACCCACACTTTTGTAGATTGCCCCCACGCAGTTTGTCAGTTTTAGATGCATACCCTTTTAAGCTTTGGCATTTGAACATTTCCAAGAGCCCCACCCTATAAATCATAATAATCATAATAATTTAGAGAGTCGTCTCTCTCTATCTTCACCCGCTACACTTATGCGCTCTAGACAGCTAATCTCGCTCTCCATCTTTGCTTAGAGAAAATCTCAAAACAAAGAATGACAATATTTATAGATACTAGGTAAATGCCCGTGGCGTTGCACCGGGAAAAAATGTCCTTCACTTTTTTTCGTTCCTCCGTGATTAATAATTCTCATTTTCTTTGAGAAGTTGTTTAGAATTTTCTGTTTAGAAGAGGACATAGTTATGTTAATAAATGACTCTCAAGATCTAAAATAATAAACCCAAGTCACAATTGTATGTGCAAAGCCGAGAGGTGTTCAATTAATCAAGATTGGTACCAATAGAAACTTAGGTGATTTTGAAGTGGATCAACTACAAATAATTTTGGATTATTTTGTCCAAAAAAAAAATTCACATTGTGCACCTTCTACGACTCTAAATTTGACAAGATATTGGATGATAACAGTGAGGGAAGGCTGCCATCAATTTTAATTTTTTTTAGTTCCTCTGACTGCCTCCAGTGCACTTGATCTTTGAGTGAAGTGAAAAGCCAAAAATCCCTCTCTTATGCCCACCATTTTAGGGCTAAACTCAGACTAAATGACATGTAATTAGTGGGGTTCTTATGCTGAAACAATAAATATGGTTTATGAACATCACGCATTTGGAACAAGCTCACAAATTCGAAGGGGAGAGTAATGGAAATACGATTATTAGGTATCATCTTCAAGCTATTTAAGTTGAAGCCAATCATTCCAGATACTCATGGTGTAAATTATCCCGAAATGATACAGACAAAAAAAAAAAATTATTATATCATGCAACAAGAGGCTAAGTGCATTAGTGACTACACAGTTAGCTAAAAGCAAATATCATGTGATTATGAAACTGCCAATTATAATTATAATTTTTATTAGATGCAAATTACTCTTATCATGCGTTGCAAAAGGAGCAAGAAAATATCATAAAAATACATGTTTCAGTTTTAAAAAAGCAGCAATAATCTGAAAAGAAAAGACAAAAGCATTTTGCAAAGTGAACACAAAAGTTTGCATTTAATCTAAAACCCATATTTGTAAATCTATCTAGAAAACATACCAATATAGGTGCTATTTTGTGGGGTGATATTACTAATTTAATATCCAAGAATTAAATTCCTATTTTTAGTTGGCGCGTGTGGCATGCGGCGGTTGGTAGACTGATTTGCACCCTTAATCATGGGAGCGGGTGATTAGAGCCGCGCGGGTGTTTAGCCGGAGTGAAAATTCCTATTTTTAGCCGGGCAGTGTTTCATGCGGAGGCGGGGTGAGTCTGCCCGGTAGACGATTCCTTTTCACTCTTTTTTTAGTAGTATAAGATGTAATTAAAGAAGATGTTGGAAAGCATATTTTGAACAAAATCTCTTTTCCTATCAATAAGAGAGGATATAGAGTTGTCTTATTATCTTCACCTTCGAAAATGAGAGTTCGGCACATGCATTGTAAGTTGTTTTGACATTTCTAGATATCTTATTTAAATTAATTACCTAGATATAGTGTATATATAAGCACATAGCAAAATCCATGTACCTAAAAAATACCAAAACATAGCTTTTCTAAATTCATAGCTTTACATTGTATCTAGACATATTGGATAAAAAATACGTATCTTGAAAAGCTAAATTGATTTTTTTTTTTTTGAGAAGAGGGTCTCCCCGCTTTTGTATTACCAAAAGTACCAAACGTTTACAATTCCAGAGCCCTAATAAAGCACCAAGTCTACATACCAAACGAAAATGTATCATTCACATTGCCAGCAATAAAAGCCTCAAGGCTGATCTGACTATCAGCTATCGAAACTGAGGAAAAGCTGAAGTAATCTATATTATTTTAAAGAAAATGAGTAGAAGTATGTGTATGCCGCCTTTTATATTCCTTTGTGGGTTGAGTTTTTGGATGTTTGAAATTAGAGTAAAAGATGATGAATGTGGGAGTATGGCTGCAATTGTTGTTGCTTCGGGGGGGGCTATGATTGAATTCGTTTCATTTTTTTGTTTTACACACACATAGCTGCATGAAACGTGATGGCATGAAAATACCATGTAATGAAAAAGACAAGGAAGGTATGCTAGCCTACGCTACGTAAGGCAGGCACCTCACCGCACCGTCAGACCGTGGAAAGATACGAAACGGGTGTAGGTGAGGTGAGGTGCGGCTCGCCCTCGCCGTCGCCGGATGGCAGCATGAAGTCGGTTGCGCCTCCCTCCGTCGGTCATCGATGACGCAGCGCAAACGCCGCAAAGCGCGATGCAAAAATCGCAAAAAATGGGAACAGAAGGAGATAGACGTCGACCCCGGAAGAAGGCCTAAACCATGCAGAGCCATTTGACGGGCCTATCTGCGTAAGGCCTTCTCCCACGTTTGGGCCCCCAGTAGTAGTTCTTTTTCATCCATTTTTTCTTTTTTTTTGACATTATCCATTCGTTCATTTTTTTTCCTTTAAAAAACAATGGCTGCCTCGGCAGTGATGAGAGAGTCATCTGGGATATTGTACCCCAAACTCTTGAGGTTTTGGTGTCCAGCGATGCCGCTGTGACAGAGGAGTAATGGAAAGGAGAATGTTTCAAAAAAAAAAACAAAACGACGCCACGATGAATTTGTTGACATGATTCATTCGTTCATTGTTTTCGAACCCATGCCGGGCCGGCCGAATTCGTTACAGAAACACCCCTGCCTCTTGCCAAGTCAGGCCGGCCACCTGCACTGCGCTGCCGCCGCTGCGCGCACACTTGACAGTTGAGGCGGTCTAGCTAGCAGCGGGTCGTCCCTGCATTTCCCGAATGGGCTCGTTCATGCATACAGTATCGTCCATGCATGACAGGTCGGCAGGCGCGTGCGTGCGTGCCCGATCCTGATCCATCAATGCAACGTGGCGCTGCAGCTGCCGAGCCTCGCAGACCTGGACCTGCTGCGCACCGTCACGTCTCGCACGACGACACAGTAGCATAAGAATATATTCAGGGCTCAAGACTGGCAAGACCCCCGCCCTCCCTCCCTATAACCCTTGCACGAGGACGGCAAGCGACGCGGACGTGAGTGGCAACCATGCGGCCGTGTGCGTGCGTGAACGGCCTTTTGCATGCACGCTGCGAGAGCCTGCAGCTGAAACTGTTCCATGCATGGTTGCTGCTGACAAAAAGGTGATCTCGTCGTCTGTAGTGATGATAAGTAAAGGCCCCGGCCGCCGGCCCGGACTGAGGATGGTCGTGAACAGACAGACAGTGGAGAGTGAAGAGCCACTGTTTATTAATTATTACTACTGCTGCCGCGAGGAAATCATATAAATTCAATAATAAAGCACGATCCGTAGATGAATTAGTAATGATCTCGCATCATCCATGCCGTGCATTTTTTTTTTCAATTACTCCATCCCATAAAATATAAATGGGCGGCCAGTGTCCAGTATACTAGTATTGATTTTGCAAACGACGGCGACCGGATATGGTTCGTACTATATATACAACGTGCACGCAGCACCGTCGTGTCCTGGCAGTGGCAAAGTCAATTTATAGTATGTAGTACTAAGCTCTCGCATTGCATTGTACTCCTAGGTACGGTGTCGTAGTAGTGAGTGTGGTCGTCCATAAGCGTTTTTTTTTTCCACCGAAAGATCGTCGACAAGGTCATGAATATGGAGCTGCTCTGTACGTGTGCACTGGGCAAACAATGCAAGTGGGCAGGCACCATGCTCGCACGATCGCACACAGTCCGTGCGTCAGGCCTCGTGTCCGTGCCTGTCTTCTTCCCCACCGTCGTCCTGGCCCAGAACGTACGCCTGTGGACCATCTATTAGCAGGCCTCTGCCTCAGCCAAACAAGAGCGCAAAGCTTGCTCGTTCGAGCAACAAGTCACGCGCGCACGGCTGGTGCATGCGGTGGTTGCAGCTCAGTAATTACTAGGAGTAGCTAGCTTTGATGACGACGATGATGAGCATTCAACAGTGTCCACGACCACGATGGATCAAAACTTGCCCAGCCCATATGGTCAAAATCGATGGTGGATCATTCAAGGTGGACGCACATGCATGCGTGACTGCATGCATGTATATATATACGTACACGGCCATACATATGGCGATCGATGCAGTCGAGTTGGAGAGTGCGTGGCGTGCCGGGCTTAACATGCTGTACATGTACGTGCGTGGAGTGTAGAGCACAGCATGTACAGTGTTATGTACTATGCATGCACGCGGCAGCAAGGCCGGGGACCGGGGCCAAACTTGACACCGTCGCGTCATCTCACACGCTGCGCAGTGGAGTGTATGCACGTACGTACGTACGCATGTGCCTAGATCTACTGTTTGGTTTTCACCGTACTTGCTACATGCAGGTGGGGCAGGTCGTAGTGTACATGTAGACCGGTCGTATGTATGGATTCACGTACAGTGCGTAGCGGCTCTGGGGTCATATCACGATGCTTGCGTTCGTGCCATGACGACCCCGTAAATATATATATCGGGGTCCTGAGTCAGTGACAGTGAGAGACCCTGGCCGACGACGATACCCCTTTTTCAAATAAGGTTCGTCCCCGGCCGGCCGGCCCACTGTGTGAGCGTGACAAAACACCAATGCGCGCTAACCCCCAATGCTCCCTTGTACACCTGTTCCGTGAGTTGATGCGTGCATGGCGTGCATCCGGAGCACCAAGCATGAGCGAGCACAGCGGGCATCTCGGGCATGCATGCGCGTGCGCAGCAATCACACGCAGGTGTACGGTGGTACGTTAACAGCTGCTCGCATGCACAGGTGATGCTGCACGCGCGCAGCATCGCCAAATCGGGCCGATCAACTTGTCACGTCCCGGGAAAGCCGCACGCTTCACTCCTCTATCTATACGACTTGTACAGTGGTGCTCGCTGGAACGGCTGTACGTACCCCGTCCGTCTGGGTGGTAGTGGTGGTGCACGCGACGAAGGCGGAGTACGTACGAGGCCGGGCACCGATCTGGGATGGGCGAGCCGAGACGATGGGTCCCCAACCCACGGGCACGCACGAGCAGGGGCAGAGGCGCCGCGCCCCTCGTGCGCCCCATGCCGAAGTGACGGAAACGACCCGGGCAGGCTCATGGAGGGCCCACGTGTCGGGGACGGACGATTCTCGTGCGACCGTGGGCCGGCCGTCCCTTCCCTCGCCTGGCTGGCTGCGGACCCACCCCGCTGCGACCGCACGCTCGGCCTGGTCAAGACTCTTGCTGGGCCCCGCCGCCCGTGGCCCGTGCTGTGCCGTGGTGCCGGTGCGCGTCCCGTCCGTAGACCCGGTCCACGGTGCTCTCGTCCCGATCATTGAAGGTGGTCAACGGTCGGTCACGGCGGGAGGAAAGCGAAAAGGGGTGGGTGGGACTGCCGCACGTGGGGGTGGGACCTCACGTGAGACGTGACGACGGGAGAGACGATAGCCACAAGCCACCACACAGCGTTCTAGCCAGTTTGTAGTGGAGTATAGACTGTAGCCGTGTAGTACTCCAGTAGCTTGCACCAACGAGTGATATGCTATGCTGAAGCAAGCTGAAGAGCTGCACGATGCAAAAGCAGAGCATTTTCACTTTTGCGTTGTCGATTGATCGGCAGGGAATGATATAGCCTCGGTACTTTAGCGTACTCCTACTCTTGGGTGTAGACTGCGGAACCAACTTTACAACAAGTGCAAACTGCATGCATGCATGTTATGGGGAGGTGAACAAGAGCACATGACAGGCAAAGCTAAGCTAGCTCGTCACTGACTGTTTTTCGGGCATAGGAGTAGTGTCGAGTTAGGCAGAATCAGAGGCCGATGTGGAGGTGACGGGGTCCTGTAAAATACGTACTATAGATAGACGCGACGAGATCACCGCAGCGAGCTGCAGCGAGCTAGGGCCCTCCCCAATAATACAGTAGCTACTTGGCCACTTCGCTTTTAGTTTATGTTGCTTTCTGGGAGCCTGCACTTTGGCTGTGTTTAGTTGGTGGGAAAAGGTGGAAAAACACACTGAGCAAAAAGAATCAGTAAGACGCGTTTAGTTTGTTTGTGAAAACATTATCCTACCATGGGCAAATTCAGGCCAAAAGAATCGCCTGCAAATGGGTATGCATCAAAACTATGTAATTAGTTTTTTTATTTACCTACATTTAGTGGCCCATACGATTCTTGATTTTGATGTGATGGGGTGAATAGTGAGTTTGTTTTTTCAGTTTCGGCATCTAAACACAGCCTTTGTAACCGGGGGATAAAACTGTAATAAGTAATAGATGTTTATGTGTATGATTTATAGTAATGGAACCGAAATCTAATAGCCGGTTCACCAATCACGATAAAATCTTATTAATGCAGACTACGGAGTAGTACTACGTTAACGCTAGCTACGGACGATTGATGTACTGTACTCCAACAAAGTAGTAAAGCTACATAGCGCTAGCTAGCGAGCTGTAGCCTGTAGATACGTACAGATCAGCAGAGGTCGTTCAGCAAGCGAGCACTGATAACCTACAAACACTGGTAGATCATCAAAAGTGTATAGTGGTTCCAGTGGTGGGGATAGATGGTCCCGCACGTGTCAGCCGATTTGCAGTGCTCCCGTGTGGGTTTGCACGTGTGGCAGCGCGGGGTCCAGGCCCACGGCGACCCTTTTACCTTTTTTTTCACGAGAGAAGAGAAGGCAGAGGAGAGGGGACAGGTAGCAGCGCCTTTGGCACCATTCTCTCGCTGGCCGCTGTTTTCGAGCAGAATATCCATCGCAATCGCGCCTTGGCGGGGGGCGGTACACCACTCAGACAGAACTGGCGCTGCATGAGTCTACGAATACGACTAGCTAGGGACATAGGGCGCGTGAGTTCGTTGTTATATTCGAGAGTTGGCAACGCAAGCCAAGCGCTACATACGCCGGGTCGCCGGCACACGCAAGTCTATGGAGTAGTAGTGCTTCTATGTCAAGCTAGCTTGGCACATGCATGCATGAGATGGTGTGCGTGTCGACGGGACGTGGATCGATGCACGGCAGAATGCATCGAGCATCTGGAATTTGTGTTCGTTCGTGTGCCTAGGGAGGAGGATTGATTGATATTGCTCCAAGAGGACCAAGATTCTTTCTGTACCAATTTCAGAACACCAATTCTATAGTGTTTGCTCTGTAATATTGTACACGGTGGTGTAACACGGGACGACACGTGTCATATATACACGGGACGACACGTAGACACGTACTCCTACCCATCACGCCAAGCCAAAACAGTATCCATTGGCCAGGTCTGTGGGCCCAGGAGTACTTTTATGTAATCTAATCAAGCCTACTTGCTCTAGTACCAGCCCGCGCGGCACGTCCCTAGAGCCTCCTGGTGCCTCAACCTGACAAAGCGTGTGCAGTATGCCTGGACGCGTTTCAGTAGTTTTTCTTCGCGAGTGAAACAAAAAAAAAAAGGAAAATTCGACGAGACTAGTGGAGTCTGGATTGTTGGCATCCACACATTTGGTGTGGAACTATGCCACGTGTTTCTCACCTGGCGAATTTTGTTTGCATGTGCTATGTCACGGTAATCATTACTGCAAGTGTAGAAGAGATGGCAGCCACCTTTTGTAGGGGCATTATGGTAATTTTGCATGAACAGTAAATTTGCTGGTTTGAACATACACGTCCACTTAATCTTGGATGGAGGGAGTAAACCAGGAGAGTAGGCGTACTGCTTGCGTGCACGGCATGGCGATTATTATTGGCCCCTCCGCACGCACGCACACAAGAGGCACGGATCCAGGGACCAGGGCTGCCACTCGCAGGCGGGCAGCCATCGTGCACGACGTACCACTCCTCCAGTGTATTCTGTACTCTACTCTGTAGCACCGGCCGGCCGGATGGAGATCGAGTCATCAGCGATCATCTTGCTTTCCCTGGTGCGATCGTGGTGATCCTCGTCTCGTGGAAGTTCTTCGAACGTGTGATCGATCGGTGTGTACGTACGTGAGCAGCTTGAAGGACGTACGGGTGACCTTGCCAGCTTGCATGCTTGCCTATTAATTTGAGCCTCCATCTCTTCTCTATTAATTTAATCATCGATCTCATACGTGCATGGAACCCTAGTACCTATTACTGCTAGCGGTACCACTTTTTACAACACGTACTGTCGCGCTGTATAAATTGGAAAACAGCATAACACTTTGTACCGGCTGGAATATATTCTCTGAATTACCATTGCGCTTTACTACGTACTCGTACTAGTCTGATGCTGTGTGCCGACCGACGTGATGTATATATTGTCTGATGCGCGCACGCGGGGCTTCCGCTCGTGACAAGTGACAAGGAACGGCTAGACATGCATCATGCACGCATGGGGTCGATCGATCCACCACTAGATCGAGCTAGTAATCGATTACTAGCTACAGTATATGTAGGACGACGAAGCCCTGCCTATTTGACCGCCACCACACTACTCCTACTAATCGATTAGCTAGGCAGGCTAGCTACTCTGTGCTGGTGCCGGGCTCGGGTCGTCGAACAACCGACCGGCCGGACAACCGATCGAAATCGATCCGTCGTCGCCGGTCGTGTATCCAATTGCAAATTTGCATTCTGTTGCTATACGTACATCACCTGTTTCGCCCATTCGTGTGTGCGCATTCATGGCCTCATCTCGATGCCGGGTTGGTTGAAGAGTTGTTGGGATCGGACGTGTCAGAGCAGTTGATTTGACGGCTCCCTTCTCGGGGGGTGGGGTGGTGTGGGCACGTACGGCGTCCGCCAGGCGCCAGCCGATCATCGATGCCATCGGTGCATGCAGGAGTAATCGTCTCCGTATCGTCTCCGACGCTCCGTCTCCGCTCTGGGCTGCCATCGGTGCATGCAGCTGAGTTTCTGTTGCATTCGGGGGCGACGGCACAGCACGCTGAATTACCGTTGCATGTGAAGACCCTTCAAGGCATGAACGTACTACGTACTACGCGGTGGCCAGTGGCCACGGAAGAGCAAGAGAGAGATTCTGGGTTCCTGTCGGCTACGTCAAGTTCGCTGCTACTCCATAGACTTGAGTAGTAGTAAATTGTTGAAGGCTCTTCTTTGTGTTATTTATTCGCTAATTACAGATTGATTCTTTTCCCCTCGGTGTATCCGCGTTCGGAGCCACGTTTAATGCGAAGATAGGATCTGTCACTTCCGTCTTCACGCCGTGAGCCTAATTCTAATAAGGATCCGTACTTTGTATAAAAAAAAAGATCCGTGCCGATCTATAAAACCCAGCTCTAAATCTTCACCTCCTCTTCTCCTGCCTCCCTTAGGGCCCATCTATAGAACCAACCCCGGTTCAAAACATTGAGGGTAGCATGCACAGCCGATGACGTCTAATCAACTGTGGGACCTAGCTAAGATTTTTTTTTTTTACAACAAAGGCATTCATTAATTAACTGCAATTTGCTGTTAGTGGATGGTACATAGAGAAGCTTACATGTTGTAAAGCCTCTTTTAGAGGGCAACACAAATGGAGTGGTCTCCATTAGATCATAAGATGGCGAAAGTACACGTAGAAGCTAGAGCAGCCCTAAAAGCCTTTTGAGCTAAGAAGTGTGCAATGACATTTTGACTTCTATCAAGTTTGGAGACTCTATAGAGAGCACAAGCTAAATTTTTCTTGAACGCTTCAGTGAGAGGCTTGATGCGCCAATCAGGAGGGTCTTCCTGAGTACTGCTGTTGAGAAAGTTGGCAAGGACCTCAGTAAAGAAGGTGGCTTGCTGCCATCCCATCCTTGTTATGATCTCCGAAGCAAGAGCAGCCGCCGCTTCGCCATGAGGACAAAAGAACAGTCCTTGATCTGCGCTTGGAATCGAGCTTTAACTTCCTGTAGTCATCAACAATGTAGATGCCTACACCTGCATTCCCGAGAAGCGATTCATGGCCATCGGGGAAGAAGGGAGGCATCGATGAAGCATTTGGCCTGTGAGACGCCAAACCACATTGGTCGGGGGATAGTGTAATCCCTGTTGTGTTTTAGTCATTGACCTCATTCAATGTTGTAGGGGAGTCCCCGCTACCGCAAACAAAAGGAGGAGCGTGCACCAAGCATGGTGCTCGAGGCTCGGTAGAGATACTGCTATGTTTGGGCTGGGCTGAAGGCAAGCGTTGAATAGCCTCTTGAAATGTTTTGATTTCACTTTGAGCACAATGATGAACCCGTAAAACATTCCATTTTTTTTTATGGAATCGCAGATCGTTTAAGTGCTTTCCAAATGAACCACAGTGGCAATAATCCTGCACATGAGTTCATCGGCAATATTGTTGTTTATAATAAGAGTAATGACCTCTTGAAACCCATCCCCGCTCCAAAGGGGCAGGGGCGATCTCGCAGGAGGATTGGCGTAATACCAAACCGCTCTTGAGAAGTCACAATGGAAGAAGAGATGAGAATCTGTTTCAACCTAACCATAGTAACAACAATTGCAGTCTATATGTTTAGAGAGATTTCCTGCTCTTTAACCTGTTGTAAGGGCATTCCCAATCAGCCTCCCCGGGACCTAGCTAAGATTTAAGGCGTGCTTGGTTGGGAGCCGCACTCCGCCTCGCCACGCGTGCCCCCCGCGCTCTGATGATATCACTGAGTGTGGCGGTCGAATCGACCGCCACACTCTATGGCCGCCACGCACAGTGCAAGGCAAGTGGAGGCGGGAAGCAAGCACGCCCTTAGCCTCAACTCCGCGTTCTATGAATAAACATTAGCACCAGTACAAACCATTGTTTACTCTATTAATTGTGATAGTACAAAATTAGAGTCTGATTGGTTAGCTACCAAAATTAGACCTCTTGTTCAATTACTACCTTATCCTTACACGCACGCACACGCACACGCACACGCACACGCACTGTGGGCAAAGTTACTGGCAGGGCTTGAAGTGGGCCGTACTAACTTTGTTGTCAAAACTTTGCGGATTGACCGCCGGGCCGGGTGCCAAGAACCGCATGCGTTGTTGGTGTCAGGGCCACGCATGTGCCACCAAGTGTACTTTGTCCTCTCTACTAATCGACCCACCCCTGGAAAAATTTATTAATGTCCGGGAGAAAAGGAACTAGTAGTAGTACAGTACTACAAGAACTTGGGGGGTGGATGGATCGATCGGTGGACACGAATGCATGGGGTATTGACGGATTTGGATGTGATGGCCTTTGCAGCTAGGAGGAATCTAGGTAAAAGCCTATAAATGCCCATCTTTCGTCTCTGGTAACAAACAAACGCGCGAGCAGGAGCAGGAGCTGCAGCCAGCCACAGTGGAGGGATGGTTCGTCTTCTACAGTGTGGACGTGGAGGAGTCGGTAGCTAGATCCCACCTGCATCAACTAAGCAAGCAAGAGATTAACGCAGCCGTAATCCCACCTGCATCTAACTAAGCGCGGCCGGCATGCATGGTTACTGCTGGTAGAACTAGAGCAGCTGATGGCTGATGGCCGGCCGGCCGGCCTCCTGAAAAGGACTGGGCGGCCCGGCCGTCCACGGCCAGTGAGTCAGAGCATGCACGTACTCCTACAGCGATCAGGTCAGGCGGCGCGTGTGCGTGCGCACGGCGGCACGGCAACGCAACCGGCCAGCAGCACGCCGTGGCAGGGCCAGGCCAGGCCCCGGGGGAGTGGGACGGACTGACGGCCGAGCCAGAGCCGGGCCGGCGGCACGAATCGCGAGGCAGAGAGATAGAGAGAGAGAGAGGAGAGACCCCACCCCGGCCAGTGACTGCGAGACCCCGAATTGCTGCGCGCCTGCGCCCACCTGGTCAGGGGCGCACGAGGGGGACTACTAGCTCGGTTCGGGAGCCAGCCTCTGCCCCGGCACTGACCCCCGCACGCCGCGACGCCCGGAACGCAACCAAAACCACGGGCACGGCATCCACCTCTTTTTCTGCTCTGAATTGCTGCCTCCCCCGCTCTTGTGCGTAGCGCCAGCCGGCAGCTCTCCTGCGCTGGCTAGCTGCTCCAAATAGCAAGCAAGCAAACGGAGGCAGCCCGCCAGGCCAGAGGCCACCGCCGCTCCCTCCCTCCCTCCCTCCACCCCTCGCGCCCACGCCGGTCCATGCGTGCCAATTGACTCGCGCCCACGCGCACGCTCTAGTCCCAGTCTCAGCTCAGTCACTCGCTCCTCCGGGGCCTAGCGAGCTCGTCAGCTGCGGCACCTTGCTCCGGCGGCCTCCGAGCCCGGCGCGGCGGTGCGCGCGAACGGGATCTGCTCCCACGGGCGAGCCTCGAGTGGCCGTCGATGGCCTGGCCGCCAAGCAGCGCCTGGGGCTGGCGACGACGGAGCCTATCCGCCGCCGCGCTGCTGCTCTTCCTCCTCTTCCTCTTGCTCTTCTGCGTCGGCCTCGGTACAGTACACCACTCTCTCATGCCCGAGTTATGTATGTTCTCTGCATTTGCATCGCACGCTGCGGGAACTCACGCCGTCGTCACGCCATGTCTTGTCTTGTCTTTCTGTAGGGACGTGCACGCCGGCGAGGGGAAGCGGTGGCGGCGCGACGACGACGGAGGAGGACGGGTACTCGTGGTCCTGGGACCCGGCGGCGACGGCGGCGCGACGAGGGCTCTCATAGGGCCGGGGTCGTCGCCGCCCACGTGTCGCAGCCGCTGCGGAGGATGCCACCCCTGCCGCCCTGTCCACGTCGCCATCCAGCCCGGCCGGAGCTTCCCGCTCGAGTACTACCCGGAGGCATGGCGCTGCAAGTGCGGCAACAAGCTCTTCATGCCCTGACCCGACGCCAACGGCAACGGCGGTGCCAACGGCGGCGCCCCCTCTGCCTTGTGCGCACAGGCTGACGCTGAGGCTCAGGCTGGTGCATGCTGCCATCCTGCCGCTGGTGCTTCGCTCACTGGAGCTCACTGCAGCTCTCTCTACAGCCACGGCGACGCGGCAAGGAAAAAAAGAAGGTTTCTTGGTGAGAAGAGGACACGAAGAGGAGATTTGCCCGAGACAACAGACCATGGAGCAAGGATGGAGGCCTCGATTCAAGTATCATCTAATGATTGGAAGAACATTTGCAGAGAGTTCTTGGAGACTGATATACACGAGCTAGTCTGATACTCCCTACTCTATGTTGTAAGTAACCGGTTGTGTGTTGTACTCCTCTGTTCCGAAAACTTGCAATTCTCGCTCCCTAAAAACAGTATTTTCAAAACTGCCGTGATTATTTATTAAAATATATAAAAATTTTATACTAAGTAATTAGTATCATTGGAAAGATCTTTAAGTCTAGTTTTTTAACAAATTTATTTAGAGATATAAATGTTGCACGTATTTTACAAACGTAGTGAAAAGTTGAGTCGGTTGGCGGACACGCTTCCCATAGTTGCAAATGAAATGGAACGGAGGGAGTATGTACAAAGAGAGAGACGGACGTCGATGTCGCCATTTTTGTTCTTCTTTTTGCTTCCTGCTGCTCCTGGTTCTTGCCTCCCTTTCGCTACGGTTCGATCTGGAGATTATTTAGTCGTGTCCCAACTTCGATTATGATCTGTGCTTATGATTTGGACATATATAACTTTTGAAGCGACTAATATCCGCGCTATGAACTTCTTGGTCATCCAGAACATAACTTTGATTATGTTGTTGCAAGTCTTGTCATGCATCTCGTTGCTATGGACCGAGGGGGATGAAACCACAAACCATTTCTTCCTTGAGGCCCTTGCTTGTCATTAGGTTTGTCTAATCTCTATCTTATCGCCAGTGCATACGTGCGGTTAGGCCGCACTCTTTCCAAAAAAAAAAAAAAAACGCTACTGAATGAAAAATCAAAACTTTGGAGCAGATAGACTCTTGCGTGAGTATGTTAGTTTGTTGGGGAGTGATTGATTGAGGAACATATCATTCTTGATAACTCAAGTTTTTTTTATATTGGATTAATAGATCGGAGTATATCGATATTTATGATGCATAGTAAGCATCGTTAGATTATTATGAATTTATCCGATTAATAGGAGACTTTTTTAAAGTCATTTCATGATAAAATATCATAAATATTCTATAATTTCAATTCAGGTTTAAAAACTAATGACTTAATTGGGAGGCATGTACTTTTTTAATAAGAAGTATAGTCCATACCAAAATATACGTAGTTTTCGTTTCTTGGCATACAAATTTATATAAAAATATTAATATTTATAATACATTATTATTATTATTATTATTAGAAAGACCTTTAAATTTGACTTTTTACTAAGTTTATTTAGAGATAAATATTACACATTTTCTATAACCCAAAAGCAACCAATAATATGGGACATGAGGGAGTACATACAGTACTCAAAGTAAGAAAACCACAAAAAGCAGGTAAGGGAGCCCCGAAAAGATGAAAAAGATGAGAATAACAGGAGTGGCGCGAATAACAGGAGGATGTAGCCGTACAGTACTTGAGCCCAGCTTTCACAGAAGCTACTCTACTCCTCGAAATAAAGGAAAAACAAACCTGTGCCGCTGTGTGCAGCTGTGCATACAGTGTGCATACAATGTCAAGCAACAGTGAGCTACGCCGGCCTTTTCCTCGGCTGTGTTTAGTTGGTAGGAAAAGCGGAAAAACACTGTTCCGAATTAAAAAAAGAATCGTAAAGACTTTTTCGCTTTGTTTTGTGGTAAACATTATCCTACCACGGCGTAAATCCAGCTCAAAAGAATCGCCTGCCGTGGTACATCAGAACTATGTAATCAGTTTTTTTATTTACCTACATTTAGTGGTCGATCGTATGCGGTATTTTGATGTGATGGGATGAATAGTGAGTTTGGATTTTCAGTTTCGCTATCTAAACACAGCCCTCGTCTCTGGCAGTCACTAATTTATGTTTACTGCCACTTCTTCTTCTGCGGCTTTACTCGCGTCAAATCAGCATAAGTTCTCTAGAGATACTTTCGCTCCGTCCCACCTTCGGGTCACCCCTCGATTACGTGCCATCTTATTCGACGCTTCTTTACGTCTTATTCAAAAAATTTTGTACAAATATAATTTATTTTGTTACGACTTATTTTATCAATAAAAATACTTAAATATTGATTAATTTATTTTATGATTTACATAAATATTTTGAATAAGACAGATGGTCAAACATGAAGTTTAAAAGTCAAAAACGATTTAACCCATGGGACGGAGGTAGCAGTAGAGTGAGTGTGAGTGTGACTGAAGAAAAATTATTTTACTAATGCTTTTGTTTTCGCTGTCAGAGTCTGAGATCTGAATGCCACCTTTAGAATTTGTTTACATACTGTACGGAGCTACGAGTACTCCAGTAGTAGGCTCATCAGCCTCATCTGCTGCATGGCCAGGCCCTGGGGCTAGTTCAATCATCGTTGCATTATAATCCTTCCTTGGCAGCCGCAGGCTAGGCTCCATTTTGTGTCATTCAGGCACGCACCATGAGGCCAGCACCTGCAGCTTTCCCTTGCGAAAATGGTGGCTTTGCTCATTGCTCGTCTTCAACATTCATTGCTCTCTTCCAGGCCCGTTGGACGTTTCAAAACTCGAGCCAGCGAAAATTTTCTGTGCAAACTGTTGGGAGGGTAGTGAGGCCTTGTTTTGAAGGGTTGGTTATTCGTCTTAGTGAATATTATGCACTGGAAAAAGAAATAGCCGCAATGCAACTCAGAAAGAACCCCTGCTAATAGCGGGGGACACTGACTCACTGAGCCTTGTCCTCGAGCATTTTTTTAAAAAGCCTACTGTGATGCTGGCTGGAGATGGTACAAGAGTCCTAAAAAAGGGTTACAGCTTACGACACCAAAAAGCTTACAGCTCTCGTCAAGTACTAATGCGTCACTCTCATTCGTAGCTGGGCCAAGGTACAGCTGCTGTTGGAATCTGGATTACTACTAGATAATTTACTGATAATTTACTGATAATTTACTGATAATAACTACTGCTGTTTTGGTTTCCAAAAAAAAAAAAAAAAAAAAAAAAAAGACTGCTGTTTTACAAAGATATACAAGATGCTGCTGAGAAGCACAGCACGTAGGAGGAGGAGGAGCAAATTCTGTGTGCTTAGCTTATCCAACAGCACGTAGGAGGTGGAGGAGGAGGAGGAGGAGCAAATTCTCCCTGAAAAACTCTTCGTGAACCAGTATACAGTTCTACAGTTCCCAGTTCTCTCGAAACGAAAAAGGGTGTGGGCAGCGGGCAGTTGGGTTGGCACCGTCCGTGGCAGTTTGCGCCGGCGCAGCTGCCAAAGCTTGGCCTGTTGGCTTCCTTCTAACAGTATATTCTTGGGAGCAACGTTGCTTGCTCTTGCAGCAATGCGATGCTCATGCTGTTCCTGTTGCTGTTGGTGAGCAGCACAACCACTTCCCCGATTCCCTCCACGCTGAACAGAACCAATGCAAAGGGACAAGCTACAACAACGCGGAGCTGCAGTAACACAGAAACAAGGAACAATCTGAAAACAGCCACCCAGCTGTTGGTACTCGTAGTAACACAGAAACAAGCATCTTTTTTTCTTGCATTGTCCGATGCAGATCACAGCTTCTGTAAGCTGGGGAAACATGGGGAGCGACCTGCGTGTCTCGGAGCGCTGCACTGGATTGCCCTGCAGATTTCATCTGGAGAGAACCTAATGTGATGGTGTGATGGACAGCAACAACTCAATCGATAAGTCATTCAGTTGCTAGGCTTGTCATCAGTTCAGTTGCACAGTGTAAATATGTTCATGGTGGATGCAAGTGGATGGTCAATTTGAAGTTTTTGCATTTTTGAGTTACTACTATTTTCAGTATTTCAGCATAACGTGTGCCTACGAAATTGGCAGTTTCTACTTGATTTTACAAAGCCTTTTTTTTGAGGAATGCGGTGCGGCGCACTTTATTGATTGTCAAACAATCATATTACCAGCAACTGTAGTTTATTTCCTGTCGCGGGAGGCCTAAGGACAAATCTCTACTGAAGAAGCTGTGGAGGTCCATACGTTGATGGAAGAGTTATGGCCATAGTAGGACTCTTGGGCCCCCATCACAGCCCATTATTACAGTTCGCTTTATGGGCCGTTAGGTGGTTCACTTTTTGTGAAGAAACCGAGGGTATTATATTATATTAACAAAGTACTATTTCAAATGTTGCTAACAAAGAAGTATTTTTAGAGTTTTAACAAAGAAGTATTTCAAATGATTCTAGTAGCGAATACAAATACTCAGAGTGTTCCTTTTATTTTAACCATCACAACGCCCATGCATTGCCAGGTAAACACAAATTTTATTACCACTTATTTTATATAAGAGTAGAAGAAAAAGGGAATGATGAACTGAATGCAATAAATTCAAAACATCAAAATAGCTTAATTTTATCTGTCCTATGTGAATAAAAAGGCACTGGGCATTCGGATACCAGTGTCCCACCCAAAAGACATATTTTATAGGAAAAAAAAAAGGAACACTATCCTCTGTTCTCTGAAGCAAAAGGCTTTTGTCATAATCTTATCTGAATGTGATCAGAAGTTCAGAGCAAGCAAGCTAAGTGCAGTTACCCAATGAAGATCGAGTCATTTTATTTATCCCAGTATTCACAGAAACAGTTCATTCCATATCGACATAGAATGATCGGGGTAACAACATCTCCTACACTGCGAATCAACCACCAAAATGTAACCATGCAGCAGTACAACGCACATCCAAGTGTATCCCTAACCAACTCTATCCTGACGTGTGGATAAAAATACTCCAGTGATACCGTGGGATGCTCCATCCGCCATCTATATCGCCTGACCGATGGCCAGTGAGAACAACACTAGCAGTGGCAGTAGAATTCTCTGCGAAATGGATCCTGTAGTGTTACAAGGCAACAGCAGTAGGTTAGCTACCTGAATCCTTGAATGAAAGCACACACGCATATATATCCTCAGATTCCTCACTGACATCTGAAAGAACTTTGTACCTGGTCTTCCTGCATTGCCTTGGTTAGAAATGCTCTCAGAGCCAGGTGGAGGTGGTGCAGGCGGGCTGTTTGAGGGATTAATACCTATGCTTGCGCAATCTGCGCCATAGGAACCTGCAGTAGTGACAAGAGTTATTAGGGGAAGAAATATGCATGGCAGCCTATGTTTCTGAAGGCAAATTGCTTGTGGCGTTTGATCTTACAGCTCTGAAAGCAAGGCATCATGGTCATGTTGAGAAGGTTGCCGTAACCCTCCTTGCACTCACAGTGGTAGCTGAGACCAGAGCCGTTCTTCCTACATGTTCCTCCGGCGCCACAGTATGCTAGTTCACAAGCTGTAGGTATGAAATGGCAGATGTGGAATTTAAGACAACAGACATTGCATGGCAACATCATGGTTACAACAAAAACCAAATATATATATTTCAGGAGTAATGAGATGTGGAAATTACGGTCGAGCGAGAAGTTTTTAGGTGCTGGCAAAGGCGTCAGTGCTAGTGCCGGTGCTGGTGCTGGTGAACCACTGGAACATGAGCTGTCAATGGAACCTGCATCATGGAAATATCATGATCTGATCATTTGAAATGATATGATGACGCACTAATAAAACTGTTGCCAGGACAAAAAGAAAGCTTTGCTCTAAGGATATTTCTGGTTAAATTTGTACAGTGTGTGTGGTATTGGAAGATAGGGTAGGTGCAGGCAATTCATCCAGAAGTCACGTGAAGGTGAAAGCTGAATTCAATATATACAGTCTGAACAAATAAATAAATAGACTAATAAAAGGCATCATGTAATTTCCAGCAGCATTCCTTGTGGCGTAAAATGCATAAAGCCACTCCGAAAAACGATAGTGCACCCGAACACTCCAAAGAATGCCACCCTTTTCAGTTTTTCTTACTGATGGAGACACGCCCTGAACTTACGAAATCGTCCTCTTGTAGCAGTAGAAGAGACCGTAGACTGACAACGAAACTGAAATGCCACAGGCACAGAGACACAGAAAGTCCAGTGAAGTCTTGTATATGCATTCAGACTTTTTTTCACTCCTGATGATGAAAAGTATTCCCAAGGTTGACTGAAAAGGGACTTTGCCGAACATTACATTAGTTTACTTTTCCTTAGTCCGGTAAGTCACGATTGCGTTTGCACGCAATTCGTGTGGATGCATAATGCGTGCAAAGTACAACTGCAGACCCTCTCTCCAGGACCTTTTTCAAAATGAATTTTAAGACCTGAAATTTAGTCTTTGCTATGATGGTGTCTCAAATTCAACATATACGCTATGAAGACCTTTGAGCTAGCAGGAGAATTAACATGAGCACAGCAAAGTTTGGTATACTAGTACCTAACCTACTGATGATCTGATCAGTGCGCACTAGGCTCCGGGTATCCGTACGCACTCAGATCATCATGGAGCAAAATGATCATATATATATATATATACTACTCAAATATAGCAAACAAGAGAAGAGAAGCTGGGGTGTCAGTTCGTTGTGCATCGACCCTGACGCAAGAAGAAGGATGAATTGAAGGAAGCAGGCATGGTACGGACGGTGTTAGCTCCGATTGCCCATTCGTGACTTGTAAGCGAGCCGAACCAGGCAACGCAACACACGCGAGAGTGGATCACTGACAGTAATTGGTGGCCATCCTACTTTACAACAATAGAGAAACAGAGGATAGTGAGGTGATGGATGAGAGAGGAGAGTGTTGTTGCTTACAGTTGGGTATGACGCAGGGCAGGAACCTAAGGCTGTCGCCGACGTGGAGCTGCTTCCAGCCCGGGCGGCAGTCGCAGCGGTAGCCCAGCGTGCCCGTCGCCACCGTGCAGTTGCCCTGCCCGCAGGCCACCGTGCTGCATATGGAGTCTGCATGCGATCGAATGACAAGAATCGATCAATCGTTCGTCAAGGAATCGATTAGGACTGAGGAGGGTGGTCGGTCAGTCGTCGCTGGCGCTTACTGATGACGGGGAGAAGATGGGGGCGAGAGGGGAGAAGAAGTCGGCGGCGGCGACGGAGCCTAGGGCCAAGATCGCCACCGTCAAGAGCGCCGGCGCACCGCCGCCGCGGGGAACCCCTCCTCCCTCCTCCTGCCGCGAGCATCTTGGGCTTGGGATCACGTCAGACGTCACCACCTGACTCCGCGTGTGGGCGGGCGGTTGGGTTCGTTCGTCGTCGCTTTTCCGTGCGTGGGCAGGCACAGGCAGGCGGTTGCGTTTAAGTGGGAGGGAGGGACGGAGACGGTTGGCAGGCGAGGCCATGGCCATGCGATGCGTGGGAGCTTTTATGCCGCCTCTTGCGGTCTCGCCTTGACTCGGCCGCCGATGACGATGCAAGCAGATCAAGAAATGGCGAAGTCAAAGCAGGGCTCCCAGATGGCGCCCCATTTGGCCATCTTTTTTGACAGACGTGTCATTTGTCTCTTGTTTGCTATGCATTTAAACGTCGTTCTCTTCAACTCTCCAGAGTCCGGAGCCCATCTCCCATTCCTGCTCGATCGACATGTTGCAGATAACCTGAACATTCGTGCATCCGCAGGGAAGGCGACGCTTATCCTCTCAACGTTCCGGACACAAGAACCATAATTCGAGTTCAAACACGGAACCAACGCGGTTGCATTTGAATGATTGGATCGTTTCTGCCACCTGTACGCCTTCAAAATCGAGTTAGCAATCAATTCATGGCTCATTGGTACGGTGTTCATGCCATACCAGGAAATGGGAACACGCTCCAGGGAGGATGCGTCTCCCGTGACAAGGACGCCTGCTGGTCATGCGTGCCTCTTCCGTGTGCAGCCGCATGGCCTGGAAACGTGGCAGGCGTCACATAAGTAAGTACTACGCTTGTATATATTGCCATATTGGTGAATCAACCACCAAGGATCGTTATTGGCTGGGAGAGAATGGACTGTTCGGATCCTTTGGACTAACAATTAGTTGGCAGCCCTTAAAAACCCAAACAAAAGGAATAGTGGTGGGCTAAAAATTTAGCCAAGTTTTAATTAGTTGTTACTTCACTAGTAGTTCATAAAACTAAACTAGCAGAGGCTAACAACTAGTTCTAGTATGTAGAACTCAACCATTATTTCAGGATCCAAACCGGGTGGACTAACAACTAGTTCTAGTCTATCTAAATATGATCTAGTTTTGGAAGTAGAGTTACATTTTTACTCCCTGGGAGGCCGGAAGCTGGTATTCATAATCCTTTCACATTTTCGTGTTAGCGAACCAATGCTATACAAACTAGCACTCACAAAAGAATTGAAAAAAGTCTACTTAACCCCCTAAAGTATTGGGTTGTGTCTAACTAACACCACGAACTATAAAACCGGGTAACCAACACATTAAACTTTACAAAACTAGACAAATACCCCCTAGGGTAGTTTTGCACATGTGGCGTTCCACGTTGGTCAGTTTCGATGATGTCGCTGTCCGGTCATCTTCTCGGGCGTGGTCCATCCGATCGCTTTGCTATGCTCCCGCCGTGGCGTCTAGGAGGGCACTCGAAGTCGCCGTCTGAGGAGGCTAGCCCGCTTTGCTATAAAATTAGGTCATAAGTAAGTACACTTTGTATATATTGCCATATTGGTGAATCAACCACCAAGGATCGTTATTGGCTCGGAGAGAATGGACTGTTTGGATCCTTTGGACTAACAACCGGTTGTTGACAGCCCTAAAAAAACTAACAAAAGGAATAATGGTGGGCTAAAATTTAGCCAAGTTTTAATTAGTTGATACTTCACTAGTAGTTCATAAAACTAAGGCTAACATCCAGTTCTAGTCTGTAGAACTCAACAACTATTTCAGGATCCAAATAGACGTGGACTAACTAGTCCTAGTCTATCTAAATATGACCTAATCTTTGAAGTAGAGGTACATTTTTACTCCTTGGGAGGCTGAAAGTTGGTATTCACATTCCTCATCTTTTGTGTGTTAGCAAAACCAATGCTATACAAAGTAGCACTCATAAAAGAATTACTTAAGACGCATAACAATACGAAACAACTTAATTAGATACATATAGAATAATCGAATACAATATCAAAACAATTACACAAACTCAACTATGTGGCTGCACGCCCACACCGGAGGAGGAAGAAGGATGCGGCTAGGGTTTCGGCAAGAACCTTCCCGACAAGGACCTCGTCGGCGATGCTTTGTTTTTTTCCTCCTAAGGAAGAATCTCCTTTCTCCTCCTTTTAGTTGCCTTTTATGCGAACACATGGTTGATTTAGGTCGCATGTGTTTAGTTTTGCACTCATCAAGGGGGGAGATTGCGAACACTTGGTTGATTTAGGTCGCATGTGTTTAGTTTTGTGATGTAGTGATTGTCAACAATCAACATTCTCCTTCTATTTTTCTTTTATCTTTTTTCGCCCGGCTATGTTTCACCGGCATACGTGGAGTGTGTCAAGACGTATCTCTTGGTTCGTGTTGTGCGGTGTGGAGCTCGAAGATGGTAGTCGACGCAGGTGAAGGGGCCAAGGAGGGGGCGTCTTGGGACCGACGGACCGCGGAGGTGAAGGACGGGCGTGAGGCTTGGACCGAGGACCGGATCGCCCAGGCGGCTAGCCATGGTGGCTGACATCCGGGACATCGACGGATGCAAGAGGGCGTGGGCGAGACCGTGTCGACGGGTCAAGACGGCGTGCGCGTGCGCGAGGGAGCTCCGGATGACTTGGCGACTTCGGGCGATCAAGACGGCGATGACACGTGTCGAGGAGGTTTGGTGGTTTGCCCTCAAAACCATCGGGCGCGGGTTTGGTGGTTTGGGCCTCAAAACCATCGGCGGGGTTTCGCGGGTTTGGGCCTCAAAACCCGGGCGGGGCGTTCCGTGGGCGGAAGGGCGGCGCGTGGCGGCATCCCGGGAGATTGCGTGGAGCAAGGCCGCGCGGATGAGGAGGCGGTGGCCGTCGGATCAAAAATTAACCCTGAGTCGACCAAAATAGCCCTAGGGTTAATGGTTTTGCTCATATGTATCGAAGGGCAAAATAGGGATGAAAAATAAGGACCATATATAGAGGATGGCAGCCATCCTCCCCTTTTTGCCTCTTCCATTTTTCGTTTTTATTTTTCCCCATTTTTAGGGTTAGTTTTAGAGGTCCAAAACACCAAATTGGTAAATATTTTTGTGGTGATTTTCGTTTGGAAAGGAGTCCCAAATCTCCCCTATGCCTCTCGGGCGTTTTGGATCAATCTTCTTTCTCCTTTGCTGTGATTCTTCTTGGAAGTTTTGGATCTCGTGTATTTGTCTTGTGTTGACTGTGCAGGAACAGGCATTCTGCTCTTTGGAAAACGCAGGCAAGCAGCTATCGGCCAGCCACGAGCATCTGCTGGTTGGTGCCTTCGTCAACGGGAGCAGGACATCGGTCGGCAGCTAGCGGCACAGGGAGAGCTCGGGCTCCTGCACGGACGCGTGGCTGCGCGCTGCTGCCCAGCAGCCAGCGGCAGTCCAGAGGCCGGGCGTTGGCGCTTGTGTGCCCTCGCTGCTGCAGTCCAGAGGCCGGGCGTTGCGGCAGTCCAGAGGCCACGAGCGCGAGCTGCAGCGGCCGGTGGTCAGGACCAGCGCCTTCCCAGCACAAGTGCAGCAGAAGCATGCCGCGCTCGGCAGCAAGCCACGCACGAGAGCGCTGTACAACTCGCGCAGCCATCGAACGGCAGGAACAGCAGCGAACCACCTCTTCCCAAGCTTGATTTTTTCTTCAACAAAGGTCGATTTTTTCTCTTGCTGTGAATTGGCCTTCGAGCCAATCTTTCTCTCCTTGTGCAGGGTAGACTAGATCGAGTTTTGCTTGTGCAAATTCCCAGCTTTAATTCAACTCAATCTCGTTCTTTTTTCTCTGCGCCCACAAGGTGTTCGATGAATTGTCTTAGTAGCAATTTCTTCCCGTGGTTTCCTCGCTCGAGCTCCGTTTTGTGATCTGGTTTTTGCGTTGGGTTCTTTTGAGTCCTTTACTTCACCTGTGACATCTTGCTACCAGTTAAAGACGTGTTACTTGTTTCCTTCCGAGATCGTTTTTGAGGTTGGGGTTGAGCCGATGACCCGAAATTGAAAAGGAAAATCGAGGCTCCCATTCACCCCTCCGGGTCGCCGTTTTAGGTCCTTCAATTGGTATCGGGGCAGGTTAAGGATCATAACCACCTTAATCGGTTCTTGATCCACGTATGCGACATGGAGATGTTTGGTCACTTTGGTGGCAAGCCTCCTGAAGTTCGATGGCACCAACTATCCCTATTGGAAGATCAAGATGCAAGCGCATCTCATGGGGATAGATTGAGAGTGTGGGAGATTGTCGAGGATGAGAACTACCAAGTGCTAGCCGCTCGAGTGGGTGAGGATCAAATAGCCCAACATAATGCCAACAACCGAGCCGAGGAGCGTCTTGTTCTCTAGCCTCAAGGATAGTGAGTTTGAGAGAGTTGCCACTTGTGAGACCGCTGCGTGAGGTGTGGAAGACACTTGAGAGCTACCACGAGGGAACCCCACAAGTCAAGGCCCGCCTTTACGAGACCTACAAGAGAGTACAACAACCTCATCCAAATTTTGATGGCGAGTCCATCGATTCTCTCTTTGCTAGGTTTCGACGATGCGCAACAAGCTTCGGGCGAACAAGCCGTCGAAGAGGTTGGACGAGCACGAGAAGGCGATGCGGCTCTTATGCGCCTACGGATCGAAGGTGTGGGATGTGAAGGTGTCCGCGATCATGGAGTTCCCGCCAACCACGACACCCCTCACACCCGACGAGCTCTCTGACAAAGAAGCTCAAGTCTTCCGAGATTGAGGCCCGTGATCCAGCGAAGCTCAAGAACCCTTTCGCCCGAACGTTGCACTCATCTCTCGTAAGGGTGGTTCCGTATTTCACGCTAACCCATCACGCATTTCTTTTCGCCTTGTCTTCCTTGGTGTCTGCGGGATGTAGGAGCGTATGGAGAGCCTTGGGGATGATGAGCTTGCGCTTAGTCATCGGCCGATTCTCGCGTTTCACAACAACCGCTTGAACCGTCGGCGGCGTGGCGGCCCATCCAAGGGCGGATGCTTCGAGTGTGGGAGATCCGACCACTTTGTCGCCGCTGCGGCCCCAAGAAGAACAAGGACAAGTACTCGGGGCGAGAAGTACTACTCCAACAAGTACGACTCAGGCAAGCGCCAAGGACAAGCGCGAGCACACCTCCGCAAGTACAAGTCCAAGAAGGGATTCGACAAGGAGGCGATCAAGAAGAAGTACCTCAAGCGTGCCAAGGAGCACAAAGCACGCCTTCCTTGCCTCCCCTCACGACCGACAACGACTCCTGGACGGGCAATCTTCCTCAGCGATGAGGAGTCCGGGAAAGCAAGATCGAGGACAAGCTAAATGGACTTTGCTTCTTCACCGACTCCAAGCCCGGGGGCTTCGCACCATGGCCCTTGATGGAGCGGTGACCGACAAATACAAGCCACACACGGCGGCGACTCTTCCTCCGAGGTATCACCCACTATCGAATCCCTCTCCGAAGAAGTTGATTCTTTGGGCGATGCGCTTGTTGTGTGTCAGAAAAGTTGCTCAAGCGAGCAGCTAGAGAGAGGAAGGAGTTTAAGGAGAAGTGGGAAATGGCTATGGTTGAGATAGAGTTGCTTAGGAAGCCCGTGGATGTGTCCGAAGAGACCGAGTGTGACGCTTTGTGCTATGCATATGTCAACATCATGTCTTTGCAATCCAAGTACTCGCTTTTACTAGATGAGCACGCGTTGGAGTCAAGGCTAGGCCTATGTTGTTGAGTGCGTGCAAGTCTTGTCCCGCTTGCAATCCGAGTTGGCAGAAAGGTTGCCAAGCTTGCTATGCTTGAGAAGGCCAAATCGATAGCACCGTCTTTGAAGTGTGCTAAGTGTGAGGCTTTGGAGTTGGAGCTCATGTCTTGTAGGCATGACAAGGGGAGAGTCGAAGAGGAGAACAAGTACCTTCGCCTGGCCTTGAGTTGGGTGTCTAGTGGAGAGCCACAAATTTGGCATGATGATGAGTCAGTTCAAGAGGGGGGCCGACACATCGGGATTAGGCTTTGCTATAGGTGGGAAGGGTGAAGTTATCTATGGAAAGGTTGGTCAAGGTAGTGGTTTGAGCTCGAGCGAGAAACCAATAAACACTCCCAAATTGACCAAGATCACCCCACCCGAGCCTACCAAGCCCATTGTGCAAGATGGTATTC